>CM032231.1:59597500-59675000 GCA_019009955.1 Riptortus pedestris
CAAACGGGTCCCGCCTCACACCGGAAAGAAAAACAATTACTGAAATATATCAGAATATAACACATTAATTTTATTGAGAACTATTTGCTATATCTAGTACTGTAATTAATAATGAGTCAGAATAATTGTTATCTCAATCAATAAAATTTTAGTAGTCCAAAACTTTAAGATGGGGGGGGGGAGTCACCAGTGCATATTTGCATGTATCTCGTATAATAAAGGTCTCTTGAATACAATTTTTGGTATTTAAACTTCCAATAATGTGATTTATTATGTATCAGAGTATTGTTTACGTAACATGTATAGAAGTGGCGGTTTGGTGAAAACTGAAAAATGCAAATATCTCGGTTAATATTCAAGATAGAGAATAAATGTATATAACAATATTTATAGTAAATTTAATTTGTAATAAGATTGATTCTGTATAAATTTTCGATCCGACGAATAGTAACGGAGATATTTCGAATTTTCGAAAATCCTCCCCTCTAAACCCCCCCTCCCACTGGTCCGATTTCAGCCGTTAACGAACTTGATCTTTATTTTTACATAAAACGCTTAAATATGAAGTTTGGTAAGGATTAAACAAAAATTGCGACCGCTAGAGCGGTAACAGACAAATATATAGATATATATATATAGATATATATATACAGTTTTGAACGGACCTCATTTTCGTCATCTCCTAGGTAGGATCGATGGACATTTGAAGAAAAATGTCGAAAATTCCGTCATGAGTACAACCTCAATAGCTGATTTCCCTTAAGGGAAATCTGCTAAAAATGTAAATGTCTGCGTTAATACTAAAGTTAGAAGATAAATGTATAGCAATATTTATAATACATTTTATATGCAATAATATTGATTCCATACAATTTTTCGATTCATCCTATAATAAAATTCTTCCCCCCTCCCAAAACCCCAGTCCCAGTAGTTTGATTTCAACCATTAACAAACTCGATTTATAGTTTTGTAGGAAACACTTATATATCGAGTTTGGTTACGATCAAATAAGAATTGCGACCGCTAGAGCGGCAACAGACAAATTATACACACATTTAAATTTATACACTCACACACACATATATATGAAGAAAAATAGCCCTGCTAAGTGAAGAAAGAAAAGTCTATCAATTGAGATACTTCATGTTAAAGACCTGAAGAAGAAATGACTGCTCTAGCTAACAAAGCAGCATCAGCCTGCTGGCTGTATTATAGGCTTGGCGGTAAGATCAAAGAATGCAGGCGACGAGAGCGAAGATGAGGGCTAGATTTCTGGACTTGTAGGACTTCTGATAATCCAAGTTCGCTTTTATCCATGTATTTATATATTTAAAATTTAAAAAAAAATGTATGTTAATTGATTTTAATTATTTGCAAAAAATAAAATAAAAAAAGTACATACACTAAAAGTAAAAGTCATTTAATTGTAATATTGGCTAATTATAATGCCAGTTGAAAATATATACTTGTAACGGAGAAAATATATGTTTATGTAATATAATATATAATTAAAAAAGTGTATATATTATTATTATATAGGATAAATAAGTATTTTGGCAGTATTAAAATATGTACAATAATTATTAATTATTGGTCAAATATAGTGGCAGTTAAAAATATAAGCCAGTAGTGATAAATAGGTACAACGTAACTCGTGCTACTAGCACTCATCTTCAAGTAAATTTAAATAAATAAAAATGTATTTATAGATTTAGTTAAGAAATAATTGTATAGAAAATTAGTAAGTTTAATACCCTTAGGATAAGACAAGAGCGGTATTTACAATACATTAGTTGATATTATTAAAAAAAAGTAAAATAGTGACTTGTAAACAGCATTATACTACTACAAAGGGCATAATAACCTAGTTGTCGATTGCCCAAATCATATTAATCCTAATCCTAATCGACCTTAATCTCACATCGTAAATCTAGTGTGGCGAGTTCGATTCCCGCCAGGGCAAGGGAATTTAGTGACGGACATAAAAAATAATTTGATATATATCATTTTGAACGGAGCTGATGTACGGCATCTACTAGGTAGGATTGATTGACATTAGAGGAATGTTTTTGAAAATCGCGTCATGAGTACGACCTCAATAGCAGATTTCCCTTAAGGAGCTAAACGCAGAGAGTCCCGTTGCCCCTCCTATAGACCCGTTATTAGATAGATTATTGGAGAGCTATAAATGCCCTGTTGAGCGGGAGATAGTGATGCCCTTGGCATGGCCTCGCTAACGGTGTGGAGAGACGGGCGGTCACGCGGAAGTAGCTCTCAAGAGCAGATGTGGTCGAGGCCTAACTCCCACCTGCCCCACAACCCCTGCATACGTTACAATGACCTTCTCTACATATGCCCTCGGGATACGCAATATGAGGGCAAGCTGCTCACTCGTACACGCAACGGGTCTAACTTAGCCTCAAAAATTGTTGTATATATACAAGTTTGAACGGACCTCGTTTTAGCCATCTACTAGGTAGGATTGATGGACATTTGAAGAAGTAATCGCGTCATTAGTACTACATCAATAACTGCTTTCCCTTATGGGAAATGTGCTAATAAAATAGAATAGAAAATTAAAATAAATGCTGTTGATTGACTGTTTATTTTTTAAATTGTCTATTGTTTTTATCCTAGACATGTTTGTTTATTTATTGTTTTTTGTGATTGTTGTCTACACTGATGATGGTTATTTATTTACTTTGGAGCCTTCGCTTCCAGGGGATATTGCTTTTGAACAAGCACAAATAAAAATATAAAAAAGTAACACCAACAGCAAAAACTAATTAAAAAAGGAAAAACTAAAAACGTGAAAAAAGCACAACGAACAAAAACAGGAATAATCAACAAAATAGAGAGAAAAAAACACTCAATTGAAAAAATAATCTTATAAAATATTCAGATAATTAAGAAATGTTATAAGTAGTAAATTACAAAAAAAAAAAAAACAATTTTATAATCCCAATTAATTAAATTAAATCTTTGAAAAGAAATAATTAAAAACTAATATGTAAGTAAACAAAATTGTTATAGTAGGTAAAAGTTTCTGAAATCATAAACTCATTAATTAATTTTGCAGCAAGATTTTAAGGTTTTAGATATTATTATCTACTTTATAGTATTAAATAGAAGTTATTCAGTGGCAAGCTCATTAAATAAAATATTTAACCCCACACTACCTAGAACGGGGTAACCTTTAGATCAAATGGATGTTAATAGATAGCAGCAACATTCCAAAGAGTTAAAGATGTTTACATTCTCACTCATCACATGGGAAATCTGTCTGATAAAATTCGTTCACTCTTTAAGCAGATTTGCTTTAAGGGAAATCAGCTATTGTCGTACTCATGATGCGATTTTCGAAATATTTCCTCCAAAAGAGGCAGACACATGTAGCGTCAAATAAGCAAATTCTAGAAAGCAATATTGATTTTATGAAGATAGTCCATTTCTCATGGCCAAAGGCCAAAGTATGTCACACATTTGTACGTTTAGAGTGCGCAAGGAAAAAATTGTTATGAATAATTATATATGAATTTTCTTAAGTTGGGAAAGGAAATCTCCCCTTAGGTATGGAAAACTTCCCTTATACCCTATCTGAGGGACCTAACTGCGGGGGATTCGAAACATTCTTCTCATTGGTCACCATGTTGCATGAAATTCATATATCAAAAACTCAAAAACGTTAGCCTCCAGCAACAGAACTCTTCCTAAAGACCATAATTTCAATTTTTAAAACTATTGGCTAAAATACATAACTTGGCACTATCCTCCAACCCCTGCCATTTTTATTTTAAGATAGTAGAAGTTAAAAATCGACGGGAAACATTTTGTGCCATTTTAGAAATGGTAGTGATTTTTAAGGAATTGTCTACAGACATTAGGAGTAGTTTTCTGTGACGAGGATCAGAAAGGTCAGATCTCCTTCTGTCTCCCGACAACTCCAATGAATAATTTCGAAGTTCATATATTATGATAATTAACATCTTGAATAAGACAAGCTTCTCTGAAATTATATTTAGGCCCTTCTATTTGCATCATTCTTGGAAGGTTAGGGCAGTGAACCCTCTAACTACTTCAGCCATTTTATACTTTATACACTAGTTAAGAACTCGTTAAGAAATATGAAATTAGACTTACTAGTAAAGTCGCTTATAGTAGGCCCTTAGACTTTTCATCACTTTTTGTTACATCATATGTGAGGCAATCAGAATAATAGTGGCCTAACCCCAAAAAGTAAGATTTGTGTAAAACCAAGTTGGTTGGGCCTATATATACTATATATTTTTCAAAGACCGCCCAAACTGTTAGTTAAAAAACAAATTGCTGCTCCTATCTAGTAAAAAAACTTAGAAGGTGGCTTAAGTCACTAATATTTCATAGAACACATTATTCAGCAACAGATGGTAACTCAAATAAGCAAAATTTGAGGGTTGGACCACTATAATACTGAGCGCCTCATATAATGTTTAAGTACAAAGCTTTATTAATATAAAGCTAGCTCTTGACGGATTGAAAAAAAAAATATCCTTATTGAAAATACCCGTGTGTGCAGCTTTATTTAATTTGATTGGAGCACTGTACACGTGGTTATTTCTTAGAAGGGTTAATTTATCCGCAAATTAAATGAAATTAATGAAAAACAAATAGTTTCCCCTAGAAATAATATATATGTACAATTAACTAGCACAAAAAAAAGTAGGATTAATCCTTTCCTATTAGAGTGTGAAAGAGAGAGAAGAGAGTAGAGTGTGTGTGTGTGTGTGTGTGTGTGTGTGTGTGTGTGAGAGAGAGGGAAAGAGAGAGAGAGAGAGAGAGAGAGAGAGAGAGAGAGAGACAGACAGACAGACAGACTATGCTTAAAAAAATAACATAAAGCTTGAATATTCCCGTAATAAGTAGGAGCCCGTTAGAATAACCGAGTGGGACGTTTCTTTCCATTGCTTTATTACAATATTCTAAATTAATTCTTAATTGCAATATTACATACTATATTCTAAATTAATTTTAGTTTCAAAAAATAATTAATTCTTTTAAACTTTACTTAAAATAACCATAAAAGAAGTATACATAAAACATTTCTTGGTTTGCTCCTCTTCATGTTGGATTAGTTAATAGGAAAAACTTATATCAATTTAGAATTGCAAAAAGACAAATAAAATATATAATAAAAAGTTAATATATTTCATGGAGAGTTTGAGTGGGCGGAGTTAACAATGGGAGTGCTGAAGTACAGGTAAATTAGAGAAGTGTTTACCTTTCTTAAAGTTGCCTAAATGAAAGTGGGCCGGCCTAGATTCTCAACTAGTGCTCTTACCAGTCGTGTTGCGGCCCAGTTTCTTTTTACAATACATTTGAACTCTGAAGAAAATGAATGTTATTTATTTTCTATCGGAACTCTTTATATTTATATTTATAACTGACAGTTTGAAAATAAAGTAACCCACTTTTCCTGGATTTATTTTTCTCATCATATGCTATGCCACTCCAAAGAAAGAAAAAATGCACTGCATACTTTTGGTGCAATATTTCATCGTTCTTCAAAAACTGTTATAAAGCATAATTTATAAACCTTTTTGCGATAAACAAAATAGGCCCTAAACAAATATTAATCTCTAACAGTTACGAAAAAATTATGTATTTCATATTTCGTCCCCTTTAAACGCTTTGCCGGTAAAAGGATTTAGATCTACGAATTTCAATAAAAGTTTATATTCTGATTTTAATGAAAAGTAATCTTAGTCTTGGTCTTACGTATCTTTATGTGTTTAGCTTATCACTAAAGAGAAATTAGTTTAAAAGGTTATGATTTGGAAATTTGGAAAAAAAAAACTGAAACAAACAGAATTGAAGCACTTAAAGAAAATTGTTTTTGGATAACTCTGCTGGCACTAAAAGTGAGAGATTGGCAATGAGATGCTTCAATCAAATATGACAGTGGGAGGGTAAACAACTAACTAATTGTAGAAAAGTGAGAATCACGAATTACGTATACAGAACCAGTCCTCCTTATTCGTTATTAATTAATCAAATTAATTTAAAACATATAACTTCCAGTACTGTTTTTTTTTCTGGGTTCTCAATGGCCAATTTCAGAGGAGGAACATGGGAAGGTGCATCTAAATACAGGTACTTGCTTGTACATGTCAATTACTACATTAAGTAGGCTACTGAGAGATGTCTGTCTAACATCTATTGAGAGCAACTACCCTAAGTCTAGAACTATTTAAAAATTAAGTTATGTCATAATTTTATTTCTTATAAAAGTATGTCTAGTTCGTTTAAGATTGTATATAGTGGGTGGATTCACATATTGAATAAAAATTCTTCTTTGTTCAGAATTGAAATATGTTTTTAATATGTTATAAATACATATTATGCTCATACCTTTATCTTGTTATAAGTAATGAGCTAATGAACATACAAATGTTAATGAACTAGAAGAATAACTCTTCAATCTGAAACCATATATTACTCCTAAAATAGGATATTTATCAAACCATTATTTATTTATTCAAATACTTATTTATTTAAAATTAATTAAAATTTTGCTTATTAGCATCTTCAAGATCTAGAATGAAAATATACCAGTTGTAGGTTAGCCGTGGGTTATTGAATGATGGTTAAAGGTTGGTTGTGCATCTGCTATAAAAGTTCTCAATCCTTCAGATAGATGAGTTCATTTTTTTGTTATTCATTGCTAACAGTTTCGTGCACCGTTGGTAACCTTCTTCAGATAGATCAATTGTTTTACTTAAACGGTTTTATTGAAAAAAAAAACAGATAAAAATTATGAAGAAAATGTACTTAAAGCTAAAAAATAATCCTCCGTGTCCTAGGTACCATTCATCACACCACTCTTCTTGTCAATCTAGGACATTGGTCAGAGAAATAAATAAAATCATGGGACGTATGAAATTTCTATCAACAGTCATCCATTCATATTATGGATATAGCGAAACCTGAATAAATACCTAAATAGCACTTATAATCATATTAGTTGTTCTTATTCTGAACCCAGTATTTTTATAAGTTATTCATAGTTTCATTGCAAGGGTCACCAATAAAAACCATTTTTTCCCACGCAAACTTCATAAATACTGCCCTACTTGTTTCATGGCTTACATACAACCCATTCAGGGGATATCCCTTATCAAAAAAGTAATAACATTAATTAAAAAAAATAATGAGATTAATTTTACAAAACCCTACGATAACTCTTTGCTAGATATTGTATTAGCAAGTGCCTACTTACATGATGTATTTATTAAATCTTACTACAGACTGCTACTTAAATTTCTGAAGTGCTCGTTAAATAGCAATCTTTAATTAGATTTAATAAATATATTATGTAAGTAGGCACTTATTAATACAATATCTAGCAAAGAATTATCATAGGGTTTTGATAAATTAAAAGAATTCTTTTTAAAATTAATGTTATCATTTTTATGAAAAGGCATAACCTCTGAAGAGGTTGTATGTAAGCCAGGAAACATGTTGGGCGGTATCAATAAAGTTTTCGCGGAAAAAATGTTTTTTTATTGGTGACCCTTGCTATGAATCTATGTAGAATCATATTAATGATTGACTGTTGATATTTAACTAAAACATTTTTTTTTTTAATTTCTCCTTGTCTCTTTAATTTTACCTACACTTTTTCTTTTGTTAGTTCTTATGACAAAACCTGAAGCATTATTTCATTCGAGAAAGGTGAGGTATGATCACTTGTAATATCAGTATATACTTTGTAATTTTCAAGCAATTCGTACTGAAATTATTAACATGCTAACATTTATTAAATTTATTCTCCGAGTTACCTTAATTGTTTTTGGGGGATCATTTTGAGTTGAATTTATTGATCCATGCTATTGTTTATTGACAAAGTGTCGGAGTACTAACTGTTTAAATAATTTGCTTCAGTTTTAAAATTACTTGCTCTGTCAATATTCAGGAACGACTTATGAATTATTTTATGTTACTTTTATTTTTCTGAATGAAAGCTTATTTCTCTCCTCTCCCCTTGATATAAAGAAAAACATTCTGTTTGATGCGAACGGACTAGAAGAATGAAATAGTGCTCTATTGCCCTTTCCTATCGTCGAGAGAAATATATAGTGGGAATAGTTATTAACGCCCTGAAAGAGCAAATAAATAAGGTGGTGAAATGGTTTAAGGCTTTATAGGGGAGTAGTATAAAATAAGGGGCCCGAGTGTTGGCCCAGAAAAACGGCTAGACTCCATTGGCTTTGGTTGACCTAGTCTTGGGGCACCGACGACCCCCAAAATGAGGACTCCACTTTCAGCTTTGTCTCTCTATCTCTCTCCCTCTCACTCTCTCTCCATCTCTATACTGCTGTTAGAAAGTGAAACTCGCTCGATCAGACCCTCTTTCTAACGATGCTCTATTATACCTTGCTCAACAGCTGTTCTGCTTTATGGGTTTCTATCGAGAATACGAGAAGTCATAAATTCGTAGCGAGCTACCATTTTGAGAATGGATTATTTTTCTTTCGATCCAACAAGGCTCAATATAAAGTCGTATTGTATTGAGTATTGAGAGCATAATAATAATAGAAGAGAAAGGTGGGCAACGACAGAAAATAAAGATAAAAACATTTACGTATATGTATATATATATATATATATATATATATATATAATTGTGTTGATGTTTTCGACCACGTTATATTTATATATGGTGTTGTTATTCTTTTTGGAGTTTTGGTCAATAATAATAATAATAATTACAATAATTATATTATAGTATATATAATATACAATAATTATAATATATTTATTGTTATAAAGAATAACAATAATTATAATATAGTAAAAAAAACAAAGACAATATACTATAGATATACAAAACATAAGGCTGTAGCCCTGCTGTGTAAACAAAGCAAGGGAGGTTACTATAACCCTAGTCCTAAGTCCAATAATCATGTGTAATAGTTTTTAGGTATCTTTAGTCTTGGTAAGTAATAATAGAAAAAACACCCTTTCACAATAATGTATAATAACAATGTGCCATATGATAAAGTAGTACCTGTAATTTTAGAAATATCGGCATAAACTAAGATTTTTTTTCACCAACATCCACCAAAACGCCAAAAAGATTAACAACACCATATATATATATATATATATATATATATATATATATATATATATATATTTGTCTGTTACCGCTCTAGCAGTCGCAAATTTTGTTTTATCGTTAAACTCAACATATAAGTGATTCTTCAAAATTAAAGATCAAGTTCGTTAACGGCTAAAATCGGACTGGGGGAGGGGGTGGATTAAAAGATAGAATTTCAAATATTCGAAATATAGCCGTTATTATACATCGGATCGAAAAATTCTATAGAATCAATCTTATTGTAAATTTAATTGTCTATAAATGTTGTTATATGCTTAATGCCTCCAATATGAATATTTAACTAGATATTTGGAATTATTAGTTTTCAGCCTTCATTAAACCCCAACTACTATGAGAATAAGCTGTTATAACATGAACCTCTAAATCTAAGCTTAAATACCAAATATTGTATTCATGAAACCTTTATTTGCCGAAATATATAGGCAACTTTGTTGTGCTATAACGTCATCAATTAAGATTTTTTTTTTTTTAAGATTTAAGATTTTTGCGTTCTAGACTCGTAAATGTTTATTTTATTTATGTTATAATCGATACTGAACCGTTTCATTCAACGCTAAAATCTTATACGTTAAGGCCTGTAATCTAATCCGGAATAGGGAGGATTAGAGAGGGGGTAAACTCAAAAATACAAATATCTCTGTTATAAAGAAAATATACTCCGATGGGAAAATATTATAGAAACAATCTTGTTAAACTATTGGAGACTCTACAACTGTTGTTTCATATATATTAAAACTTGTTGTCTTAACTGTAATACTAAGCGAATTATTCATTTTTATGTATTTAGCCCATTCTGTAAGCCCCCCCCTTCTACTCATCGGATGAGATCCGCAGTGTGACATTCAGCGTGTGGGAAATATGCTCAGTTTACGCAGCACCTGTATGATGGACTTTCTTAATTAAATGTTTCGTTAACATAGCCACAAGTATCCTATACAAGCACGATCTCACCCACGCCAAACTCACTCAAGCATTCGGAAAGAAAACGGGTTTACTTAAAATTACTCACGCGTTTACAAATTGTGATTTAATTGTCGTAATGGGTATTTAATATAGTTAATATTTCTAATTCGGATCCTTATGTAATGCTTGCCTTATATTGTTCACTGAATAATTTATTAGTCACAATCTAATGATGTTCAATAGTTGGCGTAGCTCTTGTTCTAATAAGTCTATTGTAGAGAATCAGGCATTATTTTTATCTCGCCGGAGATAATTCGGATCCTTATGTAATGCTTGCCTTATATTGTTCACTGAATAATTTATTAGTCACAATCTAATGATGTTCAATAGTTGGCGTAGCTCTTGTTCTAATAAGTCTATTGTGGAGAATCAGGCCTTATTTTTATCTCGCCGGAGATATCGGCCCAATAGGGACCAGCTCTAGAGCACTGACGTTGGGACGGTTCGCCCCGAAAGTACTCGGCATTTAATAAATGAAGTATTAAGAGTGGAGGTGTTTTGACCTTATTATTGTTATTTATTAACGTCCACTTTTTGCAACTAAGACTAATTGGGACGGGTTATCTACAGGTAACCACTTTCTAGCCAGGGTGGGATTTTAGGATGTTATTTAATGAATTTCGTCGTTACATAATTTCCTTTGCCCAGGCGAGAATCGAACTCACCACTCTGGGTTTACCATGTGAGATAAAGGTCAACGCTTGAACTCACATGGCTAGCCTGAGCCCCACCACCCTGACCTTATTATCCTTCCGGTGATGATGGACCTCCACCAGCCAGCCCAAATCCCGAGTTATTTTTCGAAGTTTCTATCTCAAATTACTTATTTCTACCGTTAAGTAATTATCGGTTTAACATAGAACAAGTGCACAAAGATAATTACAGCGCACGGTACCACCCACTGCTATTTACTCAGATTTAAACTTCGAAATACTAATACATGCCCTAGTTACAAAATTACTGTACAACTTCTCAACTTTCTTGTGAAACTAATTTCTTGCATTTTAAAAGTTCATAAAAATGCGAAATGGAGCAAAAAGATTTCCAACCTTTCTACCAATAATGGCTCTCTCTATCAGTTGATAAAGAAAATCAAACCTAAATCAAACAGTATTCCTCCATTATTGAAAGATACTAGGTTCACCCCTAATGATGCACCCCTTCATGCTCTTGCTTGCTCTGACAGTGACAAAGCTCAACTATTGGCTGAGAATCTATATCGCACATTCACTCTTAACTCTGACCTAGGTGTTCCATCTTTTACAAGGAAAGTAATACGGAGTAACAAGGTATTTCTAAAGCAGCCCTTTAAAAAACACATTGATGCAACATTAACAAAACCTAAGAAGGTTGCAAAAATCATTTCGCAACTTAAAAGCAATAAGTCGCCTGGCAGTGAAGGTATACACAACCTACTCTTAAAGAATCTCTCTCGTAAAGCTATAATCCACTTAACTAAAATCATTAATCATATCTTAATGTATGTCCACTTTCCAGACGAATGGAAAACGGCAAGGGTTATTGTTCTTCCCAAGCCAGGGAAAAATCCCACCCTCCCAGGTAGCTATCGACATATTTCATTTCTAAATTGCCTCAGCAAGGTAGTTGAAAAGGTAATCAAATCTAATATAATATATTTTTTGGAAGAAAACAATCTGATCTCCAACAACCAACATGGCTTTCGAAATCAGCATTCAACAACAACCCAATTGGCCAGGATAACTGACTTGATCCTCCATAATTTCAACTTGAATAAACAAACATGCATGGCTCTGGTAGATGTTGAAAAAGCCTTTGATTGTGAATGGCATAATGGCCTGATATATAAAATGAATCAATATAACTTTCCAATATATTTGATTATCTTAATCAATAGTTATCTTACTAACAGATCTTTTTGTAAAATCTAACCTCAAGATCTAACCTTTCACAAATTCTTGCAGGTGACCCACAAGGATCAGTACTTGGTCCAATACTATTCATAATATTTTTTAATGATGTAAACTATCTTAAAACTAAATGCCTGAAAGCCCTGTTTGCTGACGATAAAGCATTTATAATTTCAAGTTTCCGAGTTGACACTATTGCCAACCATCTCACCATAGCATTGACAAAATGTATTAAGTATTGTAATAAGTAGAAAATAAGATTGAATTCTCAAAAAACAGAGGTTATTCTTTTTACTAGGAGGAGACCTCGAGTGTACCCTGAAGTTAAAATGCTAGGCAATCCCATCCCTTGGTCAAAGAATGTGAAATATCTTGGATTCATATTAGACTCTAAACTTACCAACACTAACCACATCAATACTCAGTGTAATAAAGCTATTGGAATACTACAATCCTTATTTTCTGTACTAAACAGAAATTCAGGGTTAAGTATAACTAACAAAAAACTTGTTTACTACTTATATATAAGGCCTGTTTTATTTTATGCCTGTCCTATTTGGTCAATGACATGCGAAACTAATAAGCGTAAATTACAAGTGGCTCAAAATAAATGTTTAAGATTTATTGGTTCATTCCCACGATGGACTCCTGTCATGCACATGCATGAAATTCTTGACATTCCCACAATAAATGAGTACATAACTAAGTTAGCAGAACACTTTTTCGATGCATGTCAAAATAGTAAGTATCAGCACATTGCTGATATAGTTAATTATAGTTATAGTAGTTTAAATTACAAGAATTACAAATATAAGAGACTTAAGCACATAACATTTTAATTTCTCTCATGAGCTTTTATTTTTTCTGTACAAATTTATATTCTTCTGTGTATCTTTATAGTTCTTCTGTATTACTTTTAACCGTTCTGTAATTGAGAATTTTTATTTATATCTGTATTTGGGTTTTTTTTTGTATTTTTTTCCCTTATTATACATTTAGATATTAGAATAATAATAGATATAAGTAATGTGGAATATTTAAAAAAGCCAATAAGCTTGAAAAATTGTATTTACTTCTATTGTAAATTATTATTTGTTAATATTTTAGATAATAAAATTCTTTTAACCTCTTTAACCTACTGTACAAACTATGGGGCACTCTACAACTATTCACTAACAACACGAATTAGGGATACGGTGAAAACTCAAATTATTAAAAATCAAACTATTTTCAATCAAAACACATAATGTAGTTATTTAAAAAAAATCAAAAAGCTACTTAATCAAACAATAATTTGGTTAAATAGCTTTTATAATAGTTTTTAATATTTAATCTAAAAAGGGGCAGTATACAGATCAGTAAAAGGTAATACAGTATAACCTTTAACTAACCTGTATTCAGTCTTAGTAAATAATTGACGTGATGAGTTTATTGAAATAAATACTGGTTTTATTATTTATCAAGAAAGGGAAATGAACTAGCTTTGACAACCCATGTAAGTTAAATGTAATTATGAAATTTTAAACCCTGAGATCATAGAAATGCAAGGATATTCAAAAATGAAAGTACAAAAGGTAATTGTATTGTAAGATTTGTGTCACGCTTAGACGGTTTTATGTATTCTTTAGTTTTTGAACCCTTAAAAGATAGGTAAGAGTTTTAAAATTACTTAAGAGCCCATTTTTAGGCGAAAGTCAAATAAAAAGTACGTTATTTTAACTAGTGTGTTCATTTGACCTCAACGGCTACCCTATTGATATATTCATCTAGTGGGTCATACTCACAAAAAAGAATGTGTGTGTGTGTGTGTGTTTTAGCATATAATTTCTAGCCTCGACAATCCAATATATTGTCCGATTTTAAAGACCGATTTTAAAGTAAATAAATTTTTCAGGACGATGTATTCATGGACTTCCATTGAGAATCCGTTTCCCGTATAGACATTCAGTGAGGCATAGATTTGGTTAATAAAAGAGTCACTCTGGTGAATTTACACGTTCTCGCATCATCAGGTATTATATTCATTTGTGAAGTGGTCAGAGTTCGTATAATAAATCACCGGTTCTTATAAAGTCTGAAAGAAACATTAAAGCGCTTTCGGTCGGATTTGAAAGTTAATTATCGGTATGCATTCTTAATTGCCCCCATGCTACTCGTTTTCAAGCTGATTATCATCACCTTTTTCTTTAACCTCAAAACACGTCCATTCTGTGACATAGAAGTAGTCTTTAGGGCCTTTTTGTTCAAGCTTTGAATAAGTAGTTCTTTAGAGTTGAAGATAAAGCAGGTTCTATATCAGTAATGTGGAGAGCTGTTGGTCAGTAGAACATTTCGAGTAGTATGACGGGTTCGAGCAAAAGTGATGTACTGAACAAATATTTAAAGTGGTGACTTGGACTTTTCATTTCCTTGCAGTCATCATAAGAGGATATAATCCCAAAATGTATAGCAATACTTACTTTTAATTTAATATTTCCTTCCATAATTTTACTTAATTCATGTTTTAATAGCTTTATAAACATTTTCTGTATAATTATAAACATCTTTTACAATTACGAATGTAAATAAATGATACTAAACAGCATCGACTCGTTGTGGAGCTTATCCCATAAATAACAATAATAATTTTAGGTAAGATTTAATATATCAAAAAACTGCCAACAGAGGCAGACAAAAAGCTGAAACAGGTGGCTGGCTAACTGACACTTTCTGAGGCTGTAGAATATTTCATCCTGCAGCTGAGGGTTAGCAGGTGGGTGTAGGCCAGGAGTCTTAGTGAAAGTTTTGAGGCAAGCTCACAGCGGGCGAGAATATCTCTAGAACTACAATAGGAAGGTGGGTTGGGCACCGTCTTACTAGAAGACAGGATCCAAGAATTTCAACCTCCCCCCCCCCGGGGGAATTAAGATTTTTCGCATTAAGAATGGATGTAAAGGGTTTCTTAAAAACCATTCTGCCCAAAACTAATAAAGGGGGATAATTAATAATGATTTCCTTACAGAATCATCATTTTCAGAGGAGCCCCGTATTTTTAGCAAGCTCAATATATTAATATTATAACCCTTTTTAAAAATTGAGGTTCCACGCATTATAAAAATATAATGAAAATGTTTCACATGGTAAACCTAGAGTGGCGAGTTCGATTCCCGACTGGGCAAAGGAATTCATTCCCTGGCTAGATAAGGGTAGTAACCAGTAGATAACCCACCCCAATTGAACTTAGCTGCAAAAAAGTGGACGTTAATAAATAATAATTGTAAGTTGGGGCTCAGGTTAGCCATGTGAGTAAAAGCGTCGCCCTCAATCTCATATGGTAAACCTAGAGTGGCGAGTTCGATTTCCGACTGGGCAAAGGAATTCATTCCCTGATTAGAAAAGGATAGTAACCAGTCGATAACCCGCCCCAATTGGCCTTAGCTGCAAAAAGTGGACGTCAATAAATAATAATTGTAAGTTGGGGCTCAGGTTAGCCATGTGAGTAAAAGCGTCGCCCTCAATCTCATATGGTAAACCTAGAGTGGCGAGTTCGATTTCCGACTGGGCAAAGGAATTCATTCCCTGGCTAGAAAAGGGTAGTAACCAGTAGATAACCCGCCCAATTGACCTTAGCTGCAAAAAGGGGACGTCAATAAATAATAATTATAAGAGGGGGCTCAGGTTAGTCATGTGAGTTAAAGCGTCGACATTAACTCACATGGTAAACCTAGAGTGGCGAGTTCGATTCCCGACTGGGCAAAGGAATTCATTCCCTGGCTAGAAAAGGGTAGTAAACAGTAGATAACCCGCCCCAATTGACCTTAGCTGCAAAAAGGGGATGTCAATAAATAATAATTATAAGAGGGGGCTCAGGTTAGTCATGTGAGTTAAAGCGTCGACATTAACTCACATGGTAAACCTAGAGTGGCGAGTTCGATTCCCGACTGGGCAAAGGAATTCATTCCCTGGCTAGAAAAGGGTAGTAAACAGTAGATAACCCGCCCCAATTGACCTTAGCTGCAAAAAGGGGATGTCAATAAATAATAATTATAAGAGGGGGCTCAGGTTAGTCATGCGAGTTAAAGCGTCGACATTAATCTCACATGGTAAACCTAGAGTGGCGAGTTCGATTCTTGCCTGGGTAAAGGAATTCATTCCCTGGATAGAAAAGGGTAGTAACCAGTAGATAACCCGCCCAATTGACCTTAGCTGCAAAAAGTGGACGTCAATAAATAATAATTATAAGAGGGGGCTCAGGTTAGCCATGTGAGTTAAAGCGTCGCCCTCAATCTCATATGGTAAACCTAGAGTGGCGAGTTCGATTCCCGACTGGGCAAAGGAATTCATTCCCTGGCTAGAAAAGGGTAGTAACCAGTAGATAACCCGCCCCAATTGACCTTAGCTGCAAAAAGGGGACGTCAATAAATAATAATTATAAGAGGGAGCTCAGGTTAGTCATGTGAGTTAAAGCGTCGACATTAATCTCACATGGTAAACCTAGAGTGGCGAGTTCGATTCCCGACTGGGTAAAGGAATTCATTCCCTGGATAGAAAAGGGTAGTAACCAGTAGATAACCCGCCCAATTGACCTTAGCTGCAAAAAGTGGACGTCAATAAATAATAATTATAAGAGGGGGCTCAGGTTAGTCATGTGAGTTAAAGCGTCGACATTAATCTCACGTGGTAAACCTAGAGTGGCGAGTTCGATTCTTGCCTGGGCAAAGGAATTCATTCCCTGGCTAGATAAGGGTAGTAACCAGTAGATAACCCACCCCAATTGAACTTAGCTGCAAAAAAGTGGACGTTAATAAATTAAAATTATAAGAGGGGGCTCAGGTTAGCCATGGGAGTTAAAGCGTCGACCTTAATCTCACATGGTAAACCTAGGGTGGCGAGTTCGATTCCCGCCCTGGGAAATTGGAGTTTATTTAGTGACGAAATTCACTAAATAAAATCCTAAGTCCCACCCTGGCTAGAAAAGGGTGGTAACCTGTAGATAACCCGTCCCAATTAGCCTTAGTTGCAAAAAGTGGACGTTAATACATAATAATTCTAATAAGAATTTAAGCAGTTATTGATTTTCCTATGTAATGAGAGATCGTACTTCAAAGTTTAAATATTATTACCTATATTGGCTAACCTTGCCAATTTAATGGCAGACAAAACTATATAGAATTCCTACTTTTCCAATTACTAATTAAAATTAGCTAATCAAAATACTCCCATCAGTGAAAGATAGTCTGACTGAGAAATTATTCCTATCATTAATTTCATATTTGGCTATCAAAACCTTTAATATTGCAAATAAATAACTCCTTAAATACACATATGTACATGAGTGATATACGAGAATGAAATCAATTTGTTGGAACAAATAGTAGAATGATTAAGTGTTTCTTTCAATAAGTTTAATTTGATTTTCATTTCAGTTTTGCCTTAATGTATTTCATTGGTTTCCTATGTTAATAATTAACTATAATATATGTTTCATTTCATCTTATTTGTTATTAATGTAGTTTTGAAAATTGTTTGTAAAATATGAAACTGACTCAATACGACTCAAGAATAGTTTTGAGTGATAAATTTGAGTTCTTTTTGAGCGTAGGAAACGGCGCTGGCTGATACTAGACCTTCACATCAGAGCAACCTTTCGTACAGCAGGCCGCCTTCGACATCTTCTGCTCCTCAAAATCTTCCTCTATTCCGAAGGCCAATATAAAATAAAAAATATCCCTTAACCAAAATTCTAGTCTAATCCACCATGTTAACATTACCTGTGTAGGAGATTATTATTTCAGTGTACGCTCAAATAATTTCACTTATAATTGAAAGACCATCCTCATAATAACAAAGGATTCCATAAGATCAAATTTCGAAACATATTCTTGATGAAAGATAATTGAGTATAGAAAAGAAAAAGTTTAATAAGTATGTGTTGCAAAATAATTATTTTAAGTGAATATTATATCTCTGATCTAAAGAAATCTAAATTCTGGCAAGAATGAATCACTCCCTTCCTCTCTTCTAAGGCAGAAGTAAATAATATTAAACAAAATAGAATTATATAAAAACCATTTAAAAGTAAATGAATGAGTACAAATGAAACTGTCACCTGAAAACGGAGACACATGAGATAATGAAGTTAGAGGATGAAACAACATAATTAATTTGTTTCATGTTGAGGAGTATTTGAAACAGAGGGAAACTTCGATATAGTTGCAAATCCCTAATTAGCCAGCCTTGTTTAATGGCTATATGAAATACAGTATTTTAATTACGAAATTTACAGAAGTTTACGATGTCATAACGAGCAGTGGAGAAAGGTTACCATAATGTTTCTATAGGCTTCATATATCGGCTTTCCTTGGGACATAATTTTAATCCAAAATGGCTGCAATAGAGCCATTTAAATAAATATATCTATGTGTACGAATATGAATAATTTTAATTTTTTTTTTTAATTTCACATACAATTCACCTAGAAACCCTATCCAGAAAGGGATGAAAAATTAGAATTTTCTTATCAATTATTCTCCTTAGTCCATACTTAATACATTTATTTATACATATTACCACAATAACTGAGATTGGTTAATCTTCTGATAACTGTTTTTTTTTTTTTTTAAATAAAACGGTTTAAAAGAAATAAGGAGATCCCAAATTGCTCAATTAGAAATGGGATTCTGTTAGACGACATGTTTACTTCTTGAATTTGTTTGACTATATTTGACTTAACATAAAGTCATATGTACTACAAAACATGTAGTCATATGCCTCTCCACTCATGTGAGAGGCGTAGCCAGTATTAATGATGACATAGAATGGCACATTGCATGCTCATTTTTATATACTCATATGGAGAAACCAATGCGCTTCCTATGTGGGTTTTCTTCGCCTGATGCTTCAATGTCTTGCATATTTATGTTTTCATGTAAAAGTAGGTGTTCGTAAAAATTTTATTTAGGAATTAACGAAATATGAAAGATTTTAGCTAATACACAAGCAGCGTTATAAGAAATTGCTCTAAATCCCTTTATTATAAGTCTCTGAACTCACTATTTTTCTTAAATTATTTTGCCGCTGTAAGCCTTCATGTCAGGCTGTGATCGTGTAAGTTATAGCAGATATATATAATGTAATTTTATATATTTTTATAATAATTTTATAATATTATATAATATAGTTACTTGTAAAACTAAACATCAAGTTCGTTAACGGCTGAGTTTGGATGAAAGGGGGGGGGGTTTACAGGGAGGAAATAGAAAATTAAAAAAAACTCTGTCATTTGGAGCCTGATAGAAAAACTGTTTATTACTTATCTTGTTCCAAATTAAATTTCAAAAAAATATTGCTTTTTCTCTATTGGGATTATTAATCGAGGCATATGCATTTTGTTTTTAATTTTCATCCTTCAAACCCTCTTAAATACCCCTCCTTTTAGTCACAGAATGTTTACAATATATTATGAAACGTCTTATTCCAAGCATAAATACCAAGTATTGTATTCGACTGTATTTTTTATATGAAATACAGAAAATAATGCTTTAAGTTTTTGGCTCATAAGAGTTTGTTTGATCTATGCCTTACTCGAAATTTAGCCGTTTCATTGAACACTAAAGATCAAATTCATTAATGACTGAAATAGGACCCGGGGTTTCTAGAAAAAATAACGGCGATCTAGAGGGGGAGGGGGATTCAACAAATCAAAATATATGTGTTATAATGAGTCAAATCGGAAAATGTTATATAACCAATCCTGTTAAGCAATTGAGTCTCAGCGATTGTTCTTCTACATATTTTCTCTTAAGGGAAGCGAGTTATTCGTACTTCTTGTTTTCAGCTTTCTGTAACCCCCCCCCTTCTACTGATCAAACGAAATCACCATTGTTTCATCCAGCGCGTGGGAAATAACCTCAGTTTAAGCAGCACCTGCTTGACTGGCTTTTTTAGTTAAATATTTTGTTGGCTTAGGCACAAATACCCTATAAAATCACGATCTTACGAGAAATCTTGCTTTTGAATAGGAAATACATAGGCTAATAATTTGTAAAGGATCTTGCATCTTTCCAAGTATCTGTCATGAATTATTTCAAATGTTAACTAATTATGAGTTTAGCATAGAAATAATGTTCAATGGAGCAGTAATGCCTGTATAAATAGTCCTTGTAATCCGTGTGCTTTGCTGTGTACTGAATATACTAAAGATATTGAAACGACTAAAATAAACAACCTTCAGAACTCCAATAATGCTACTAATTAACTGTAGTCATAAGGAATTGAACAAAAAGTAAATCAAATTTTAAAAATCAGTAATAAAAGAACTTACACATACGTTCCGTGAGCAGAACCTAACAAAATTAATAATAACTAATATCTGAAAACTAAAAAATATTCGACTTACAAATAATAGAGAAAAATATTTATAGAGTAACAATTGTAGAATATTACAATTTCGACAAGATTTGTCAATAGTAACGTAGATATTTAGAATTTTTCTATCTTCCACTTCCCTAACACCGAAACCTACTGGTTGA
The DNA here is from genome assembly GCA_019009955.1 of Riptortus pedestris. Taxonomy (NCBI): domain Eukaryota; kingdom Metazoa; phylum Arthropoda; class Insecta; order Hemiptera; family Alydidae; genus Riptortus; species Riptortus pedestris. The sequence goes on from CM032231.1 coordinate 59,618,023, forward strand.
TTCTTATAATTATCAGGCGGCACCTACAGTTTTTAAATGAAATAGTTATGAATCGCGTATAGCTGTGTGTGTGATTGAGTGTGTATGTGGGCTATAATTAAAAACACACTCAAACAAAAAAAAAAGAATAGGCTCTAGTGAGCTGAGATAAGTGGAGGGGAGCACTTATCCCTGAGAGAAACGGCATGGAAGGTTGAGAGAAAGGAGATAGACGAAGGAAAAGATTTAAAGGAAATAAGGGAAATCCCACCAATTCCCCGTAATGAACAGGGGGGAGGAGTAAGAGTTGAAATTCGGGTGTTCAAGTGCACCGAGGTGAACAACCCCTTAAACTCCAAGGGTAGCATATTCCCACAACGGCACAACAAAGCACCTCATCACATGAGGTACAAAAGCAATAGCGAAACTGGGTTCTGTTTATTTGTGGATAGGCTAGACGGAGGGGGAGGGTTCCTAAACTGAGAAAACCCTTGAGCAATACTAAATATAGAACAATTAACCCCCGTGACCAATATATATATTCATAATGGTGACAGAGGTATTATGGAATATAATAGCATACTAACTGAGTACTAGATGAATCATCATGTAAGGAGACTGGTGATTGGATACCAAATTTTATTTATTCTCTTCCCGAATTTCATTTAGATCGGTTACGAGTTTGGTTTAAAAAAAAAAAAAAAGCTAGGGATCGTCAGTCTGTGATGCAACCTCAAATCCCAAAGAGAATGTGGCACTCTGACCTCCAACCACATCCACTTCATGAGCTCATGATTTTGAGGAGTTGGCATTTTCGTGTGAGTGTTTGTTTGTGAATGTGAAAGTGTGAGTGTGTGTAGCATAAGATAAACTGCTAATAAAGCATTTTCTTGCACAATCTTATGTGACTCCAAAGCCATCCTTTCTTCGTGTTTTATGCATTTGCTAAATATTATTATAATAAAACTTCGACCACGTCTTTTAATATTAAAACGGAAATAACTTGTTATTTATATATTTCGAAAATGGTCAGGTGTCATGGGTTTTTGCCTTTTTATTACAAGACTTAAGGCCGGTTAAATAAATAAAGAACCAAGGAATAACATTAAGCTGCGTAGGAATAATGATACAGTGTTCTCATATTCAAGGTCTCAGAAAAAGGTAATCTTTTTTTTTTAATATAAGAAATATCGAGTAAACGTGGCAGTAACACGTGGGAGTATATAGGGATTCAGTAAGTTGCAGAGGGGCTATTCAATGATTTCCTTATAAACAGGCGACCTTGCTCTTAGACCTTGGAGCCGACACAAATTCGACCTTAAGATTTCTTGTAAACTGCTACGTAAGACAAAGCACCATTATGTAATACATTTTTCAAGGAGCCGTGTCTCTGCAAAACGCAATTAGTATTCTCCTTACACTGCTTCTCCATCTACAGTAAATTAATCGATAAGGAGATGCTCAAAATGTCCTTGGTTCCTGAGGTTTAAGCCATCAGACAATTGGACAGAAAAGGAGCGGAAGTTCATAAATGGATTGGGACCATATTATCATTTTTGATAAACATATATCAGTGTGAACCTTTGTTGAATATTTCCAAGGCCTCTTACATCAGATATAAACCTCCTTCACAAAGCACAAGAAATTATTTCAAAAAATGCTGTAACAAGAATTAATCAAATGAAGAAATTTAAAAGTTGATTTCGAAGGTATAGGATCCTAGTAAAGGATTAAATATCTGCATAAGGTTTTTATGAGATTCTACTTTTACCAGCTGATTGATATCTTTAAATGAGTGTAGAACCATGGGCCTAATTTACTTAATATTTCCCAATGTCAGGAGTTGAAAGGAATGCCATTAGCCTGACAATACACATCCACAAATGTTTTGTCTCGTTCACTTAAGAAAGAAATCAGTCACGGAGTAGCTGTGTAATTTTAGCATATTTCCCACGAGCTGGTTTATACGCAACGATACTTCAACTCACCAAGTATTCTTCTCTATTTCATATTTAGCATAAAGTCAAGATAAACCGGAATTTATAACGGGTATGAGATGTTTAGTGACTCAGTTACCGAAACTCTAAATCTCACAAGAAGTGAGAAGAAGATTTAATATTAAATATGCAAATATCTTCGTTAATATTCCAGTTACCGAAACAATGTGTCAACAATATACATACACACACACACACACATTCACACACACACACATATATATATAAACAGTCTCGCGGTAGCCATTTTTGTTGTATCGTTACCAAACTTCATATTTAATCATTTTATGTAAAAAGGAAGTTCAAGTTCGTTAATGGCTGAAATCGGACCAGTGGGAGGGGGGGGGGGTTAGGGTGGGGAATTTCGAAAATTCTAAATTCCATTATCATACGTTGGATAGAATCAATCTTATTGGAAATTGAATATATTATAAATATTGATGTGTATATCTATATATATATATATATATATATATATATATATATACACACACACACACACACACACACACATTGAATATTAACCGAAATATTTGTATTTTTTTAGTTTTCAACCTTCAGCAAACACCCACTCCTAATCATGTCACATAAACAATACCCTGTTATATAATAAACCACATTATTCAGAGCTTAAATACCAAATATTGTTTTCTAGAAGCCTTTATTATACGAGATACATGCAAATACGTTCTGTTGATCTCCCCCGTCTTTCGTTCTTAGATTATTAAAATTTGATTGATTGATATAAAACTGATTCATTATAAATTACAGTCTTAGATATAGTATATACTTTTCAATAAAATTAATATGTTATATTCAGATATATTTCATTAACTTTTTTTTCTTTCCGATGAAGAATATTTCTATTTATATGTTCAGCTGTGAGATGTCGACTGACCTTTTTTTTTACAATTCACACGCTTTCCGTTGGTAGGTTATTAAAATTGACTGAAAGATTTAGCGTTACTGTTTGTATTTACTCCTTTAATATAGTGTCCCCAGTATATAGATATATCTATTATAAAACTTCACGTGGGATAGCCCCTGTGTGACGGACTTATATATATATATATATATATATATATATATATATATATATATATATAAGCGGATTGTTTATTAGGGCATATTGGTGATGAGACTACTTTTGTCTTTTGCATCATTCGGTGGCGAATGATTTGAGTCTTATTGACTAGTCTCGAGAAACTGAATTGCTTATACCCACAAATATTTGTTGAGTAATGTAAGGTCAAGTCTGTTGTTAGAGTTGTCTTGTCAATACATGTCTAATATTCTAGTCATGTGATTACTGCTTCAACAAATACAGGATTAACCCATGACATAAGTATGAGCGACTATATGAGCAACAAGCATATACATACATAAAGTAAAGCCTTGCATACATTTGTATATATTTGAGCTAGGAATCAAAGGGAAAGACTAAAATACTTAAGTGACGTTAGTTGGCCAAGGTCAGTGATTCAGACGCAGCTAACGGTACAACCTCTCGTCCACATTTCAAATGTCTACGATACCTTCTCTCGAGCAGGCATTAATAGTTCTAGTCTTCCCGCTAATACGCGCTTTGGATCCCACTCATTCATTATTTAATTAACCAGCTATGGCGGCACATAGCAATTTTATAATTTTTTAACGCATTAATCTGATACATAAGTAGTAGAAAAATATACTAAGAAAGCTTTATGCCCTTAACCTTTTCTCTCACGGTTACTCTGCTCCGAAGACGGAAACAAATTATTTTGATGTTGCAAACACGCTCGTTATGAATTCATATTTACGTTTTATTCTTGTTTGCTTCAAAACAATTCACTTTTGATGGTAAAACACATAAGTGATACACACTTAAGTGGCTCTGTGATTTTAAATATAATTACACCAACGTACCATATAAATCTGTTGTCGTTTATACATTTGCACCTCAAGCAACCTGTAAATGAAAAAGTCCGTCACGCAGGGGCTGCTTAAACTAAGCAGATTTCCCACGTAAAATTATACAATAGAGATATTTCAGAATAGAGAGCCGAACAGTTGCGGTAACGGCCCAAACTAGCTCTTGACGGAAACTCACGACTAGACCCGAAGTTAGCCGATCTCATCTCTGAAGCTGAAAACAGAAAAATGCAAATATCTCGGTTATTATTCAAGATACAGAATACATGTATATACACTAATTATAGTATATTTAATTTGCCATAAGATTGATTATATACAATTTTTCGATCCGACGTATAGTAACGGAGATATTTCGAATTTTCGAAAATCCTCCCCTTTAAACCCCCCCTTCACACTGGTCCGATTTCAACCATTAACGAACTTGATCTTTATTTTTACATAAAACGTTTAAATATCGAGTTTAGTAACGATCAAACGAAAATTGCGACCGCTAGAGCGTTAGCAACCATTATATATATATATATATATATATATATATATATATATATATATATATATATATATAATTTTGAACTGACCTCATTTTCGTCATCTCCTGGCTAGGATCGATGGACATTTGAAGACATTTTTCGAAACTCGCGTTATGAGTACGACCTCAATAGCTGATTTCCCCTAAGGGAAATCTGCTAAAAGGAAATATATACCAAATTTAACAAAAGCGAAATAAAGGAGTAAATTACAACCTCAACTTTGTTCATTTCTTTAGCAACTGGAGCGGTATCCTTGATAAAATTTACTTTTTTTAAAAAATATTATTCTATTATTTTCTTTATTTAATAGCTAACACTTTCATTTTTTCCAAGTTCACAGTATAAGCTTATCTATTTCTGCCCATTGCTCCTTTGTTCCGAATTTGTTTTCCATTTTAGCAGATTTCCCTTAAGGGAAATCAGCTATTGAGGTCGTACTCAAGACGCGATTTTCGAAAAATTTCTCCAAATGCCCATCGATCCTAACCAGGAAATGACGAAAATGAGGTCCGTTCAAAACTATATATATATATATATATATATATATATATATATATATATATATATATATATATATATACATATTTGACTGTTAACACTCTAGAGGTCTCAATTTTTGTTTAATTGTCACCAAACTCGGTATCTAACCATTTTATGTAAAAAGGAAAATCAAGTTCGTTAACGGCTGAAATCGGACCAACAGGAGGGGGGGAGGGGGGATTTTCGAAAATTCAAAATATCTCCTATAGTTTACGTCGGATCGAAAAAATGTATAGAACCAATCTTATTGCAAAATGCATTTACTATAAATATATTTATATACATTTATTCTCTATCTTGAATATTAACCGAAATATTGTAACGGACGAGCTATGGTTCCAGCCGAAAGCTAGTCGGCCGTTTCCGTAACTGATAGGCACTCGTATGGAGATTTCTCTATTGTATAAACTTACGTGGGAAATCTGCTTAGTTCACGCTGCCCCTGCGTGACAGACTTTTTATATTTAAGACTTATATTCCTTCATATACTTATGACAAAAATAGTAAATTTATGTTTTGACCTTTTTGAACATTGATTGGAACAATTGGCATACAACTGATATCTGTATAACAGATGGTGACTTAAACATAAGCCATGGCTTCTTCTAGAACATTCAGGTTAGTAAAAGTAAAAAATGACAACAAAACAACTTTATTCTCCGGGTGCTTTTTCCTGAAAGCAAGTCAGCTATATTAAGGTGCTCTCGAATAATCCATTTTTCAATATTCCCACCATCAGGCTATAAAAATATTTGTTTTTTCAATTAGTATTTGAATTTTTCCCTTACTAAGGTAGGATGATGTAACAGACATAAAGAAGAAGCAGCTCTCACGTCATCAATAAACATTGGAGTTACGTAAAGCTTTAGTGGGAGTAATGTTTACTTGATGAAATTGTTACATAACCAATTTTCCTAATCAAGATATCTTCCTACAACGTTGCAACCTTCTTTTTTTTTTAAGTCAAATAATAGCGGGCCGTTGGGTACTTTTTTTTGTTGCCAGGCATCGGCAAGCCGCTATTTCTACTCATACGATTTTAGCAATATCTCTAAATGTTTCAAGCAATGCATAAATACCATGTTTTTTCTAAATAGGACTGTCTCTAAGGCTAGAACACATGAAGATCTAGATGAATTCCTCTTATTCGTTCTCTCAATTTTAAATTTTTCTTCTTTCAAGAAGTTCTTTGCAACGTAATAAGCTCAACAACTATGCCTGTAACCGAAAGAGAGAATGGAAAATATATTATCAGATTATTGAAAATACAAAATCATATATGGGCAATACATGGCTTCCTTAAAAACGTTTTGCTGCACTTTGCTTAGAATCATTTCATTTCAAAATCATATATAATATTTCCCTTCCAATGTATCTCATAGAAAAATGTCATAGTGCATAAATAATGGATCATATTTTGATAAACAAAAATGATCCTATGCAAAGCAAAACAGAACAAATTACTTTCTTTTTTTTTTTGGTGGCTCACTATAACTTTCCCACTCTCCTTAGTCGATTTCGATCAGAAGGGGAGTTTCACAATAAGATGTTACAGCAATCCTAAATATGAAATTCAAACCTTTTTAGAGGTTTGTAATACATACGTACGTACGAAAATCACAAGGAAACTAATCAAATGAGGATGTGGAAAATAAGATTTTTCGCGATTAAAATACTTCTTTTACTTCGTACAAGGAAGTAAAACATTCTTCTTAGTTCCCTCTAACTTGAATGTTACGTCCTCTTATACGTGAACAAACACGTGCATCACTATGGTGTGATTACTGATAAGGATCAATAAAAAGGCTTTGTCCTCTACTGATTTTTAATATTATGCACAAAGCACTTTCAGAGTCAACACTCCATCGTCAGTGTCTGATTATAGCTGTGTAGTCTGGACCACGACCGCCGGGCGACTCCAGCACTCTGCATAATATTAAAAACAGTAGAGGACAAGGCCTTTTTATTGATCCTTATCAATTGGTTCCTCTACCATCCAGCATGTTCCAGAGATATGATTAATGGTACACCACAACTCTTTTTCGTTCGGATAAAAGTTAATGTTTCTTCCAGTAGATAGCCCGTCCAAATCTTAGATTCTGCCATTTCACCTTACGAAATTATCTAAAACAAGGCAAATTCAGGCCACTTCATTAGTATTCATATTGTCCGAAGTCAGTAGTGATAAAAAAAAATTAAAGCTGGCTGAGTATTCTTACTTATTAAAAGCTTCAACAAGTTTCTTTGTTTGTTTTTTTATTAACTCCACCAAGTACTTAAATATAATTTTACTTAGTGGTTTATTTAAGCGGCTCATTGCTACCCCTCAAAAATAAATTCATATAAATAGGAATTAGCTCATTAGAAACCCCATCAAAAACAATGCATATATCTCGAATTCCTGAGGAATTTATAGGCGAGTCAAATGTAAATACATTATTAGTTTTTCTAAGCCGATGTTGTTTAAAAGCCTTCATAATCGATTTGATTTATGAAAAATGAAGGACATGATGAATGGTAGTAACTTGAAATTCATCTATCATAATTTATAAGTTGCAACAGTTTGAAGCAACACAAGGGCTGTATATTTAAGCTCTGCTGCCCTTGAAAAGAAAGTATTTTTACATCAGTGAATTGGGAAAGATGAGTCACGCGAGGCACGACTTACATTTAACCCACCAATCCTCAGCTGCTACAAATATACAATAGACGTTTCGTTTTATTTTCACATTTTCTCGAAAAAATTAAAAGTCCGTCAAGTAGAGGCTGCGTTAACTAAGCAGATTTCCCACGGGTGTCATGTATTTGCTATTTATCTCAAAACTTAAAAGTTCAATGAGAACAATATTCGATATTTAGGCTTCAAAAAAAGGTACTTCATTATATAACAGTTTATTGTTAATATGACATGAGTAGGAGTGAGGGTTTACTGATGGCCGAAAACTAAAATTTGGGAATATCCCCGTTAAAATTCAATTAAGAAAAAACATGTATATTACAACATTTATAGAACAACACATTTACAATAAGATTGATCCTTCACCATTTTTCGGAGATATTTTGAATATTCGAAATGCTCCCCTTCTAACCCCCCCCCCCTCCCACTAATCCCATTTTAGCCGCTTTCAAACGAATTTGATATGCATTTTTACATAAAGCGTTTTAATATCGAGTTTAGTAACGATCAATCATAAATTGCGACCGCTAGAGCCTTAACAGACGAATCTCTCTCTCTCTCTCTCTCTCTCTCTCTCTCTCTATATATATATATATATATATATATATATATATATATACAGGTTTTAACGCATCCTTTATTTGAGGAAAGTGTCGAAAATCATCGTCATGAGTACGACCTTAGTGGAAAGCTACTAAAAGAAATATCTTGGTTAAAATATAATTTACATTTCAACCTACAATACAGTATAATATTTGTCGAAAAGTTATAAAAACAATAATTGTATATCATTCATAGTTCAACAAGATTGACTCTATAACATTTTTCGATCTGACTCATTATAATGGAGATGGAATTTTGAATTCCCAATATTAACAGTAAGCTGTTATATGGTGAACTTAATCATTCTAAGCTTAAATACTAAACATTGTTAGCCATGTGAGTTAAAGCGTTGACCTTTATATCACATGGTAAACCTAGAGTGGCAAGTTCGATTCTTGCCTGGGCAAAGGAAATTATTTAGTGACGAAATTCATTAAATGACATCCTAAAATCCCACCCTGGCTAGAAAAGGGTGGTAACCTGTAGATAACCCGTCCCGAATAGCCTAAGTTGCAAAAAGTGGACGTTAATAAATAAATAAATAAATAAACATTGTTTTGAAGAGCCCGTTATATGCGAGATATTTGATAATTTGTTGTGTGATGACGTTATCAATTGAGATTTTACATTCTTGTCTCGTAAATCTTTATTTGATCTTTAGAGCACGAGGTATAAAAATATAATATTTGCTCCAAAAATAAAATAACGCACTATATCGCAAAAATAATGATAAAGTAAATAATAAATATAAAACACTTCTAATAAAAAACGATAAAAAAAATCAAATGAAAACTGTTAATTCTGTTCATTAGCAGAGAGCACGTGCACACAAGAGAAGTTGAATACACACTGAAAGAGTAGTCTATTGTCTGGTTACCGGCAGTGTAGCAACGTAGATTTATCCTAATTAATTAATTCTTGTATTTTTTTTTTTTAGCAACACTGACTACCTGTGGCGTGTAGACAACCGTTAGGGAAGGTAGGACCTGTGACACTAAACAGCTGCTACAGATCTATACCATACTTGATATTTCACCGTTTTTCTCAACACTAATGATAATACTTGTTATTGACTGAAATTAGACCTGGAATAGTGGTGGTTTAAAGAGGGAGTCAATTCGAAAATTCAAAATACGTTAGAGAACCAATTTTGTTACACTATTGATAGTCTACATTTGTTGTTCTATGCATTTTTTCATCATAAAGTATGAGACCAGTTATTCGAACTTTAATGATATAAGGATTTAGTACCCCTTCTCCTTCTACTCATGGCTTTTTCACATAGAAATAGAGAGTATTAGGTGAGATGATTTCAAAAGTTGGTCCCCTGCGTGACGGAATTTTTATAAATCATAACTAAAAAATACTCATAAGAAATAATTATAGAAAGAAGCATGGTTTCTGAACAACAGTAATAAAATGTAATGGTATGCAGGTGGACACGAGTAATGCAGGTTAGGAAGGGGGGGAAAAACGTTTCTAGAAGAAAGACAAAAACAATTCCAGCAAGGCCGACACGTTGGTAGTATGTGGCACTTTATGAACGGACAAATAAGCGAAAAAGGAACAAATAAAAATATTAAAGGCCGAAGAGGGAGATAGGAGGACATGAGAGGCGGAAACTGAGTTCTCATACACTATATTTACACAGGCCTTGAATTAATTCTCGTATAAAGGCACTGCCAAGGATATTTGTTAAGTGGCTATCCCAACCTAATGCCCTGGGACATCCAACGTGACCTGCCTCTCATCTGCCTCTTCGTCAAATTTAGCGCTCATTTCGCAATTGTGTTTTATGTGCATTTATATGCACTTAGCTGGGGCCAATTGAACTAACTTGACGACGGAGCATCCAGAAGCATTTCACATGCAAATTCCTACTTAGGTCAATTAGATATATAACTACAGCTGTTATGAATGGGGCTTAACAGTTAAACCTAACGGAATATCACCAAATATGTCAAACCGTACATTCAATGATAGCGTAGAGGAGACAACTCATTTAACAAATGTTTGTCTGAACCAATCTTAAAACTTTTACCAAATCAAGTATTTGATAAACTGTCAAGCAGAATGGATCCACCTAAATTATTCAGCCCCTGGAGATGCGCCAAACGGATACGAAACATGTGGGGCAAAATACAAATAAATTGATGAAAACAATTTCGTTTATCAAGATTGACCTCTACCCAAACAATGATAATACTATATCATCAAGTTCATGACAAACTTCGTGGAAATCTTAAAAAGTTTAGCTGTGCATGAGATATTTATGCATGCATTTTATTGGCTGCAAAAATACTTGAAAAAGTGTTTAGAAAAGGCACACAACAAAAGCATGCAAATAACTCTCCTAATGTCCCTAGTTAGAACAAATTGAATTCACATACATACTAGGCTGTTTATAACATTTTTTATTACACCCATAACATCTATGATATTAACGATTTTAAATTTCACATCTTCTCTATACCCCATAACTCCATCCAGCCTTCATACATTAACGAATTCGGTACTCAGCTTAACAAAAGAATAAATAAGTATCCACTTTCCACCTGATGTTAAAACAAAAGTTGTATAGCTTCTTTGCGCCTAATCGAAAATAAAATATACCTCCATTATTATAAGTTTGATTGAAACATTGTGTGTAAATAATCTTTTTGCAAATTGAATTGTCTATTAACGTTATTCTATACATTTTTCTCAATGTCGAATTTCAAAGAGACATTTGTATTTTTTTCGTCTCCAGCATCTCTATCCGGACAATTTTTGATCCATGTTAATCAATCAAACAATAGATAATATATATCAGTTTTAATATATGTCTCTCCGATTGTACATGGAATACACAATGCAGAGACATCCTAATAGTTACAATATACATTCATATGAATTAGGTATATATTTTTATAACAAACACTTTTGACAACTATTACACATATTTGAGAAGGTGTGAAAAGTCGTCTCGATGATTTTTGAACCACATGTTAAAGTAACTATCTGAGAATCGAATGGTGCAATGTTCACAGTCGGGAAGAGGAGAGTAACTAGGGAAAACCATGAGATAACGTCTCGAAGGGAGTGTTACCTGCTATCCTCCTCTGAGAGTATTTCACCGTAATTATTTAGTTAGATGTAGAAAAGCCTGATTCTCAATGAAACGTTTTGAGGTAAAAAATGAATCATGGTTAGATGTTGAAGTGGAGTTTCAACCTAAGGAGGAAAGCAGGGCAGAAGAGGAGCCACAAACAAGCGCGGCCCCTCAGGAAACAATTTTGAGGAAGCCAAGAAACACACAATGAAGAAAATAATCAAGAGGGAAGCAGTTCGATTTTGTACACCACAGGCAGCTGTTAAAAACATCATTAAACGAAAAGTTACAAACATTTTGAGTTATTTCATTAATATTAATGCTTATAATTACAACTAAAACATCAATACGTCTTAAATAAAACAATAAATAGTAATAGTATAGAAATATCCCTTTTTAGTAACATAAAAAATACGAAAGTACTATAAATGTCAGAGAGGAGCAACCCTTTCCCTCAAACCCTTACCCAAACCTTGACAAGTCAAATACAACCGATGTAAAACACCTTTTCAATTTCACAATAAACATCATATAATGTTTGAACAAGATCCGCCAATCAACAGTATTTTTGCACCATGATGAGGAAATTATGACCACTGTGCGGCGTAGGCTTTATAACAGCGAAATGAGAAATAACGAACTCTTTCTCTGGTTTTAAATAGGCGATAAATAAATAATTAAACGTCCACTTTTAGCAACTAAGGCTAATTGGAACGGGTTACCTACAGATTACTACCCTTTCCTAGTCAGGGTAGGACTAAGGATTTTATTTAGTGGATTTCGTCACTAAATAAATTACTAGGCGATAAGAGACATGACTACTGGCTTGCGGTCGCATTTTAGCAGATTCCCCTTAAGGGAAATCAGCTATTGAGGTCGTACTCATGACGCGATTTTCGAAAAATTTCTTCAAATGTCTATCGATCCTACCCAGGAGATGACGAAAATGAGGTCCGTTCAAAATTATATATATATATATATATATATATATATATATATATATATTTATATTTTTCTGTTAACGCTCTAGCGGTAGCAATTTTTGATTTATAGTTACGAAACTCGATATTTAACCGTTTTATGTAAAAAGACAGATTAAGTTCGTTAATGGGTGAAATCGGACTAGAGGAAGGGGGGGGGGGTTAAAGGGGGATTTTCGAAAATTCGAAATATCTCCGTTATTATGCATCGGATCGAAACATTGTATAGAATGTACATAGAATATTATTGCAAATTAAATTTACTATAAATATTGTTATATACAGTTATTCTCTATCTTGAATATTAACCAAGATATTTGCATTTTTATGAAGTCTGTGGGACACGTGGTCGGGTATATTACGGATTAGGTCGGCCGTTTCCGTAACTGTTTGGCTCAAGTGGAAGCTTCTTCTAACCTTACCAGTCGTTTCTAACCTTACCTTCGTTACTTTGTGAGATTTATGCAAATACGTTCTGTTCCCCTTCTTTAGTTCTTGGAATACAAATATTGAGTTATTAAAATATAAATTATTCTTACAATTCACAAGCCGTTTCAGTTAGGAATTTATTTTAATTAACTGAAAGATTTCTCATTATCGTTTGTATTTAATCACAGTGGTGTTGTGTTACCAGTATGCAGATTTCTCTATTGTATAACTTCACATGGGGAATCTGCTTAGTTTACGCAGCCCCTGCGTGACGGACGTTTTGGTTTTTCGTAGTAAAGTAGACTTATTAAATTTCGATCATGAAAGGGAAGTATGGTGTTATATTCTTTTAATAAATCAGCAAAATCTTAATCCTTCACTTTATAAATATATAACTTGCATTCTCTGAGTCGAATCAACAATGCTCTTATTTCTTCTTGGTAAATTGTAATTCGGTATTACAATATATTCAGTTAATGATAAAATCTACGTATAATGATTTGTGGGGGCTCCTACAACTAGGATTATAGTGCAAGAATGTATCATCAAAAGTTTTATGAATCATTAATTCATCATGATTCCCGGAAGACTTATTTACATATAATGACATATAATTAAAACCCCTATTATCCTTGTTTAAAGTTCCACCTTTTTCCATAGAAATTATTTTCAACACATGTGGTGTTACCATAGTTGGGGAGGGGGGATTGGTGAGTCGCAGAGACCTATGCTGACCTTGAGATGTTTACTTGTTTAACTAGTGAGGCAAAGAATCGGAAGGACAGGGCAATTGTTAACTGGCAAGGTTATCTCTGCTAGTCACCGTTCAAAACAACATTATGACAAATATGTACTTGATATCTACAAATAAATAACCAACGGCACAGCCTACGTTTACACTTTCACGCACAACACACATGCCACCACAATTATCTGAAAATTGAGGTAGGTATTACTGGCGCCTGGATCCACCAAAAAAAAAAAGTCCGTCACGCAGGGGCTGCGTAAACTAAGCAGATTTCCCACGTGATCTTATACAATAGAGAAATCTCCATACGAGAGCCGAGCAGTTACGGAAACGGTGAACTAGCTTTTGGCGGGAAACTCACTCGTACGTTATCCGTCCACATTTAATAAAAATGCAGATATCTCGATTAATATTAAAGATAGAGGATAAATGTAATTTAATTTGCAATAAGATTGGTTCTATACAATTTTTTGATCCAACGTACGGTAACGAAAATATTTTGAATTTTCGAAAATCCCCCCCTCTCCCACTGGTCCGATTTCAGCCATTAACGAACTTGATCTGTCTTTTAGCATAAAACGTTTAAATATCGATTTTGGTAACGATCAAACAAAAATTGCGACCTCTAGAGCGTTATCAGACAAACACACACACACACACACACACACACACTATATATATATATATATATATATATATATATATATATATATAATATGGAACGGACCTTATTTTCGATATCTCCTGGGTAGGAGCAATGGACATTTGAAGACATTTTTCGAAAATCGGGCCATGAGTACTACCTCAATAGCTGATTTCCCTTCAGGGAAATCTGCTAAAAACTAAACTCACTACTTGTTAAGCAAAATTAGTAATATTTGACATTGAATTTCTGTCAACTCTTGATTACAAAGTTAGTACATACCAGCTGTTACTAAAATATATATAGGGAATACAATGTGAAAACACGTCATCAGCCTCCAAATGGGCATTAAGCTCATTTTACGAAACTACTGTGTCCAAACGTTTCTCCATATCTTCCTATCCAATACTTGATATGCATTCGTAGGTTTTCACTTACTTGAATGACATAATATTGTCTCACATTTTATTGGCATTGCCTCCCAGAGTAGAAATACATCTCAGCGTCATTGTGGTGCATAGGAAATCAGCGTAGCCATTGCAGCTCCTGTTTGGTGAACATTTTTAGACTAGGTAATGGCTAATGTTTTTGAACTTGCAAGGCAAAGTTTTCTGAAGCCTGTGTCCTAGGTTAGGACACGTTGGGGTCGTGTTCCTCCCATCCTTAAAGCTCCGATTGAATTCGTAGAATAAAATGCTATTTTAACTTTATTTTATTCAGGAGGAGACTGTTTAAGTGCAGAGAGAAGTGGGATATTCAAGGAAGGAATCCTTGTGCAAAATATATAGATAAATTAAACAATTTCGAGTAAAGAAAGAAAAATCTTAACTGATGGCGTCATCAAATGCCGTATTTGCATGTGTCTCAAAAATTAATCGTTCAATGAAAACCATATCTAGTATTTAACCTTGAAATGAAGTGGGTCACGATATAACAGATTATAGTAAATATGACATGAGTAGAAGTGGGGGGACAGGGCCACAACTAAAATATGGAAAAATCTCGGTTAATATTCAATATAAAGAATACATATATATGTGTATATATATATATATATATATATATATATATATATATATATATATATATATAAAACACGATTTATAGAACGTAACATTTGCGATAAGATTGATTCTGTACAATATTTCGATCAGACGGAGATATTTCGATTTTCCGAAATTCTCCCCCTCAAACACCCCTCCCACTGGTCCGATTTTAGCCGTTAACAAACTCAATATTAATTTTTAAATAACGAGTTTGGTAACGAACAGGCAACAATTTTGAACACTATAGCGTTATGAAGCATATATATATATATATATATATATATATATATATAGAGAGAGAGAGAGAGAGAGAGAGAGAGAGAGAGAGAAAGAGAGAGAGATACACAGACACACACACACAAACACACACATATCTTTTTAACATGAAGCTATGCGGGTGGGAATTTATTTTTAATATTTCAGAATCCATTTCTTTTCCCGTAGACTTGTTTCAAAGGCAATATTGTTGGCTACAACATTTATGTCGCAACATTTTTCAATAAAACGTGCCATATCTGAAATAAATATTTGTACATTTGACGGCAGAAGGATGCGTCGAATCGAAACATTCACCGATATAAACTTGTTTTAGAATTTGATTTTCTACACGAATCCGCCATAAAATGTAGGGCATAACATTCGAAATTCCAAAGTTATGGTCGCTGGGGAAGTACCGCAGAAGGTTGCAAGGTTGATTATGGACTGAAAGCCGAAATCGCCGCCTTTTATTAATACAATGGGCGATTTTAAGCGGGTGACACGGGGTCTTGGTATACGCTATATATACAATTTTGAATGGACCTCTTTTTCGTTATCTCCTGAATAGGATCTATGGACATTTGAAGACATTTTTCGAAAATCCCACCATGGTACTCATGATAGGTGATTTTCCCTGAGGGAAATCTGTTACAAAATGAGCCTGAGGTCGCAAAAGAGGACTCTCCCATATTGGGACGGTGTAGAATAGCGGGAGAAGCGAGAAAGGGGATGGGATTGGGAGAATTTGGTCCTTGGTTGGCAGGACTTGGACTGTGATGGTTTGGTATATTTATAGTGTGGTATGAGTCAGTAGCTAGAGGCGTGCATCACCCAAGGAGTGGTAGAAAGCTAATAATGGTCACATACTCACTGTCTTGCTCTACCAATAATGAGTGATCTTCCTCCGCACAGCAAACAGCTCACAAGTAACTACATGGCTTATATGAACAGTTTTTAAATATCTACCCCCAATTTTCCGCTACATTATATTTTGAGGTATTACTAAATTCGAACACTGATAGCAAAACAGTCCGTCAAGCAGGGGCTGCGTAAACAAAGCAGATTTCCAACTTGAAGTTTTACAATAGATAACTCTACATACTGGCAACAAACACTTAACACCACCGTGAATAAATAAAAACGGTCGTCTGAAATCTTTCAGTAAATTTTAATAACTTCTTAGCGGAAAGGGTCTGAATAGTAAACTAACAGGTCAGCCAACCTCAGAGAGCTCAATAGATAGAAATTCGAGGACGAAATGACAAACAATTACTGAAATACAATGAACTAGAATCATTTTTATCTCAAATTTCAGTAATCCAAGAACGAAAGAAGGAGGGGGGGGGGCGCAACAGAAAGTATTTGCATATATCTCAAAAAGTAACAACTAAATGAAAACAATGTTTGGTATTTAACCTTGTAAAACAGCTTATTATTAATATGATAAGAGTAGGAGTGGGGGTTTACTAAAAGCCGAAAACTGTAACTACCAAATACTAATCGTGATACAGAAAATATGTATCGAAGAATATTTGTAGATCATTCAATTTGCAATAAGATTTACTCGATTAGAAAAATATTTCCAAATTTTTTAATTCCCCCTCTAAGCCCACCCACTTTTCCGATTTCAGCCATTAACGAACTTGATATTTCTTTTTACATAAAACGGTTAAATATTGAGTTCGGTCATGATCAGAAAAAAAATTGCGACCGCTAGAGCGTTAACAGACATATATATATATATATATATATATATATATATATATATATATATATATATATATATATATAATGCAATTGGTTTTTTTTTCTGATAGAGAGAGAGAAAGAGATAGAGAAAGAGAAAGAGAAAGAGAGAGAGAGAGAGAGAGAGAGAGAGAGAGAGAGAGAGAGGGCGAGAGAGAGAGAGAGAGAGAGAGAGAGAGAGAAATATATAATATGTAAAGGACCTCATTTTCGTCATCTCCTGGATAGGATCGATTTGCAGAAATGTTTCAAAAATCGCGTCATGAGTACGACCTCAATAGCTGATTTCCCTTAAGGAAAATCTGCAAATGCACAGATTCTCCGTTCCTTCATTGATTTACGAAAGTCTTATGCATTTACACGGTGGTGATCCATTGGATGAAATACTGGATTACCGTGCTACAGGGCCCATATTCAAACAAAAGTCTACATTTTATTTAGCTGTTCGGTCACCCTCCTGAGTGGTAAGAATTCTATAAATTGCCTATCATCGTGAGGCAATATAGACGCTACTTGAAGAAAGAAGTAACGATCTAACAACAAAACGTCAGTAATAGCCCCTATCGGTCCCTTGGCTTTTCACGGGCAGTAGAGCCGAAGACTTTCTTGTTCTATCGCTAGTCAAACTAAAAAGTACATTTGCTGAAATAACTTCAAATAGCTTGCCTTCAGTTCTATGTTTAGTCCTGTGTATGGGCCCGATATACTCAACACGTGATGAGCATCGTTAAAGCATTAGAAGGGAACTTTCCCATTAGCTTCCAAATAACATTTATAAATCGGGATAAACGTGGACAATACTCTGAACCATAATCAGTTTAGTTATTACATGTATAGTTATTGCAGTGCTGTACGAGTAGATTGGCTATAACAGTGAAGCCTGATGGACAGGCTGTTCATGATGTTAATAAATTCTATTTTGAATAAAAAGACCTTTTCTATCCCCATAGATAATCAAGTAACTCCATAAAGGATAACCTTCGACGATATCCGTCAAAAATAGAATATCGACAACGCTGAATTGAAGAAGACGCCAAAATCAATGTGAACAATGAACGTAACACTGTAAAGCTCGTCAAATATTTAGAGTATGGTAAAATGATCTTGACCTTTGGAAATGCTTTCCAAGGCCTTTCCGAGGTCAAGGGGCTTAAAATAAACTTGTGAATACTAAGCAGGACAGGATAGGATTCACCGGCACATCCCTCCAACCACCATTTACATGAGTCAATAAACTAAAAATATCTCAAATCAGGACTAACTAACTGCGCACGACTAAATTTTATTGCTACTTCTAGTGTGTATTAAAGCAATCCTATATTTTAAAAAAGTCCGTCACGCAGGGACTACGTAAGCTAAGCAGATTTCCATCTTGAAGTTTTACAAGAAATGATTCTACATATTGGTAACACTAATCACCACCGTGAATATTAAGTGAATAAATACAAGCGGTAATGAGAAATCTTTCAATTTTAATTACAGAAAGCGTCTTAACTGTAAACAAACAGGTGTGCCAACCTCTCAGAGCTGACCAGGTAGATAGAAATATTCTTCACCGGAAAGAAAAACAATTACTGAAATATGTCTGAATATAACACATTAATTTTATCGAAAACTATTTACTTTATCTAGTACTGTAATTTATAATGAATCATAATGATTTGTATCTCAATCTTGATGTTAGTAATCAACCGGACATATTGCATGTATCTCGTATAAAAACAAAATTTGGTATTTAAGCTTCGAATAAAGTGATTTATTATATAACAGAGTATTGTTTATGTGGCATGAGTAGAAGTTGGGGTTTGCTGAAGGCTGAAAACTGAAAAAATTGCAAATATCTCGGTAAATATTCAAGATGTATATAACATTTATAGTTCATTTGATTTGCAATAAGTTTGGTTCTATACAATTTATCGATCCGACGTATAGTAACGGAGATATTTCGAATTTTCGAAAATCCCCCGTCCCACTAGTCCGATTTCAGCTTTTAACGAACTTAAATTTCTTTTTACATAAAACAATTAAATATCGAGTTTCGTAGCGATCAAGGAAAAATTGCGACCGCTAGAACGTTAACAGACAAATATATACATATATAATTCTGAACGGACCTCAATTTCGTCATCTTCTGGGTATGATCAATGGACATTTGTACTAATTTTTCGAAAATCGCGCCAAGAGTACAACCTCAATAGCTGATTTCCCTCAAGGGAAATCCTTCTAAAAGACCCATTTCCCAAGGACTGAGTAATCTAATGTAAGCAAATGCCCACGCTGAGTAATATACAAACGTTAATTCGTCTGTACATTCTACTCTACATTTCTCCCTTAGCTTACAACTTTAGGAAGATATGACGAATGGCTTAAACTGATGCTAATAGAATCAGTAAAAATGGGGTTTCCTTGGGAAGTCTGAAAACGCAAAAGTAAAAATAGCTCTATCGGTATTACGTTTTTAGAAAACATTGCATACAATGACGTTTCCATTGCCATCGAGGTTGATTATATTGCTTTTTTGTACCCGTTGGATCGATAGACGTTTGAAGAAATTTTTCGAAAGTCACGAACTAAAGTAAATAGCTTTAAGGTTTCTTTAAGCGAAATCTTCTTAGAACTGTCCTACAGGTACTGTGTGAAAAGAGCTGAAGAAAACGGTATAATAATTTGCAGAACAATGACAGCATAATTAAGCACTTCAATGATAGTTCTATTTCTTTTGGTGTTTCACCTATCTAAAAAATAATTCTTACAATATTTTTTAAGGTATTCAAACAA
The DNA here is from genome assembly GCA_019009955.1 of Riptortus pedestris. NCBI lineage: Eukaryota > Metazoa > Arthropoda > Insecta > Hemiptera > Alydidae > Riptortus > Riptortus pedestris. Next base: position 59,637,982 of record CM032231.1, read on the forward strand.
AATAACAATTATATAAGCAGTTAAAGTTTACAGTTATATTATCTTTCTCAGTTCTACCACATTTGGAGATAATTCCAAGGCTAACGTTTAAAAATATATTTTCTTCAGCATTTTATTTTTAACTGGGTTTCAGTCGTGACCAGAGGTTCCATTGAAATTCCTTTCCTGGGTACATCCGTCGCCTGAATTGGGCATCTACGGTCGTGGACCAAGGCTTGAACAGCTCTCCGAGACAGATGATGGCCAATTAGGTAGAAACTGTTATCCAATGAAGGTATTTTTGTAGAATCTTAGGTCAACCAAACCGAAAATGAGAATCACCAAATTTTGAGTTGTTTAAAAATTAAGTAGAATGTAGTGTTATTACGAACCACATATTTCCTTATTAAGGAGAATTTCTTTAAAAAGCAAAAATGATGCCTCTCAATTGAATGCAACGGTAAATGATTTGGAATTCAACTCAAAATGAGAATGTAATACGAAAATTGCTCAAGTTCAACATGCCTCAATGCACTCGGGATTGGCTCATTGACATAACGAGAGTTGATTACTCCTTTCAAAGTTTTGGCCTAAATTTAAATGAATGAATATGGAAAATCTAAACTCAGTGGAAAGATCATTTGAACGAGAGATCTACTTCTTAACATAACGTGTAAAAAAATATTTAATTTCCAAACCTGAAGGGTGAACCAGTCTACAATAAAATAAAAATCCGTCACGCAGGGGCTGCGTAAACTAAGCAGATTTCCCTCTTGATCTTTAACAGTAGATAAATCTACATAATGGTTACAGAATAGAACTGTCAACCTCAAGTGAATAAATACAAACGATAATAAGAAACCTCCAGTCGGGAAACACCTGAAACGTAAACAAACAGGTGTGCGAACTTCTCTAAGGAAAGAAAAACAATTACGGAAATATATCAGAATATAACATAATTTTATTGGAAACTATTTACTATATCTGCTGTAATTTATAATGGATCAGAATAATTTGTATCTCAATCAATCAAATTTCAGTAGTCCAAGGACTTAAGAAGGGGGGGGGGGAGGGTCACGATGATATACTTGCATTTATCTCGTATAATAAAGGTCTCTTGAAAACAATTTATGGAATTGAAGCTTGTAATAATGTGGTTTATTACATACAGAGTATTGTTTATGTAACATGCATATAAGTGGGGGTTTGCTGAGGGCTGAAAACTGAAAAATGCAAATATCTCGGTTAATACTCAAGATAGAGAATAAATGTATAGTACAATATTTATAGTAAATTTAATGTGCAAAAAGATTGGTTCTATACAATATATAGTAACCGAGATATTTTATAGAACCAATCTCAATCAAAATATAATTTTCTATAAATATCGTTCTATATTTAGAGTAAATTTGATTTTGATTGAGATTGGTTCTATAAAATGTTTTGATCCGACGTATGGTAACGGTGATATTTCGAAAATCACGCCCCCCTCCACTGGTTCAATTTCAGCCATTAACGAACTTCATCTTCCTTTTTACATAAAACGATTAAATATGGAGTTTGATAACGATCAAACAAAAATTGCGACCGGTAGAGCGTTAACAGACAAATATATATATATATATATATATATATATATATATATAATTTTGAACGGACCTCATTTTCGTCATCTCCTGGGTAGGATCGATCGACATTTGAGGAAGTTTTTCAAAAATCGCGTCATGAGTACGACCTAAATAGCTGATTACCCTTAAGGGAATATGCTAGAACGTGAACATCCACAATGCACTCGGGATTGTCTCACTGTCCTAACCAGAATTCATTGCTCCTTTCAAATGTGTGCCATAACGTAAATGATTTATTTGCACAATTTAAACTGAGTGAAACGCGAAGGGTGAACCATTCTACAATAAAATAGAACGAAGATAGCTGGTCGCAAGTTCTTGAAGAAGTATTTTTTACTGATTTTAAGATGTGAAAAACTGCTGTCTCAGTTGTAATTCTGATGGAAATAGAATGAATGTCTCAAGGGACAGTATTGAGCTGGAGTTTGTTGAACATTGCTGTTATCTCTATCCTTCAGTGCATCCCTAAGGGAGTTTCTTCCTGTTGTTTTAACAATGACCTAGATAGGCACATCCTGGCAACTATACAATAGAAAATAGGACAAAATCAGAATTATACTTTACAAAATTCCCTGTTAACAGAATTGTAAGTCCTGCCATACTTGACATGCAGTTGAGCTCCTAAGTAATTTGGTTGAATCAACTAAAGGTAAACATACATTATAAAAAGAATAGAAGTTTGGGAAAATGTAATTAAGTTCAATAAATTCAGTCGAAAAAAATGATCAAGTAAACAAAGAGAATAAATGTTGGTAAGTAAACAAAGTTATGAAAAGCATAAAATTGTGTAAGGTTAGTTCCAACACTGCATGGAATTCAACATGAGCGAAATATTGTCTGATTTTGAAATGTTGAATAAATATTATTTGAAGGTCTTATAACTTTTTTTCACACAAAAACAGCACAAACATGACAAAAGTTAAAAATTTCATTATAAAACTACAGAGGAGGATAACTTTCTTACAGCGACTTTTCTATGCAAATAGGATACAATAAAATAAATCAATTAAATAAGGGGCCCATATATATTGACAACTAAAATATAGGAATATAGAAGGATCACGTGATCTGATTTTAATACTAGACGATGGGTCAGAATTGGAAAAAAAAAAAAAACTTGATTCCTTCAATCACTTCACCTTCACTCAAGATATTTCACGTTCTTTAATTCCAGTCAGCCCATGGCCTAGAGACACATCCTATCATCAAAATAAAATATCATATGAATAATATACAGGAGGATAAATTTCTATAAGCGATCTTTCTAGCAATTATTCTATACAAATACGATACAATATCATAAAACAAATAAATGAGAATCCCAATTAATATGTGTAAACAAAATATGCACAAAAAAAAGAAAAGAAGAGTAAAAATTCAATAGGGCAAAGTCAGGTGAATTAGTCATATGAAATCTAACCATTCCGTCAAACAGGGACTCGCATATATATATATATATATATATATATATACATATATACATACTTGTCTGTTACCGCTAGTCGCCTCAATTATTGTCGTACCATAACCAAACTCGCATTTCATGAAAAAGTAAAGGTCAAGCTTGTTTACGGCTGAATTCGGATATATGCAGAGCTGTTAAGAGGGCGGCCTAAAAGAAAATGTTAAATGTCTCCGTTATTATAAGTCGGATCGAAAAATTGTATAGAACCAATGTTATTGCACACTTAATTACCTATGAATGTTGCTATATATGTGTTTTTTCGATCATGAATATGATCCAAGATATTTGGAATGTTTAGTTTTCAGCCTTCAGTTATATGAAGTACCAGTTAGAGGGGAGGATTTTCGAAAATTCGAAATATCTCCGTTACTATACGTCGGATCGAAAAATTATACAGAATCAATCTTATTGCAAATTAAATTTACTATAAATATTGTTATATACATTTATTCTCTACCTTGAGTATTAACCGAGATATTTGCATTTTTATTAAATCTGGGCGGCTAACGGACGAGAGTGACTTTCCCGCCAAAAGCTAGTTCAGCCGTTTCCTTGACTGGTCGGCTCCCGTAAAATTTCTCTAATGTAAAACTTCGCGTGGGAAATCTGCTAAGTTTACGGTACCCCTGCGTGACGGACTTTTCTTTATTGAGTTGTTGTGAGATTTTCTGTTTTAACACTGAAGATGTGGAGAAAGCTGCCTGATTGGTCTGGTTTATTCTACCGTACCCATCAAAGCATTGAATTAAATAATAAAACCATAACTTTTAATTACTCTGTTTTCCCTGTTCAGATTTTATATTTCATTAATTTTCAATTTATGATTCACTAATTTCTTTTTAATTTTCATTAGTGTGGAACAACCCAATAAGATTAATAAAGTGTTGCAGCCGGTGTAGTCAGGTTATTTATTCACAAGGGTTCATTTTTAATTACATTCTTGAAAGCAATTATAAAATAATTTAATAACTAACCCTTACCTATCTTAAGGCAGTGAAAAAAAAAGTAATTAACGTTATTCTGAGGAAAATAGAGGAGGAAATAAACCGAGAATGACTTAGCAGAAAGAAGAAGGATTAGAAGGAATCAGAGAGTGAGAAGGAGGGGTGGATGTAGAGCACGTGGTTAGAGCGAGGGTTGAAGGGTGAGCGGGGGGATTGGGGCGGGTCAAGTTCAACCTACGTCATCATTGACGTCATGACCCATTTCCACAACATCTCCCACCTATATATTGATTTACTTTCCCCAAATCTCATACAATAACCATTCTAGGAACTCTCTCTTTCAACTGTGTACAATAACATCATGTCATTTCGGAATGTAATAAGATGAAAACCCCTGTTTATTTATAGCGTATGAGAAGAGTTAGCGGCTTCAACCTAACCTTGCTCCACGTTAGTCAAGGTCAGGAGAGGGGTAAGGTTCCATCTACTTAGAATAGTGAGGCCATTGAGCATCCATAAATGATGTCTTCACTTAGAAATACAATAAAGAAAAAATACAAAAAAAGTCCGTCACGCAGGGGCTGCGTAAACTAAGCAGATTTTCCACGTGAAGTTTTACAATAGAGAAATTTCACGAGAGACGAGCAGTCAAGGAAACGGCCGAACTAGCTTTTGGCGGGAAAGTAACTCACGCCCGTTAGCCGCCCAGATTTAATAAAAATGCAAATATCTCGGTTAATATTCAAGATAAAGAATAAATGTATTTAACAATATTTATAGTACATTTAATTTGCAATATGATTAATTCTGTACAATTTTTCAATCCGACATATAGTAACAGAGATATTTAGAATTTTCGAAAATTCTCCCCTCTAAACCCCCTCTCCCAATGTTCCGATTTCAGCCGTTAACGAACTTGATCTTTTTTTTTTTTACATAAAACGACTAAATATCGAGTTTGGTAACGATTAAACAAAAATTGCGACCGCTAGAGCGGCAACAGACATATATATATACAGTTTTGAACGGACCTCATTTTCGTCATTTACTAGGTAGGATCGATGGACATTTGAAGAAAAATTTCGAAAATTTCGTCATGAGTACAACCTCAATAGTAGCTGATTTCCCTTAAGGAAAATCTGCTAAAAACTTATGTAATAAGATTTTTTAAGAATAGCCCAGGAACTATTTTCTACCGTAAAATGCAAACAACCGTCCTACACGAATGCATAGAACTTTACAAAATTAGACATGCGTTATCTAGTTGTTATTCTAGTTATTTTCAATGTATCACTCCTAAAACTTGTCTAATGACTCACCTCTTGGTTGGGGGTTGTACAATATTTGACGGGAAATGGAATGTTTGCTCCCTTGCTGAAATAATCCGTTTAAAACTGTGTACTAGAATAAGGTAAAATACTTTGAAATTGTGAAACTCTGTATGCTAAGGTTGGCATTACGATATCTAATCCTAATCCCAACCTTAGCAACTAATAAATATCCACGGAATAAAAAAAACTCCTGAGGTTAGCATTGTGAGTTAAAGCGTTGAATTTAATCTCGCATGGTAATCCTAGAGTGGCGAGTTCGATTCTTGCCTGGGCAAAGGAATTCATTAAATAACATCCTAAAGTCCCACCCTGGCTAGAAAAGGGCGGTAACCTGTAGATAACCCGTCCCAATTAGCCTGAGTTGCAAAAAGTGGACGTTAATAAATAACAATAATAATAAAAAATACCTTAATTCAATGAGCTTACAGGCTGGTTGAATTATATTTTAGCAGATTTCTCTTAAGGGAAATCAGGTATTGAGGTCGTACTCATGACGCGATTCTCGAAAATTTTCTTCAAATCTCCATCAATCCTACCCAGTAGATAACGAAAATAAGGTCCGTTCAAAATTATATATATATATATATATATATATATATATATATATATATATTTGTCTGTTAACACTCTAACGGTCACAATTTTTGTTTGATCGTTGCCAAAATCGATATTTAAACGTCTTATGTAAAAAGACAGATCAAGTTCGTTAACGGCTAAAATCGGACCAGTGGGAGGGGGGGGGGGGGGGGGGGGGTTTAGAGGGAGTAATTTCGAAATTTTCGAAATATCTCCGTGACCATACGTCGGATCAAACAATTGTATAGAACCAATATTATTGTAAATTAAATTTACTATTCTCTATCTTGAAAATTAATTGAGATATTTGCATCTTTATTTAATATGGGCCGATAGGGGACGACTGTGTTTTCCGCCAAAAGCTAGTTCGGCCCGTTGCCGTAACTGTTCGGCTCTCGTATGGAGATTTCTCTATTGTATAACTTTACGTGGGAAATCTGCTTAGTTTACGCAGCCCTGCGTGACGACGTTTTTAATCTGTGGAGATTTATTAGTATTATATTAACTGAGAGGAATAATTATAAAGAATTGCTACTGCCCAGGAGGACGAAACGTGTGCTATGTGTATTAAGATAATAAAGATAGCTGGTCTGAGATCTAAAGACTCTTTGTTTGGTCTGAAATACTTTAATTGGTCTCAGTAAGGATAAGGTAGAATATGTTCACCAGCTGATCTGATCATCCACCCTTTTTAAATGCATTGAATGCTTCCCTTGTCCGGTTCAGGTTTCGGTATTCACCATTCCCTCCCGAAGAATGTATTCGCACACATTTCCTTTCAATAGGTAAATGTTTCATTACAGCCTTTTTTGGTTTTTATCATTCTTATTCATCAAGTGCTAAAATAAACCGAATCCTACCTTCCTCTTCTATTTTTCATGCCGAGCACCTCCAGATCATTCATTCACATTTTACTTTAATTTCGTTGTATTGTTCTTTGCCTCAGAGACTCACTAGAACCATATATATAATTAATTTTATTCCTATTTCTTTGTCTCTCTTCTTTCCAGGGATTAGACTTTTCTTTTTTAATGTTCGCTTTTGAAAATATCCTCCACTGGTATCTCTGAAGTTTTAATACTGAAGTAGATATTAACCTGTTCTTACCAACCACCTACACTACGAGATTTGAAAATCTTTCAGACCACAATAACTTAAGTATTTAGCCCAATAAACATTTTGTTCGGTTAGTAAGAATTTTTGATAAAAGTACTTTTCAATTCAAGTTTCCATTGCTAACACACCTTTGAAATTATAATTTTCCTTTTAAGCAAAATGTTAGTAAATTGAATATTCAGAGGGGGTGAGAGACAATCTTGCAAAATAGAAAATATTAAAGACAATACGTTTTAGTTTATTTTTTATATAAGTTCATTTTTAAATTTTTGTTATTTACAGAAGTCAAAAAGAATATTTAAAGACTTTCATCTATACTTGGCTGATAATCTTATTTTTTTTTTTTAATTTTGCTTATAGGCCAAGGGGTACAATGAAATCTAGTCCACTGGTAATTTATTGCTTCCTTTGAATACTGAAGTTGGCTAGATAAAATATTTGATAACAGAAAGTAGGCTTTGAAAAATATTCCTATAGCTCTTATATGCATGAAGTTCCCTTGTGCAACATGAATACTAACTAAACTACGATCGCTCCAGACTATAAATATACTCTGGAAGAATATGATCGTGATAAAGAACATTGGACATCTTGCTGTTTGTGTTTCTACTTTGCTGAAGAATGTTCTCATCTATCATACTCTTATCACTTATATCATATGACATATAACTGATTAAAAATATGAATCCGTTTCAGCTAGTTCGAACTTTGCTTTTCCAAGACTCAGAATAGATATACATTTCTTCTGGATAACTATGTAAATTTACATACTACGAGACGTGCAAAAATAGTTATTACAACGAATTATAAGGTATCTATCTAACCTATACTATTTATATATAATTTCATTATACATTGAGGTCGTACACATGACGCAATTTTTAAAACATTCCTCTAATGTCCATCAATCCTACACAGGAGATAACAAAAATAAGGCCCGTTCAAAACTATATATATATATATATATATATATATATATATATATATATATATATTTGTCTGTTACCGCTATAGCGGTCGCAATTTTGGTTTAATCGTTACCACACTCACAGGGAGCGTATAGAGAGAGAGGATTTCGGAAATTCTTAATATCTCCGTTATTGTGCGTCGGATCAAAAAATTGTACAAAACCAATCTTATTGCAAATTCATTTTATTGTTTATTGTACGTTTTTTTCAATATTGCGATTATTAACTGAGATATTTGCATTTTTTAGCTTTCGGCATTCAGTAAACCCCCACTCCTACTCATGTCATATTAACAATAAGCTGTTTGTTATGAAACACTTTATTTCAAGCCTAAATATCAAATATTGTTCACATTGAACTTTTACGTTTTGAGTTAAATGCGAATACGTGACGCACGTTGGAAATTGCTTAGTTAACACAGCCACTGCATGACTCACTTTATCGATTCAATACATTAAGAATAAACCTCAACATTTAAACATTTCGAATAAAATAAAATATCAAATCAGAGCAGAAGTAAAAGAGGTCTGGAGAATGGCTTTAATTTAAAATAGAAAAATAATATAGTAAAGAAACTTGTTGATGAAATGATATCGACATTAATTGATACTTTTACATTTATATAATCAGAGTAATATTTATTTGTTTTTTTTGCTCTTCGCCATCAATGAACCTCCAGCCATTTCCTTGACTTTTTCAATTTCTGACACTTCATCACTGAACTTATGATCTAAAGTTTAAATTTAATAACAGGTTTACAAGACAGAAATACACAATAGAATATGGGATAATGTAATGTGTCAAACGATTTAGTAGATTTCCCGTCTTTTGATTGTTACCAAAATTGATATTTAAAGGTTTTATGAAAAAAAGTAAAGCAAATTTCGTCAGACCAGCAAGAGTACGTGTGAGGGGGGGGGGGGTTAGGAAATAAAAACAACGAAATATCTCCATTATTATGAATTGAACAAAAATATTACATACCTAATAATTTTGAAAATAAACATTTTTCAAAATAACATGGAAATTCACATTTTTGTATTTTTACCCAATTGACCTCCTGACATGATTATCAAATTTAACCTTCACTATTATATAAATCGTTAAAAAATGATTATAGAAGCAATTAAGTATATACGGGGTTCTCTACAAAATCATTACTAGTACATCGGTCATTCATCATGCACATTGTATAGAAATCTTGCATTTAAGTTTAGTTATACCAGCTGATTATACGAGCTTATTGTTATATGATATGAGTAGGAGTGGGGGTTTAGTGAATAAGTATAAGGCACAACTATCTCGGTTAATATTAGAAATGAAGGGAAAAAATGCGTAAAACAGCTATTACAGAAAATTAAATTTAAAAATCATGATTACATAAAAATATTCGATCTGACTCGTAATAACGGAGATATGTTTTCAATTTTTGATTTCCTCCGTCCTCTAAACCCCCTCCCAGTGGCCTGAATTCAGCTCACAACGAGCCTTAAACATAATTTTACGTTTGGTAACGATCAAATAAAGAGGGAGAGAGAGAGAGAGAGAGAGAGAGAGAGAGAGAGAGAGAGAAAGAAAATTGCACGGACCACATTTTCATCATCTTTTAGCAGACTTCCCTTAAGGGAAATCACCTATTGAGGTCGTACTCATGACGCGATTTTCGAAACATTTCTTTAAATGTCCATCGATCCTACCTAGGAGATGACAAAAATGAGGTCCGTTCAAAATTATATATATATATATATATATATATATATATATATATATATATATATATTATATATATTATATATTTGTCTGTTAACGGACTAGAGGTCGCAATTTTTGTTCGATCGTAACCAAACTCGATATTTAAACGTTTTATGTAAAAAGACAGTTCAAGTTCGTTAATGACTGAAATCGGACCAGTGGGAGGGGGTTTTAGAGGGGGAGATTTTCGAAAATTCGAAATATCATCGTTACTATACGTCGGATCGAAAAATCGTATAGCATCAATCTTATTGCAAATTACATTTACTATAAATATTGGCGTATACATTTATTCTCTACCTTGAATATTAACCGAGATATTTGTATTTTTATTAAATGTAGGCGGGTAACGGACGGGAGTGAGTTTCCCGCCAAAAGCTAGTTCAGCCGTTTCCGTAACTCTTTGGCACTCGTACAAAAATTTCTCTATTGTATAACTTTACGTGGGAAATCTTCTTAGTTTACGCTGCCCCTGTGTGACGGACTTTTAGATTGAATTGATAGACATGACGAAATTTTAAAATGTTTTGACTGTCGAAGTAAACTCCTAGTTACAAACGCGACCTCCTATAGCCTATGTTGTACCTGGAGATAGTTGACTCACTAAAATAAAAGCCCATAGAAATCACGTGTGCCATTTGGTGATTGAGTAATAAACGAGTAGGCAGACAGACAAAATTTTCAATTTTGATGCAATGGTCAGAAAGGCGAAAAAAATGTCCACACAAAATTTAAACAGAAATTAGAAAAAGCTTAGTGATTCATTTATAGTAGATTTTATCTGTCCCAAATAATGAGGAACTAAAGTGTCTAGGAGAAAATTGTAAACGAAGTTTTAAAAGTGTTTAAGGAAAATATGCTTAGTTTACGCAGGCGTATTAGCTTGATAACTTAATTTATTCTTAGTCAAATCGTCATTCTATAAATAATCGTTAAAAATGATGTTATACTCCAATAAATAATATTTTATACTACTTCATTTTTTCTTAAAAATTTAAGTTCGCGTACAGAAGTACTGTATTACAATATGACTGTAATTTTACTGTGTAAGGTTACAATGAGCCACTGTAAGAGTTGATGCTGTCGGACTACTACATCACCTTCTATATAAGTGTTGATGAACAATCTGGGTTCGGAATACAAAAGGAGGATAAACAGAAATTTATTCACATATCTGATCACGTAACATCGCCACAAACCAAGGGCAAAGTGATATTGACAAGGCCATGACATTGAGCCACAGCGTCAGCCATGTTGACTCAAAGTAATTTTTGTTTGCTATCCTTCAAATTTAATTAAGAAAAAAACAATAGCACAGACAATAATGCTCTGAAAAGACATATTTGCATTTGAAAAAAAGAGGAAGAAGTGTTCCTGGTGGTGTAGGAGCAGGCGTGGACAAGGAGACTCATTTCAACACACTAAAAATGAGATTGATTCAAGCAGGAATGAACAAACATAAGCAGACTAGCTAGTGTTTAAATACAAACATAAGAATAACAATTTGATGTAACGAGTTAATGCACATAAAAAAGAGAGTTCTCCTAAAAATGATATCCCTCCACAAAATTAATCTGGTTATGAATGTTTTAGCAGATTTCCCCAAGGGAAAATAAGCTATTGAGGTTGTGCTGATGATGCGGTTTTGGTTAACATTATTAAAATACCCATTGAATTTGCCTCGGTGAAGAAGAGCTCCATTCAAAGTTATAGATAGATGCATAGCTTAGTTTTCAAATCCTGTTTACCTAAGCCTCTCATTACAAAACAATACAGCAGACGGGAAATCTGCTTATTTTTCGCAGGACTTTCCTGAAAGAGTTTTTGATTCCTTATTACCTTAGAAATAGAGGGACTGGAAGGGCTTAAGAGTAGCAGTTAAATCAGTTCTATAAATAAAGACTACAATGCTTTGATGGTTTAATGAGTCATGTTAACAGTATCAAAACAGCTCTCGGTATTGAAAATACTAAAATGACACAGAACACCCTCACACTTGCTGAACCACCCAGGTCCTTCATGACCAGGTGCTATTCCAATGATTATTATTTATCATTAAATATCTCATTTCGTAGGAAAATAAATTATTAATCACGCTCATTACCGTACATTTTCAAGTTTTAAAGCCTTCTCGAATTACTAAGTCTCAATGGTGTTCATAATTGATGGGCTTTAAGAATGCAAAGAAGACAGGAGAGGTTCGCGGGATTTTTTTCTGGGTTAATATTGCGCCATGTGGATTAGTCTCCGACCAGTCTGGCTGGTCCTGAGACTTTGTGGGGACGAATATTGATTACATTCTGGAATGTAGTTTACCATGAATCACCAATCGTTCATGAAGGTAAAAATATTCCTCCAACTCCATCAGAATGGATCTGAAAGAATCTAATTTCTCCAGGCCCAGCTTTTTATTTTTCAATCCTTTACAATAGAGTGGGAAAGCAAGTAATGAAATTCCTCCCGTTCCACAGAAAAACTGGGGCACTAATTTGTTTCACATAAATGAGATTATTTCAAAATGTGCCCAAAACGACGACTGGAATTTATAAGGTTCGCCAATCTCTTTGTAACATCGACAATAAATCGCTAAACTAATCCAAACTCAAAGGAACAGAATATGCCAACGGTATATTGATGGCACTCTTGAATTATGGCCATGCGGAAAAACCACAAAGAATTAATGCACTATCTCAACGTAATTCAAAGAACATTCAGTTTACAATGTAACTAGAATATGAGAACTCTAATTAAACAATATTTCGACAGTGCTGATCAGCAACCTCCTATGTCAAAAAAATTATTTTTACATAATACATGAAAAATTGATTAAATCATTCAGTAAATGAAAATATTGATATATTCCTTCCAATTACTTCAAATTACAGGGGAATAATATAAAATAATTTTGAATATACCCTCAAAACAGAACATCAGGAACAGTACAATTAATGTAAACATGCAAAAATCAAGATTTATAATTTTTTTGACATACGAGATTCCTGATCAACACTGTCGATTTGTAATTTAAGTCGTACATGATAAGGTTAGTGGAAGATTCAAGTAGAAACCGTAAAAGCAGAAAACTCTAGGCTGAAGAAAAAAAAAAAAAAATTACACCTTAAATATTCAAATTTTAGAAACATTTAAGAATCACAAAATTGTAGGACATTTTTGCAAAGGTTGGTTCTTAGAACCGGATGTATAATGATAATAATAATGATGGTTAATTCGAAGAAACATTTACTCCTGATGAGTCTGTACGTTCCACCACTACTAATGTACGTGGATAATAAAGAGAAAAAGAAATATGTGGAAGTTATTTAATTACTCATTCATTTTTGGCATTGTCCATTTTATCATTCCCTGAAAACGCTTATAGGTTAATATTTCTAAAACATTTTTCTTTAAGAATCAATTGAAGAGACGGTTTGGTATTTTCAATTTTCCAAATCATATTCCATGTCTCTGGGGAAATGAAAGAGCGTTCTTTCAGTAGATTATTCTAGGGGTAGAAGATGAGATTCGATCAAACACAGCTTCTGGCTGGGAATATGTTGGAAATATTCCGGTAATTCCAAAACTTCGCCCCATTTTCCTCGGCAACGAAGGACTCACCAGCTGCAATTCAATTCCCTAACAGCTTTTTGGATGTTATTGGTTTCCTGAAGCAACGCTAAGAAGACGCCATAGGGATTTATAGGGAAGCAAATTGTATCAGAGGAGCCGTCAAACATTGTCTGTTCTTCCAAACGAATTATGGGATGTTAATGTAAATCTTGCTTTATAATTCAAAACGCGTTAATCTCAGAATCAAGTACTACCTTTGGCGATTCTCATGGAAATTAAGATATTAAATTAATCGTCAAATAGAGTGGCGGTTCCTCACCTAATTTTCGATACCCCTCCCCCTTCCCTAAACCGATTTCAGTCATTAGCGTTGTGTGAAAAGTTAAAATAACGAGTACGGTAGATAGATCACGTCTCATATTCAAGTCAAGAACGTAAAATTTTAATTAAGACGTCATCACACAACGTATTTACACCTGAAATTGTAAAGAACCGTAGAAAACAATATTTGGTATTAAAGCTTGAAATAAGCCGTTTCATGAAATATTGTCTTATTGCTAATGTGTGATAACTAAAAGTAGGGGGTTTTCTAAAGGCTGAATATTAAGAAATGCAAAAGTATCGGTTATGATTTCAAATTGAGCGAAAGGTATATATAACATCATGTATAGCTAATTAATTTTACAACAAGATAGGTTTTGTACAATTTCTCTAAAATAACATCAAGAGTATAGCCTCAATGCCTGATTACCATTAAATTATTATTATTATTTATTAACGTCCACTTTTTGAAACTAAGGCTAATTGGCACGGGTTATCTACAGGTTACCACCCTTTTCTAGCCATGGTGGGACATAGTTTATAATGAATTCCGTCACTAAATAATTTTCTTTGGCCATGGCGAAAATCGAACTCGCCACTCTAGGTTTACCATGTGAGATTAAGGCCAACGCTTTAACTCACATGGCAAACCTGAGCCCCTGATTACCATTAATGAAAATCTGCTAAAAAGCTGTTGTACTTACACGATTTAGCTCTTAGTCTGTTATTAGTCATATGTATTGTTTGTAGCCTAGCTAACAGAAAGGAATTACATTTTTCCGTAACTTTGGAAAAACTGCTCTTTTAAATAACAGAAACTTCTATTGACGACATATTTCATGGATCGCTTACGATCATGCACTTATATAAAGGACTAACTTATTATCTGCAGGACGTCGGTAGGCCTCTAGTATTGAATGACGTAGAGGATAGTTGGAAACCGGCTAATGAAGTACTTAATTAGTCAAAAGATGATGGTATTTCAAAGAATACTCCTGCTCTGAAGGAGGGTACCAATGGTGTCCGAAACTTTTTGCGTACGTTCCAAAAAGTAAAAGTTCAATAAAAACAATATTTGGTATTTAACCTTGTTCATGATATAACAGCTTACTATTAATATAACTTGAGTAAGAATGGGGGTTTACTGACCGTGGAAAACTTGAAAATCCTAATATCTCCATTAATACCCATTGTATCGTTAGTATGATATTAATACTAACATATCTAAAACATATAAACATTTACAAAAACATATAGTATAAAATAGAACCGGTCTACAGCATACTTAAAAAGATTAAAAAGGGTTAACTTTTATTATATTCATTTAGACAAAGCACGGATATGAGATATTTAAGACATTTTTTCAATAACATAAAAATAAAGTACCACAAAGTTAAGTACATGAATTACCCCCTTAACAATTGGAGATCATGCCAATCACCATCGCTGTGGGCATAAACCAAATAAATAAATAAAAATATGTATAGAACAACATTTATAGATCATTCAATTTTCAATAAGATTGGTTCTATACAATTTTTCGATCCAACTTTTAGTTACGGAGATATTTCGAATTTTAAATTAAATGAAATTTTTCGAAATTGCGTCATGAGTACAACCTCAATAGCTGATTTATCTTAAGGGAAATCTGCTAAAAAGAATTGAAAGGAACATTCTGATATTCTATTTGTCTATTATCCCTACCTAATTTTAAATTATAATTTTTAGCCAAGGGATCCAATTCAATCGTATAATGAACGGGCACATCAATTCAGCTTTTAGGGAAAATAAATAATTCAAAGAGGGCAATAAAGAGCATGGGTTGAAGAGAAGAGAGAGACAGAGAGAGAGAGGGAGAGAGAGAGAGAGGGAGGGAGGGAGAGAGAGAGAGAGAGAGAGAGAGAGAGAGAGAGAGAGAGAGAGAGAGAGAGAGAGAGAGAGAGAGAGAGAGAGAGAGAGAGAGAGAGAGAGCAAAAGAAGAATACAAGGTTAAGGTATTAAAGGTCTGAAATAAGGGCCGTGAAGGTTGAAGACTCTGACGCAGTTGTATCCCTAAAGGTCGGTACTGCGTCAGATCGTCCTTGACCGCCCCCAGACCGCCCCCACTCAAGCATTTCGCGACATTACCTCATCTCTACCTACCGTTTACACTAGCCCAAATTGAAATTTTCCTCTCTCATCTCCCAGAATGGGTTCACTTTATAGGAAAAACGCTAAACTAAACCCTATCAAGTGCCTGCAAAACCTTTTTCCTCCGACGTGGTATATCAAAAACTCGAATAATAAATGAGGTTTCTGATGGCATTTCGTACATGTAAAACCATTTATGTAGAGGTTAGCATTTGCCCAAGGTATTACTTTACTTAAAATAAGAGCACCAGTCAAATATTTGGCTAATCTATAGAGGTTATTAGGATTGGTAGAAACGTGTACTTGCTAGTAACAAGCCTGGGTAAGCAAAGGCTGACGAATGGTAGTTATAATTACATTTAAAGAATCTCCGATATTTACATCCATTCATATTCAAGCTTTTGATAAATGCACACTTTTTTAAAAGTTTATAAGTTTTTTCACAGTTCCTTAAATAATGTATTCAAAAAATAGATTGAACAAACGATGGTATTGAAAGTATTTCAAAGGAAGGGGAGAAATACAATAAAGTCCCATATTCTAAAGACATTTCTTCAAATGTTATATGGAAAGCGAAAATGAGGTTTGCCAGGTGATATGGACGGTTTGGAATAATGGGAGAAATAATTTAAGGATTTTGAGAGGCGATCATTTTCCCGTAGGGTTTTGAGCTGTCAATCTGGTGCATTTACCTTCAAGTGGTATGACTCGGGCACCGTTGTGTAGGCATACTCTGTAATACTTGGACCAGGGATGCTGCTTCGTAGGAATGATACAGGAACCTTTGTGGTATCTGGGGTTAGTCGCTGAATCTGTGGCATAGC
Organism: Riptortus pedestris; assembly: GCA_019009955.1. Classification (NCBI taxonomy): domain Eukaryota; kingdom Metazoa; phylum Arthropoda; class Insecta; order Hemiptera; family Alydidae; genus Riptortus; species Riptortus pedestris. Next base: position 59,654,583 of record CM032231.1, read on the forward strand.
AGCTAAATTTTGAATTACTGACAATATTAAAAAATAACGGGAACCTCATTCCTAAATTCCTCCCTCGTTAGCATCATAGAATTTTCCTTGTCCTACTGTTATAAAAAAGTCGGATATAGCTTTCAATTCGATAAGTACAGATATATAGCGCTTGTCTGCATGGCTTTAGCCTTGAACTCTCGGCTAGAGCTCACCTTTTAGCAGATTTCCACTAAGGGAAATCATACTCATGACGCGATTTTCGAAAAATTTCTTCAAATGTCCATCGATCCTACCTAGGAGATGACGAAAATGAGGTCCGTTCAAAATTATAAATATATATATATATATATATATATATGTATATATATATTTGTCTGTTAACGCTGTAGTGGTCGCAAATTTTTGTTTGAGCACTACGAAACTCGATATTTAACCGTTTTATGTAAAATGACAGATCAAGTTCGTTAATGGCTGAAATCGGACTAGAGGGAGGGGGGGTTTAGAGGGGCGATTTTCGAAAATTCAAAATATCTCCGTTATTATGCATCGGATCAAAAAAGTGTATGGGAGCAATCTTATTGTAAATTAAATTTACTATAAATATTGTTCTATACATTTATTCTCTATCTTGAATATTAACCGAGATATTTGCATTTTTATTTAATACGGGCCGATAGGGGACGACTGAGTTTCCCGCCAAAAGCTAGTTCGGCCCGTTGCCGTAACTGTTCGGCTCTCGTATGGAGATTTCTCTATTATATAGCTTCACGTGGTGAATCTGCTTAGTTTACGCAGCCCCTGCGTGACGCACTTTTTAGGCTTTAGAGAGACATTAGATGTGCATATAAAGTAGAGCTGCACAGGTTAACCAGGAGCAAAAGACATCGCCTGTTAACTGTGTTCTTCAAGTGACATTCCGAAGTAAATAAATTCATCTGAAAGAAATTATATGTATTGCTCATATCAGAGCACCATAGGACATGTAAAACAGCAATGTTTCGCACATACGTCTTGTGTAAGCCAAGATCTCTCTTTAACGAAAACAACAAACATGGGTGAAATACTGTTTAGACCTTAGTTTTTCAATGAACCTCAGAAGGTTGCACAGATACAATGGTAATTCATAGATTACGGAGAACAAATTTCAGTAGTGTTAAAATTTTACTAAAATACTCTGGAGTCTGAGTAGAGAAATACGTTTCCTTTGAGCTGAATTAAATTCAAGTTTCTCCATTAAATGTGTGTCCAGGACATCTTACATGGGATCTTCAGTCCTCCTTGGCTCTAGTAGAAGTAAAAAACAATCTGTGAGGGATGAAGGTTTCCCTCTAAGGAAAAACGAGCTTAGCATTCAGTACCACAAAGCTTCTATTTTAAAACTCTCGCTTCTCTGCCTGCTGGGACGGAGGCACTATTTATTGAAAATTGGAAAACTGAGAGAGAGAGAGAGAGACAGAGGTCAGGGGTTAAGTAGAGGGGGGAGGGGGTTGAGTTCCAGCTTCTGGGGAAAGGTGAATTGAAAATGGGGGAAAAGGAAAGAGGAATGGGATTGCTGGAGCGGGAAGATGAGGAAATCGGAAAAGGGAGACTGATAGAAGGAGAGATGGAAATAGAAGGATAACGAGAGAGAGAGGTGGGAGAGAGAGAGAGATGAGAGAGAGAGAGAGAGAGTGAGAGAGAGAGAGAGAGAGAGAGAGAGAGAGAGAGAGAGAGAGAGAGAGAGAGAGAGAGAGAGAGAGAAACAGGGAGTGGGGAATGAGAGCGTGGGTAGCTGAAGTTCCGGATGGCTGAGCCCTTTTGGGGGTAGATTGGGGGCGGCAAGTTCATGGCCAGCTCTACATCTACTCTCCGTTGTGAAAATGTCATAGCCCTCTAGGCCCTACTATTCTTTTGTAATAATGAGGTCTGCCCTATTGTTGTAATTTAATTATTTAACTTACAAACATTGGTTCCCGTTTCATAACGACTTGCCCACGATAATATAAGCTTCGTAATCAAAGAGTTTTCGTAATATTACTAACAAAGGCTAAGTGAAATAAAGATCAGTTTGAAGGTAAGCAATGCAAGGTCTTGTTCTCAGATCGCTTTGGCGTATAGTTCTAGGTAAATTGGCAAGCATGTTCTGGGTAGCCCGAAAGGAACCCAACAGAAGTTCATGAAATTGGTTAAGATACTTTGCTGGATCAAAAAAAATTACTGAGAAATAAAAAAGTTTAAACAAGTTCTGGCACACAAACCATTCCAGCAGGTGCAATCCTTCCAAAGCATAATATTTTTCGAAAATTTGAAAACAGTTGTAACAAACACTAGGAATAAACAAGTACTATACAAGGAAAGTTAGTTCTGTTTTCTCAACTGTTTAATTTCCTTCTGAAAATTTTCACTACAGAACTATATGTGAACTCATCTCAGTTTTGTTAGCAGATTTCCCTTAAGGGAAATCAGCTATTGAGGTCGTACTCATGACGCGAGTTTTGAAAAATTTCCTCAAATGTCCATCGATCCTACCCAGGAGATTACGAAAATGAGGTCCGTTGAAAATTATATATATATATATATATATATATATATATATATATATATATATATGTCTGTTAATGCTCTAGCGGTCGCAATTTTTGTTTGATCTTTACCAAACTTCATATTTAAGCGTTTTACGTAAAAAGAAAGATCAAGTTCGTTAATGGCTGAAATCGGACCAGTGGGAGGGGGGTTTAGAGGGGGGATTTTGGAAAATTCGAAATATCTCCGTTATTATGCGTCGGATCGAACAATTGTATAGAATCAATCTTATTGCAAATTACATTTACTATAAATATTGTTCTATACATTTATTCTCTATCTTGAATATTAACCGAGATATTTGCATGTGCATGCATGTGTGTGGTCGGCCGGAGTCGGCTATGTTCGGGACTCTCCGCCGAGAGCTAGTGCGGGCCGTTTCGGTAACTATTCGTCCCTCGTGAATAGGTTTAGAGTTACCTTACTACTACTCTTGGTATTAGGCGGAGTTTTCTATTGTAAAACTTCACGTGGGAAATCTGCTTAGTTTACGCAGCCGCTGCGTGACGGACTTTTATTTTAATAACTAGACCTTAATGATAAGACGTTTCAGTAATGTTATTCATGAATATTACTATCTGATTAATTCTGAATATTCACATCCAACATTAAATTAACAGCGACATTTATCAATTTTACCAGTTTTAAGACACTTTATGAGAGTAAATCATAATGCGCACAACAGGATAGACATTGGTAATACGTTCCTCGATATACTATATTTTTAACTTTCTACTCAAATTTACTGTTATGTATATAACTAAGCTTGGTTTTTGAAAGGAAATATGTACATTATAAATGATATTTAATTCAAGGGGTGGGGGGGGGATTGATTACAAACTCATTTTCATTTATTTTTCAAAACTAAAATTTCTATTCTATAGGTCCACTACCTGACCCTTACGGGGGGAAAATACGCCCAGACGGGAAGTGTAGATGTAAACATTCAAGCCATGCCAAAAAAAAAAAAAAAAATATCAACAACATTCATCCTCAAATGGTTTCCCATTTGTACTTTAGTATACGATAAAAGTGAATATAAAAAAAGTTACTGTAGTCATATCTGTCGGTGCATACCGTCGTCACTGGCTGATGGTCGAGTACAAATGGCAAGCGCTTTCTATGCAAAGGCACCATCTTCAAGCCGTCTAGAGTTGTACTTCGGTGCATTTGCATCGATAGCACAATGCCAACAATGTACTCGACCATCAGCCAGTGACGACGGTATGCGCCGACAGATATGACTACAGTATCATCTATACTGGCGGTTCCAACCCTTTACTTGATTTACTAAAAAAAGTGACTCTAAATAATAAAATAAACAACTTTTGTTACGTACATGTTTACCGAAAAACTAATAGAAAACGAAATATGGCGATTTTGCATTTCATGCCTCCCCCACAACCCCTACTCCTGTTCGTTTCTAAAACTTTTCATGTAGATTATAATCACAAAGGCGCTAATAATAACTCACATATGGAGTTTCATTAGGTTCGGTTTAGTTTTTTATGCCCTTCAATATTGTTGACTCCCGCTATAGTTTTTAGCCAACATGATATTCTTCGGTATATGACAAAAGTTTATATAACAAAAGTAACTTTAAATAACAAAATAAACAACTTTTTTCATGTACAATTTTGCGGAAAAACCGATAGGAACCGAAATTTCGCGATTTTTCATTTCAGTCCTCCCTTACAACCCCCACTCCGGGGGCATACTCATGAACGGGAGTTAAAGGGTTACCTCACCGTATAACTTGATTGTACCGTGACTCATTTATTAGGGGCACGCACATGGTACACTTTCTTTAATAATACATATTGATTACATGTATTTAAAGATTATTCATTTCAATTCTACAACAGCAACGAAGAACAAATGTAATTAATAAATTTGGGTTAATGAGTCATGATGTTGTACATACAGGTAAATATATTTTTGTAAATCATTTAATTCCCTATCATTGCGATTAGTTTCTGAACTTCAATAAGATTTCTCTGGAATATGCTGGATGGTAGAGGAACCAATTGATCAGGATCAATAAGAAGGCCAAGTCCTCTACAGTTTTTCACTGTAACTGAACTGTAGAGGACTTGGCCTTCTTATTGATCCTGATCCTGTTCAACAAGATTCATCCTCAACACTAGTTTAAACCTATTGAAACACAGGAATATGCAATTTCACACAATGGACCATCACTAAAATCCGTGAAATATATATGGCATGATTGTAAGCAATATTTTCAATTATATTTTATATACAACTCAATTCCTTAAATTCAATTACTAATAAAACATTACACAAACACTTGAATATTTCACTATAACATGATTGATATGACATACAATGAAAGTGGAATGCCATCAAAATTATTTTATTCTCATTGTGTTAGTGATTGTAATCGAGATACGGATTCTTTTTTAATGTTTTCATCTAAATAAATAAGTCTGACATTTCGATCGTTCAAACGAAATAAAGTATCGATATTCTTCAGAGAGTGGTAAAACCTACATACACTTAGAGACACAATTCTCATTAGGTAAAAATACACTTGCTGAAGTTTTCCGAGAAGCCTTTTAAAAAAAAAATAGATAAAAAATGGCTCAGTACTAAAATGGTACAAGGAGAAATTACTCATTTGGCGAATACTCACAGATGAATAAATAGTATCTATTTACTTCCCTATAGAAACTCAACAGTTTCCTTCTTTTTTTGTAATTGTTTTTGGCAAAGATCAGCCAAGGACGAGGCGGCGGTGGGATGTCGTGCATTATTTGGCAGAGATGCCAAACCTCTCCCTTCCGACTCCTAGTGTCAAGGGCTTACTAAAATAAGATTATGACTCCTACAAAAATTCTAGATTTATTTTAAACGGAAATGTTAGAAGGACAGTTGTTTTTCACCTTAATATATTTGAATGGGCTCCCTAATTATTTAAATTAATATTATTAACATTTTTCATCTAATATAAAGGCCCTATTCCGTCATTCCAAGATTATGATTAATAATACTTATATCGTACTTAAAAGAAACTTCTATCCCTCCAAGGGGGAAAAAATCTCACTCTGCAGGGATGCATGATGATGGTGAGGATTGCTTACTATTTCTATTTTTGTTTTCAAAAAAAAAAGCAGCTGAAAAATTTGAATATGAACAAATAGATGCATTACATGAAGACATTTCAAGACAAACAAAACACCTCATCTTAGATACATGGCAAACCGACTGGACTAACAAAAGTACTGACAACAAACTACGAACTATTAAGAACACTGTTTGCATGTGACTACCAAGCTTCAGAAACTCTAGGAGAGAAGAAGCAGTTCTCTCGAGACTTAGAATCGGCCACACAATATTACCACACTCATACTTAATGACAAAGACTGACAGACCCACTTGCTCAACTTGTAACAACATTCCCTTGACGATAAGACATATACTGACAGAATGCCGAAAACGACAACACCAGGACTTCCCCTACGACTAACATTTGACGTAAGGCAGCCCATACATTAACAACATATTCTTATCCCTACACAGAATCCAAATATACGACAAAATCTAGCATACAAATTAAGACTGTGGTGTGCAATAGAATCTGAAATTATATGCATTAATTGTTTTAGATGCGTTTGTACACTTGTATCATATAACACATGACCCTTAATTTGTTTATGCAAAACCTCACAACTTATATGGAACTCATGTGATCTACCAGATTGAAAACATTCTCAAAAATTGCGTAATAAATAAAACCTCAACTGCAGAATTTAAAATCCGTCATCAACGAGCCATATAAAACAAATACCAAAAACTGATGAAGCTGATTGTCAAATGGCAGAAATATATATTATATGGGTTTCACTACACTTACCGCAGAAGTTAAGTTCTTTCTATCTAATGAAAAATTAGATAGATACAGCATGGCTTCGTGATCTAAAAGGCCAGATTTAACAGGACAACAGGCATGGATTTTATATTTTTCTATAATTCGTTTCTGAGCTCTTTTGAATTGAGATGTAATTATTCTCTCTGTGTGTTGACATTGGAGCCTTTTCCTTTGTTGATAAGAGGCCAGATTCAAGGGCGTCACACTGCCTTATCACTGAATGTCAAGGTTTGGAAGAGCAGAGCACGTGGTTCCCTCTTTCCTCACCTTCCAACCAATATGAATCTTCTTAATTCATTTAAACAGTCACTGAGTCAAGTAATTCATAACTCATCTCATACATATTGAAAATTTCATTTAGTAGGCAGAACCTTTTCTTTTGTCATGAAAATAAAATTCTCTTTGGATCTGGTGATTGTCCTTATGAAGAGGGACCTTATGATTGTTCTTATATCAAATGTGAGTGTGTCAGTAAGGTGTGACCAACTATTAGTCGTGTTAATATAACATCTTATCGTGTCATCAGTTTATTTGACCATGCTTCGACAATGTATTTAATTTCCCTCAACTTGTTAATGAGTTTTGGCAGTTTTCGTTCCATGCATTGAGTTATTTTGGGTATATACAGTCAAAGTGACGATGTCGCAAGACCCCTTCTTTGTGGACGTGTTTTGCATATTTGTTTACTAGTGTAATCTGTGATATGTCTTCCGGGTATCCATAGCATAGTGAAGTTAAGGTTTTAGCAGATTTCCCTTAAGGGAAATCAGCTATTGAGGTCGTACTCATGACGCGATTTTCGAAAATTTTCTTCAAATGTTCATCGATCCTACCCAGGAGATGACGAAAATGAGGTCCGTTCAAAATTGTATATCTATATATATATCTATCTATCTATATATATTTTCTGTTAACGCTCTAGCGGTCGCAATTTTTGTTTGATCGTTACCAAACTCGATATTAAAACGTTTTATGCAAAAAGACAGATCAAGTTCGTTAATGGCTGAAATCGGACCAATGGGAGGGGGGTTTTAGAGGAGGGGATTTTCGAAAATTCGAAATTTCTCCGTTACCATATGTCGGATTCAAACTTTGTATAGAATCAATCTTATTGTAAATTAAATCTACTAAAAATATTGTTCTATGCATTTATTCTCTATCTTGAATATTAACCGAGATATTTGCTTTTTTATTAAATTTTGGCTGATAACGGGCGATTCAGTTTCCCGCCAAAAGCTAGTTCGGCCCTTTGCTGTAACTGTTCGGCTCTCGTATGGAGATTTCTCTATTGTATAACTTCAAGAGGGAAATCTGCTTAGTTTACGCAGCCCCTGCGTGACGGACTTTTTTAATCTACGAAGATTTCTGTTTTAGTGGATGTGTGGAGAGTAAAGAACTTAGTGGGTTAGTTAAAAGAGTAATATATATCCTGGTGTTTGTGTGGATGTTTGAGAGTGCAAGTGATATCGAATGTTGTGCAGCAGTGTATTTGTTAGTCTCTTCCGTTAGTTTATGCTGTAAGTCTGTTTCTTTACAATGAAGATATAAAGAATTCTTTATTCTACCGTTCTCTGAATCCCCCCTTTACATAATCATGGAACGATTCAGTTTTGAATAAAATGAGTGAATATCAATAGGTATTGATAAAAAAAAAAAAAAATGTTTGGCAACAATGGCAACAATGACGTCACATCGCGAATTTATACATGCATCTCACATATAATAGTCCGAGGAAAGCAATAAGCTTGAAATAAGATGTTTCGTGATCTATTCGCTTTTGTGAGATGAATTGGAATAGGAGATTAATGAATACTGTAAACTAAAATAAAAGCAAATATATTATATGTTAATAATCGCGTTAGAGAAAAATGTGATGCATAACGATTGTACAAAATTAAATTCTATACACCATTTTTCGTTGGGACCCCTACTAAAGGAGTTTTTTTGGGGGCCAACAGACTGGTTTAATTTGTCCCGGAATGGGGGATGGGGAAGATTCCACGTGTATTGATTGATACCTCGGGTATCATTTCTAATTCTGTTATCTCCTGCTCACACTATGAGCCGATCGGCTGTGCGAGATAAAAAATCAACAATGAACTGGCGCCCTATGGATTGGTATAGATTCAATCAAGTGTTAACCAAGCCTTTCTCCATTCCGATAACTGAAAACTTGCCAGCAGTTGCCTTCGAACTATTTTACTAACTCTACCTGAAACTATATTCTTCGTCAACTTTCAAGCTGGCCTCATTGGAACTAAAAGACAATTAACACGAAATACGGTGTCTGTTTTATAAAGAAAAAAAAGACAGTGTGGAAATGCTACAGGTGCACGTTCATAGGTTACAGTGATTTGCCAAAAAAGATAGTTCACTTCGCTCCCGAACATCTAACAGGTCATTTATGAGCACCGTTATACAGGAACTGAGGTTATATATTTTGTTGATGCAGAGTAAGGGAGTAAAAACCATGTAAATAGAGAAAGATGCCGACAAAGGGACCAACAATCATGAAGACAAAGCGAGATGCAGACAAACAGACCGACAATCATGCAGGCAGACAGAGATACAGACAAACAGACCTACAGCCATGTAGACAGATATCCAGACAATCAAACTGACAGCCATGTAGACAGAGAGATGCCAACAAACAGACCTACAGCCATGTAGACAGAGAGATGCCAACAAACAGACCTACAGCCATGTAGACAGAGATGCATGCAAACAAACCGACAGCCATGTAGACAGAGAAATGCCAACAAACAGACCTACAGCCATGTAGACAGAGATGCAGACAATCAAACCGGCAGTCATGTAGACAGAGAGATGCCAACAAACAGACCTACAGCCATGTAGACAGAGATGCAGATAAAGAAACCGACAGCCATGTAGACAGAGATGCAGACAATCAAACCAACAGTCATGTAGACAGAGATGCAGACAATCAAACCAACAGTCATGTAAACAGAGAGATGCCAACAAACAGACCTACAGCCATGTAGACAGAAAGAGGTGCAGATAAAGAAACCAACAGCCATGTAGACAGAGAGAAATGTCGACAAACCGACCCAGACCTACAGTCATGTAGACAGAAGGAGGTTCCGATAAAGAAACCAACAGCCATGTAGACAGAGAGAGATGTCGACAAACCGACCCAGACCTACAGCCATGTAGACAGAGATGCAGACAAACAGACCTCCAGCCATGTAGACAGAGATGCCAGCAAACAGACCTCCAGCCATGTAGACAGAGATGCAGACAAACAGACCTCCAGCCATGTAGACAGAGATGCAGACAAACAGACCTTCAGCCATGTAGACAGAGATGCCAGCAAACAGACCTCCAGCCATGTAGACAGAGATGCCAGCAAACAGACCTACAGCCATGTAGACAGAGATGCAGACAAACAAACCTAGAGCCATATAGACAAAGAGAGATGTCGACAAACTAACCCACAAATCTGTAGACACAGAGAGAGAGAGAGGTACAGATAATTATACTTCAACTATACTTCGGCTAGCGGGAGATTATAAGTAGCTGGATTGGCCTCCGAATTCACTTCAACACCTGTACGTTATGAAGGCTAACGAACAATTTCCGAAGAAAGTCCTGAACCCTAAGAAGAAAATTAAATATAATTTCAACTTGTGTATTTACAGGATTAGGCACATATACGTTACAGGTGGGTATATAAACAATTATTTATTACTGTATATAAGATTTGCGGTGAAAAGGTATATAGCTCGGAAGTTAAGGTAGGTTAAGTTAGGTTATTAGCCAATTATTGGTACCTTCCCGTCAACCCAGTGTCATGAAACCAATGGTCATACCAGTAACCAAAAGGAAAGTATAAATTATTGTGGTCTGACTGAACACATAATATATATGAGAGAGAGAGCATAGGTATAAGAGAGCGAGCGAGAGACAGGGAGCAGTCCTTGGCACAGTTGTAGAGTGACGCGACACTCCTAATGCATACACCCCATCCTTATCTGCCAATGTCAAGGCCCAGCTATATCTACGTCGTCTCTTACACCAATTTATACATATTTTTCCATTCTCTTTACAAGTGTTAATTCTTCAAACGTGACAAGTTAAAACATATACACAGTTGTTTATCACATTCTCCAATTTAGCACTTTTATCATTAATCCTGTTATAGAACATTTCTCAAGTAAACCTGTTAGAATTCGAATTAGAAATGTTGTGAAAATTAACTTTTCAAAAAGATTATTTGTATCACAATTTTTAAACCCAACTCATTAAACGGTTATATTGAACATTTACAATTTTTTCCATCTCTTAAAACACTTCTTCTCAGAACAATTTCAGTCTAATATTATATCTATTTCTGCATGAAACTGTTAAATTTTGAGTATTACATTCATTGAATAAAAATCATGAAGTTTAGAAATAAAAATCTTAAATTATGACGATACACCGAATATATTTGCTATATCTTACATAATAAGAACTCAGTGAAAATAATATTTGGCATATATGCACCCAATTAAACGTTTCATGATATATCAGTTTTTTGGTAATATGAAATGAGTAGATGTAGAGGGTTTACAGAAAGATGAAAACTAAAAAATCAAATAACACGGTTAATATACAAGATAGAAAAGCAATGTATAGAACAACATTTAAAGGAAATTAAATTTGGAAGAAGACTGATTATATACAATACTCCAAGCTGACTAGCATTACATTACATATTTAGAATTTCTCTCCTCTAAGACCTCCCCACCTCGATCTGGTCTGGTTCCAGCCATAAACGACCAAACGTGTGAGTGTGTGTGTGTGTGTGTGTTTGTGTGTGTGTGTGTGTGTGTGTGTGTGTGTGTGTGTGTGTGTGTGTGTGTCTATAAATTTTGAATGGGACGTCATCTTCTTCACCTACTGGGTAGGATTGAAGGGTGTTTGAAGAAATATTTTGAAATTGCATCATGAATGCAATCTCAATTGCTGATTTCCCACTAATGGAAACATTATATTGTAATATACAAAGCAGTTCTCAGACCATAAGTGATACATGGCTGTGGACTCTCACCAAGGAAAAATGAGAGCCCCGATGGTCTGATAGAGAAGAGCTCTGGAGAAAGATATTTGTAGCAGTAAGAGAGCTTCACAGATAAAGGATCACTAGCAACGCTGGACATTTGGATGTTCATGGCACCTGTTGCCTGGACTATTGTGCTGGTTAGATTACGACGAGAGAATGGTCCCACCCACACTGCCCAGTGTTAATGGTAACCATGTGAGGTAAGAAGGAGCGTAAACCTAAGCAGCGGTAGCTGGGAGACATAAGGAGGGACTTGCGGGGGCTAGGTGTTCCGAATAGTACCATGACGAATGGTTTAGATACGGCGGTAAAAGACCGGGTATTGCAAGAACTGTAGCTTCTAGAAATAACTATTGTAAATAAGCAATGCCAGGAAATGTGTTAAGAACCATCACGATAAAATAAGAGATTATTTTCGTTATCATATAATGATAATTTTTTTTAAAGTGAATAATCTCAACAATTCAGTATGAAAAACAGGTTGAAGGACATTTTGAATTTATAGATAACAAAACAACAATGCTTCATTTGATTCCACGTCTGAATCTGATAAAATACCGTTTGAAATGGCATTATTTTTTATTTAACATTCTGCTCATATCTCCTTCATATTATGTAACAAATTCATGATCTCAACTAAATAAAAGTACATACATAACATGTGCACTATCGTCATTATTATCATATAATATTAATGAGTAATATTAAGTGTAGGAGTGAATAATTAATGATGTTTGATGAGATTTAAATCAGTTGGAAACTTCAATATATATCAACTAGAAGAATTTATATAACGCTGTTTGTTCCAACATGGAGAGTACAATGACACTTAAATCCTCCTTCTCTCGATATCGGCCATTAACTCTATCATGAATGAAAATTAAAAATATCTGGTAGTTCATTAAGTTTTACTGAAAGTTGGTTTGCGGCAAATGGAAGTGATTAGACTGTAGGTTCATTGAATGAAAGGGCCTAGCCTTCACAATAAATAATTCACTAATGACACAACACCGATCAACTATCACTCTTAGGCACAACTTATCAGGGGTGGCTAAATACCTGTAACTACATAGGCTCAATCATTGAACATCTAAAATACATTAATATATACAACACACCACAATCTACAATTTCTACGCACTACTCTTCAATCCTTTCCTACATTAGCAGGGTGTATAATCTTTAATTTTATTTTTTATTTTATTTTTTGGTTTCCCTTTCCCATTTTTTTATTTTTTTTATTTATTCATTTCTTTAGTTTTTTCCTTATTTTATTTTTTTCTTTCCTTTTTTATTTATTTATTTCTTTGTTTTTCTCTTTTCTTTATTTTTTTATCTCCCGAAGATATCTTACGTTTTCTTTTATATTATTTTCACCACCCTGATGTTTCCATATACGATATTGTTTGTTTCATATACAACTGGTATCCCAATGAACCGTATCAAAAACCTCCATAGTTCACTCCTTTTCCGTTTCTTTTTATTTTTTGTGCACAATTGAATTATGAGTGAATCGCCGGTATTGCGGAACTCGTTTAAATAAATAAAGACCTGAAAGTTGTATAATGACAATTACAAATATATTCACACCTCATTCATTTCAGTTAGTACAGTAATTTGAAAAGAGTTCTGCAAACTACAGGGCACTTGATCTCGATGTTACAGATGTATGATATGAATATAATATCACTTGGAATAATGGCATCCAAGGACTTGAATATATAAATCTTCGAGTTTAAAAGGGGGTGAAAATTTGTAAAGAAAACTCATAACATTTTGGTCCTTATGATTATTAAGTCTCATCCTCATCTATTTGTTTTTCCTTTTTTTTGGGGGGGGGGGGGGGGTTAAGGGTCCAAACTACTCATCCAATCAATTATAAAATACGTTTTCTGCTAAAACTACTCAACGCCCAATGGTTAATTTTTTTACAAAGTGCAATAGCGCTTATTAGTTTAAAAAATATTTTGAAGCCATATATTATTTGGCTTTTTCTGGTTTACTGTTCAATAACACAAATATTGTGGATTTATTTTTAAGATTCCGCCCGTTCCTACTCATTGATTAATTAATTATTTACGCCCGCTTTTTGCAACTAAGGCTTATTGGGACGGGTTATCTGCAGGTTACCACCCTTTTCTAGCCAGGGAGGGACTAAGGATTTTATTTAATGAATTCCCTCACTAAATAAATTCCTTTGCCCAGGCGGGAATCGAACTCGCCACACAAGGATTACCACGTGAGATTAAAGGCAACGCTTTAACTGACATGGCTAACCTGAGCCCCCCTACTCATTGATATGTGTAAACAAGAAAAATAATGAATCACAACTAAAAAGCTCTTAAATATAAGCATGCATTCTGCTCTCCTCTGCCTCCCTCTGGGTTCTGAATCAGAGGAAACACATGCCCATTCATATACTGGTAAGTGATTTTTAAAATTCCCAACAAAAGTTCAGATAAATTCTTGTTTTTACAAGTAGAAATTAAGAAAAGACTAAAATGGTTTTTTTAGATGATATATTTCTAAGTGAAATAATGTGTGGTTTGAGAGAGCTAGAGTATGTGAAAGGGTGAGTGTATGCGGCAGATAGCACGTACATATTAATACTAAGAAAACATTAAGTGGCGAAAGTAAATATTTTTAAATGAGTTCATCATTCATTTATTGTAACCATATGTCCTTCTTGAAAAACAATAATTATGTCTATGTGTATATGTTAATGGAGTAACTCAACGTTGGCCAGTATTATTGAGTTATATCATAGTTTAATTAAATAATTCGTAGATCCCCCCCCCATAAAGAATTCATTTAGAAGGAAACTCACAAGTTTTGGGGATTTTTTTTACAGCTAGCCTATAACAAGCAGAATTGAATATGAAAGTATTTAAAAACTTATAATAATATAATTTATACGACTGGAATACAGTAGTTTTCTGAGCAACTTGGAACTTCAATAAAAGCCTCTTCTTGGAATAATGGAAATATCATATCTTTGTTTGTAGAGGTGATGAAACAGCTGGATAGAATAACAGTGGGATGAGAGTATATTGCTGACATTGGGGCCCTATCTGTCTGGAGGTCAGCTCAGATGCAATGTCCTCTCAAAGTCAGTGCGCACTTGAGCTGCACGCTCATCTACAATTCCTTCATCAACCAGCCGACAAACACAATGATGCTCAATTGCTGCCTATGATAGTAAATTTAAAATGGGGGCTCAGGTTAGCCAAGCGAGTTAGGGCATCAGAGAGCTGGGTTAGGCACCCACCTGGGCAATAGGAATTTATTTTGTGATGAACTCATTAGATACATTCCATAGTCCCGTCCTAGCTAGATGAGAGTAGTAGCTTGTAGATAACCCATCCCAATTTGTTCTTCATGGCAAGGGCCATCAATAATAAACATTGAAAGACACAAAATTTATTCATACTGCCCTACATGTTTCATGACTTACATACCACCTCTTCAGGGGCTATCCCTTTTCAAAAACTGATTAATTACATTAAATAAAGACATTAATTTAATAAAACCCTATGGTAATTCTGTGCTAGATACTGCATTATATTAATAACATTTGCCCCATCCCCCTAATGTGCCATGGAGTGGACGTTAATAAACAGCACAAATAACACGTTATAAACATGTTTTACAGAAGATTTGATCCATCATATTTTGTTGCTTTAAATCATTTGCCCTCTCATCCCTTCAAAAGAGACCAGCGCTCAATAGTCTTCAAGATGAATAGCATTATTTGTAAATTAAGGAAACTGGAAAACTATGATCAGATAGAATAAAAGTAGCTTATTTATTGGATAAACATTTTATCAAGGGGAAAAGGCTACTTTTTACTTTTCGAATAGAATTTCAATCTAAACTTTCACGTAGTACTGAAACGATAAAATTCAAGCGTTTCAAGTAGACCTAAAGATAAAGTGGTAACGGCAGAAA
The DNA here is from genome assembly GCA_019009955.1 of Riptortus pedestris. Lineage (NCBI taxonomy): Eukaryota > Metazoa > Arthropoda > Insecta > Hemiptera > Alydidae > Riptortus > Riptortus pedestris. The sequence goes on from CM032231.1 coordinate 59,670,029, forward strand.
TCGGGCAAGAGGAGAAAAGTTTAGTATAGAAAATTATTAAAACGTACATTCTCAAATATCTCCGTTTTTATGAATGAAATCTAAAAATACAGCTGAAAAAGTAAAGTTCTACAACTTTTGTTCTACACATTTTTCTCTAACTGGAATATTAGCGGAGTTATTTTTCTTTTTATTCTTTTAAACCCTCCACATTCAACACCCTAAATTCATAATTACCACTATAAGCTATTATATTAATAAACTTTTTAAAGTCAGCTTAAATTTTAAGTCTTCTTTACTTAAGCTTCTAAGGAAGAAATGGAGAGTAGAATATGATATGACGTAATCTATGATTATATTTAATTTTCTTTTTTTGGTCGTGAAGGTCGTCAGTTATTATGAATATTTTATGTATTTAAGTATTTTGTTATAATATATTTAATATTATTGCATTTAAAAGAAAACCTAATGAGTGATGCAATAAAAGAGTGACTAAGTGCACTTTAGAATGTTATATATTATGTCATGTATTTATTTGTGTATTTAGATTGCTCTTTTCTCTGTCTGTAAGTAGCTCGGCAGATGAAGGGGTGTGTCTCTGAAAGCGATAAACGCTTATAAAGAAAAATAAACTCTATGAAGGAGATGAGGTTTTTTTTTAACCTACCAAATAATCTATGAATCTTTCCAGAAGGGGCAAGTACTATCTATCGTAGATTACAAAATTCCCTGAGAGGTTGAATTTGTCTTTTGACAAGACCATAATTATACAGGTTTTTTTAGTTAACATATTCATGCTTTGTTTTTTATATTATTTCAGATTTAAACCAAAAATTTTAAACAAGAATAAAGTCCGTCACGCAGGGGCTGCGTCAACTGAGCAGTTTTTCCAAGTCAAGTTTTACAATAGATAAATCTACATATTCACAACACTCAACACCACCGTGAATATTAAGTGAATAAATACAAGTGATAGTGAGAAATGATTCAGTCAAATAACGACCTCAGCAAGAAGCGTGTTGACAGTTGTAAAAAAACAGGACAGCCATCTTCTCAGAGCTCAATAGATAGATAGAAATATTCTTGACAATTTCTAAAATATAATTTAATATTTGAATATAATATATTAATTTTATTGAAAATAATTTATTAATCTATACTGTGATTTATAACGAAACAGAATAATCTCCATCACTCTAATTTTAGTAATCCAACAACAAAAGACGGGGGTGGGATTATAAGAAAGTATTTGCATGTATCTGATCTAGAAAAGATTTGTTGAACACAATATTTGGCATCTCAGCTTGAAATAAAACGAACAAACAACAGGGCTCAATTTAGCCATGCAAGTTAAAGCGTTGACATTAATCTCAGATGGTGAACCTAGAGTGGCGAGTTCAATGTCTGGGCAATAGGAATTTATTTAGTGACGGAATTCATTAAATAAAATCCCTAGTCCCACCCTGGCTAGAAAAGGGTGGTAACTTGTGCATAACCCGTTAATAAACAATTTACATTTACAATTTGAAATAAAATGGTTCATGATATACAGTTCTGGCTTATTCTCAACGTGCGATGACTGAAAATGTGGGTTTACTGAAGGATGTAATCTACAAAAAGCCAATATCTCGGCTAATATTGACGATAGGGGGTTGCATATAACAACATTTATTGAACATTAAATTTGCAATAATACTGGTTCTATGTATGTGTCCGATACGGCTTGTAATAACGGAGATATTTTGAATTTTCGAAATTCCTGCTTAAGGGAAATCAGCTAAAAAAACAATTGTAGCAGAGCACTGAGGATGAGGCTTTACCAAGAAGATGATGTGGCTCTGCATTAAAAAGAACTTTCTTTCTCCTCTCCTGTTTTAGTAATAACATTTTTCTTATTACTTTATTCCTTTTCATAAAAAAAAAAACATTATATTAATGGGTTTCACACCCATAAGAATTGAAATTATAGAATGACAGCGTTTCAACATATTAGAAAGACTAATAAAATATATGTTTATATAAGAGTTGCCTTGAGATTAAGATAATACTACAAGCCCCGTGGATTATTGATAGCATCATTTTTTTAGCCCTGGCATTGACAGATAAAGCGTAATAGATTCTCGGCCTTGGCCCCCCCCTTCCTCATGTAGCAAATAAAACTCTAACATCAGCCTTCCAAATTAAATACGATCACCATTCATATCTCTATGGACACGCCTGACCATTACGTCACAGGCTTTTACGGAATTCTGACGTATTGATGTGTATTGCTTTCTCGATATTAAAATATTGACTATACATGCATTAGAATCGAGATTATCTAATATTCCATGGAGTTATCTGACTCGTCAGAACAGATATGTTCCCAAATAACTTCTCATATTGAGTGAATGAAAGTTGAAAAGTACGTCAACAGGATAGACGTCAGTGGGCACTTAAGGGTGTCATCTTGGAATCCGAACCTAAATATCCTAGTCACAACATCAGTTTCTTTTACTACCTTTTATTTTTTCGAATTTAACATTACGTTTTTGTATTGGTATTCTGGCAGGTGGAAGTGACTTCTAATGTATGACTATAATAATTTATTAAAACGGCAAAGCGCTTTCGATGTTGTGCATCATCGTCAGTGCCCGAAGGTTTTCGATGTTGACCTGACAGCTCTAGCTCTAAGTAGTCTAGATCCAAGAGCCGTCAGGTCAACACCGAAATCTTCAGGCACTGACGATGATGCACAGCATCGAAAGCGCTTTGCCGTTTTAATAAATTATTATAGTGGAAGGGTAGCCAACAATTTTTTCATTCTGCATACATTACGTGTTTGTTTCGTTTTTTTTTTTTTTTTATCAGTTTTTCATGTTCTGTTTCTGTTTCCTTTCCATAACTTTCTGTGTTCAATAATTTTCATTGTTTTATTGGTTTTATTTCCTATTTTATTTTCCGCTTATTTTATCGCCCAGCAGCAGCTATGAATTTTTATTAACTACGACTATATTCAATCAGGAGTAATTTTTACCATTTGGTTTACATGATAAAGGGTGTAAATCGCTATAATTGCGAGACACCAAACAAACAAATAAATAAGTTTCAGATTTCTAACGTGCTGTAATGGCGCTTTCATGATGCAACCTCATATTCTATTCTATATTTCTCCCTTGGCAGACTAGATAGACAGTTCTTGAAATTTGAGATGGAAAAGAGATATTTAATGAAACAGTGGCTTTAAGTGGGCATCGCATGAGAAGGATGCATTAACAAATACCTCGGTTAATATTCAAGTTTAACAAAAACAGTTGGTAAAATAGCTGTAGTACGATATCCAAATGTCTCGTAAATTTCAACTTGGAAACACTATCTATGCGAGGACATTTCCAAGCCTGTCAAAAAATGTACAACAAACAAAAACATCTCATCAAAAAAGCTATTTTCTAAACCATTTTTTGATCCAATTCGTCGAAAAAGAGGTACCTATCGTATATCACAATGAAATGAAATGATTGTAAATGAAGTAATTATTTTATTTCCTCTGGTACAAAAAAGTCTGGTGCCAACATCAAATTTCAATTTTTTTTCTGTTAAAATAATTATTATTATTTAATAAAGCCCACTTTTTGGTACTACGGCTAATAGGGGTGACTTATCTACAGGTCCACCACCCATTTCTAGCCAGGGTGGGACTAATGATTTCATTTAATGAGTTCGTCACAAAATAAATTACTTTACTTTAATTTTAAAGGCGGGAAAATAGGAATTCAAAATAACACAATGCATAGCATTTTCTATTAACTTCTCAAATGCTATTTAATATTGGCAGACTTCCCTTCAGGAAAATCAGTTTTAGAGGTTTACCTCATGACGCGATTTTCGAAAAATTTATCCATCGATGACAAAAATTAAGGCCGTTCAAAATTGTATATATTTATAATTTTTTGTTAGATCCTTACGAAACTGGATATATAAGCGTTTCATGTAAAACTTATGTAAGTGTTATTTTTTAACCCTCACTTTGTGCTACTATGGCTAATTGGGATGGGTTTTCTACAAGTCATCAACCTTCTCTAGCCAACGTGGGACTAAAGATTTTATTTAATGAGAGCGTCACTAAATTAATTCCTATTTGCCCAGCTGAGAACCGAACTTGCTATTTAGGTTTACCATGTGAGATTAAGGCCAACACCCCTCATGTAAACTAAAGAACAAGTTCGTTAATGGCTGAACTGAAATCTAACCTGGAATGGGGGGGAATAGGGGGAGGTAAACTCAAAATGCCTACGTTACTATTTAAGGATGGAGAAATATTATAGAATCATTTTTGTAAAACTATTGATGTTTTACAGGTTTTGCTCTGACTATTTTCACGTGATTGAAATATTTAGGGAGTTATTGGGCACATTCTTGTTTTCCGCCGTCAGTAATATTCTACTTCTCCACATCCGATTTTTACTTAGAATTAGAGAATAAAGGGTGAGACTATATCACTTGTGTATCATCCAAAGCGTGGGAAATTTGCTTACTTCACTAGCACTACGGAAAGTAGGTGCGACAGTAAAATCTGTATTGTAAAAGGAGCGTCTTTTTTACAACTTTCCGGATTTTCTGAAGTAGACGAAAACTAGAGTAGCCATATTAGCAGATTTCCCTTAAGGGAAATCAGCTATTGAGGTCGTACTCATGACGAGATTTTCGAAACATTTCTTCAAATGCCAATCGATCCTACCCAGGAGATGGCGAAAATGAGTTCCGTTCAAAACTATATATATATATATATATATATATATATATATATATATATATATATATATATATGTGTGTGTGTGTGTGTGTGTGTGTCTGTTAACCCTCTAGCGGTCGCAATTTTTGTTTAATCGTTACTAAACGGTATTTAATCGTTTTAAGTAAAAAGAAAGACCATCGATCGATTATTATATATCGGATCGAAAAATTGTATAGAACCAATCTTATTGCAAATTAAATTTACTATAAATATTGTTAT
>CM032231.1:60280000-60547500 GCA_019009955.1 Riptortus pedestris
AATAAAGAAGCTGAACAATTGTCACTAATTCCAGTAAAGTTCTTCTCGGGAAAAGAACCAATTTTAGAATATTTCCATTTATAATAATCTGCTATTTAGGATGTACTTTATCGACGCGATTTAAAAATACATTCTTTAATGGCCACCATACCGTAGAGGTACTTATCGATTATCAGGAGGCCACCCATGATTATTAAATCATAATAAAATCACTTTATTATTTAATATAACGTTTCTACAATATATAAATGAGAACATGACTGACTTAAGACCAATATTATTTACAGATAAAATATTTACTGATTTAAATCGTCCAGTTTTAGACTAACCCTAATTCATAATTACATTTTGTTTTCCAAATAAATTCTGAAAGTTTTATTTTAAATAATAAAGTGATTTTATTTTAACTATGATTTAATAATCGTCTTTAAATGGGTTGCCTCCCAATAATCGATAATTACCACTGATGACTGAAAATAAGCTGCTATCAAGGATGTGTGATAACGCTCTTGGGATTAGAATTTTATTTCAACGTTACCAAATTCAACTTTAAACTGTTTCATATGAGAATCAAGTTCGTTAACGAATTCGATTAGTAGGGTTTAGAGAGAGGTTTAAATGTAATGCAAATATATCTGTCATTATCTTTAAAGTTGTTTTATAATACTAATGTTTTACATCATGTCACATATCCTGCTATTATTATTTTATGCGTTTTCGTGAAACCCTAAAATTAAAAGTATTACAATTATTTTTTTTTTCGTTTTAGACCACGTTACTAGTCATGCTTTCACTTAAACTTATTTTATCACAGATTACGTCTTGTCCAGCTTGATGTTAATAAATCTTTTACATATAATTCTTAGTAATTGAGATATAAAGTGTAAAACGTGATATAACATCATCGTAGTTTAGCGTCGATTGGTCAAAAATGTTTTTGCATTATTGTAAAGAACTGAAAGAACTTTTCTTATAACGCTACATCTTAGAGTCTGAGCCACGTTTCACAAGAACATCAAGTACAAAATTTGATAAAATATAGTACCAGATGCTCTTCTGGAATGTGGATACCTAAGGAATTCCAAGCATTTTATTTATAATTACTATTTTATTTTCAATCAATTTTATGAATCCATTTCCAATGGTTCTTGAAATCTATTTATTCTTACCAGATGTAGTATGAAGGGGAAACATGAGGCTCATTCTCCTTCTTCTTTGCCAAAAAAAAAATATATATCTGTGTTCTACCAATAAAACTAAAGCATACAAGCTTAGCTTCAAGGAGTTTTCCTTAAAGGAAACAATTTGTATTTATATAACAGCTACCAAAATATGAGCGTAGATCGTCAAATATTTCCCAATAGATAGTTTATCAATAGAAATATGCTATAATTTCAAAAATAGTTAACTTGCTATGAGTTGGAGGCGAAGGGTTTATTTCAAGTGTTAACTGTTCAACCCTTTGCCTCCTAGTGATAACAAGAAACAAGTCTTTGAACACATCACCATTCACAGATATGAAGATAATAAATAAAGGATTGGTGGGGTTTTGTGAGTTTCGTGACTATGTGTGTACAGATATACAGAAATCTTAGATCTATGAATAACAGATTCGTACAGAACATTATTTTTATCCTTACACACAAACAATTATAATGGGACAATACTATCATGTTTCTCAACCTTAGTCATACTGTGCACAAATATTAGTATGTACAAAGTATTGGGTTACTTTTTTTATAAGACTTTATATATACCTCTAAAACATTTATATAACCCTCTAAACAATTATAGGTCTGTTATATCTCTGGAATATGCTGGATGGTAGAGGAACCAATTGATAAGGATCAATAAGAAGGCCAAGTCCTCTACTGTTTTTTAATATTATGCAGAGTGCACTTTCGGAGTCAACGCTCCATCCTCAGTGCCTGCTGATTAAAGCTGCGTTGCCTGGACCACGACCGCCGGGCGACTGACCAGTCGTAGACTCCGAAAGTGCACTCTGCATAATATTAAAAAACAGTAGAGGACTTGGCCTTCTTATTGATCCTTATCTATAAGTCTGTTAGTAGTTACTAATTTACAAAAATATGTGAATAGACATAAATATACGAGGGTTTATTTTTTACTTCTTTCCTCTACATAGTTACCCTATGGTCAGGCTTGTAAAGAGGAAGTATATAGAGTGAGACGAATGGTAGATTTTCTCTGAGTCCTGTTTGGCCTTGAGACAGTCTTATGGGGATCTTCCAGCTTCCTCTATTCTACAATATGATTCACATTTTCGCTCTAAATCCCCTCTCTCTATATTTACTTAGGTTTTGTTCAGTATATTTGCATTTTCTTAGAATCCGGGCCATTCAATGGCACGTTTTGTTGTTACGTCACTGCATGACCACATTCTATTATTGAATTAGTAATAGGTTTATTTTCTGCCTGCTTATAAATATATAAATTGGATACAGGTGATTAATAATTTATTGATAACTTGCAAACCTAATTTCTCTCCAAACAAAATATTAGATAAGCCCTTTTGGCTCGCCAGTAATCTTTGTTTAGTATCCCAATAATGGAAAGAAGCTCAATAAAAATTTGAATTAAAGCCATTTTGTCTTGCTCTACAATTTTGTCATAACATTAAGCATTATAAATATAAAACCCAACGTGCACGTATATGATAATGAATAAAATTAAATTATTTATTAACGTCCACTTTCTGCAACTAAGGCTAATTGGGACGGGCCATCTACAGGATACCACCCTTTTCTAGCCAGGGTGTGACTAAGGACTTTTATTTAATGAATTCCGTAACTAAATAAATTCCTCTGCCCAGTCGGAAATTGAACTCGCCACTATAGGTGTACCATGTGAAGGTCCGCTGCGCCCCAGTGTCAATATACCCGCAATGGTAATCCTAATTACCCACAACAAAATTGATAATAAATAGAATCATTAAAAATGTTTATTAATGTCTTTTGTTAAACTGCTTTCTTTCTCTTCTGCATAGGCGGTAATATTTTTTTCCTTATAATTTAAATATTCTTTTCAATGATTTGTGAAATGTCAATGAATTTTATCTAAAATGTCTACTTTTAACAAGAGTTGCGTTTTTTACCAATTGATTCAATGGTGAGGTTTGGGAAAGTATACTTCTTTCGTCCAGGTTATGACAGTCTAGTTTCCAGTTATGTAGAACAACAAATATATTGAGTAAAAGTAAATGGATGTACATATCGGCCTTCTTTCAATTCCTTGGGTTTTTTTTATATTTGTACAAAAGCAATGAAATTCACAGTGTTGCAAAGATTAGTTGCAAAAGATATACTTCTTCATGAATTAAACTAATAAAAGGATATCGCACTATTTCATTTGTAGCTACATGTGTATAGTCCAATTTGGTCCCTATTACGATAATAGTAGAAGAATATACTGACAGAAATAACATACTAAAACTACACCGAACTACTAATAAAATAACAGCATAAGAAGTAGAATACCCGGCACCTTACATGAATTGGACACATCCTGGATTAACACCCGACATTGTAATTATTACTGAAAATACTAATCACTCATACCAGTATACAATTTACACAGACGGTAGCAAAGATGGACATGACACAGGCGCTGCCTTTATCATTTTTGTAGGAAATAAAACTGTAATAAAAATATAAAATGTAAAAAATTTAAATTAGGCAACCATTGTTCTAATAACCAGCCAGAAATTATTACCGTCTTACAGGCTCTAAAATATGTAAATGAAATGGTCTTGCCACCAAATACTTACATTCTAATACGCACAGACAGTCAAATGCTTTTACACCAACTAGACAACATGAAAAACCACGACGAACATATAGAACAAATACGCCCTAATATAACACAATTAAAAAACAGACGGACTTTCATTCACTTTAAATGGGTCAAGGCACCCGCACGAATTATAGGCAATGAAATAGTCGATATCCACGCCAAAAGTGCCTTTAAAAGTAGTGAAGAGGTAATTTACAATAAAATTACTCCGACTGTGTTAAAATCTTTACTGAGAGGAAAAAGTATTAATTTGTGGCAACAGAGGTTGAATCAAACAGATAAAGGATTACATCTAAAATTATATATCCCTATTTTAAAAACCAATATCCCACTATCCCAACATACATTTTATCTCACACAAATACTAACAGGACACGGTAATACAAACTCTTACTTATACAGATTAAAACTTACCGAATCAAATAGTTGTAAATGCGACAGTTACACTGAACAGACATTCAACCACCTAATTTATGAATTTAGACTGACTCAAGACATACGAAGACAGTTAATGACTCATATTCCCGGATGGCCTATCAGTCCTGATATTTTATTTTCAAAACACATACATTTATTAAAAGAAATATCCTACAATATCCTTAAGCTGAGAGAGGAAAAAATAATATAAAATTAATATTATGTAATTTTTATTGGTTATTTAATTGTACTATTTAATGTTTATTGTTTATTTTATCAAGTTTAATTTTTATAATCTTATTTACATTTAATATGTATGTTTAATATATATTATTATATAAAAAAATGTTAAAACTTTGGCAAAATGCACATATAATGCAAATATGCATGGGATGTGCAGAAAAATAAAATCCCTCCACATAGGGTTACTATGTAGAGGAAATAAATAAATAAATATACTTCTTCATTTTAATTAACCAGTATTTCTTATATCTCGAAACTAAAAAATGGGAAACATGTAAGGAAGACATACGATAAAAAATACTTTTAGTGGCTAAATTCATATGTATATTTTTTTTCTTTGTGCAGGATTACGAGGTTGACTTATACCTCCGGCAAAAATGGCACGACGAGAGACTTCAGCACCCACACATCACGGAAGTCCTGGACCTCAACGACCCTAACCTTGTGAAGGCTATCTGGAAACCAGAAGTATACTTCCCCAATGCTAAGCACGCAGAATTCCAGTTTGTAACTGTTCCTAATGTACTCATAAGGATAAACCCAGACGGAGAGATACTCTATATGCTAAGGCCAGTATCAATCATATATATTATTATCAATATTATCCCCACAAATTATAAGTATCTTTATTTTTAAGAGGCTCAGGTGGCCATATGACTATAGGCGTTGGTCTTAATACACTTGGTATATATTATATCGTTCACAAGAGCGCATTATGAATTTATTTGTAACGAAATCAGTGAATTAAACCCTTAGTATTCCCTGACTAGAAAAATGTTGTACCCCGTAGACAACCCATCCCAATTAGTCTAAAAAGAAATGTAATAAACGACACATTTATTTATTTTTAGGACGCCAATCATTTTCTATACCAATGAGTTGGTTGTTATCTATTTTAAATTAAGTATAGATTATGTTAATTAGGACTGAAAGTTACCACAAGTGGCCATCCTTTTATGGTAACATGACTTAAGGAGGATTTTATTTTGTCAATCCGTTAATAAATAAATTCTTATGCCCCGTAGGATTCAAAGCAAAGACTCGCGAAGAACATTAAGACTAATACCTTAACGCATATGGCTACCAAAAGTTCAGAAAGTATAAATATTGCATTCTTAATGTCATAGACAACCATATGTTTATATGGTACTTTTTTTTAAAAAATAAAAAAAGAAACCAATGCAAATGAAAATATTCTAGATTACAGACATTTCTCTGCGACCTCTACACTCGAGTAAATATTTGTGGACTGACAATGAGTTAAACACCATTTTGAACTACATAAATGAGAAAAGGTTTTCAGGAGCCATATGTACAATTTTTTTTTGTACTATTAAACTCCCTAACCAATTCGTATTTAATTCTGTTGTTTAGTTGTTATCAGAATATGAAATAAATTAAGCTCTTGGGAATTCGTTCTTGAGATATAAAATAGGTTAGCTGATATGCCAGGCCGTTTACCCAAACAGTTAACTACAAGATAACGTATATCTAGATTCAAACACTACATATATTTATTGTGTGGAATAAACACCAAAAATGTTAATAATAATACATTTCAAAAAAAATATTGAGAGTCGCTGGCAAATTCACTACATTTTTTAACGTGCTTCTAAGTGTTCTCTGCAAGGAGTTTCAGTCAGAAATTGGACTCTTTAGGGTTTTTTTTTTTTCACAATTTCAGCTTTTTCTGTGTTTTCAGAAGCTGTGGTGCCAATAGCATATAAGTAACTGAAATCAATGTGCTGTCGCATAATTTCTTTAGCAACTATTTGACCAGTAAAAGATATATCTATAGTTTCAATGTTATCAACCACATAAGCCCATGATCACTTATAAAATTTAATAATTTATAATGAATGTTTTGGATTCATTAAAGAATATGCTATAATGTTCTATTTCTGTTGTTTTCTTATATTCATCAAGATACCTTGATACGTTATTCTCTAAAATGCTTATGGAATAACCTCGCAGTTAATACATATTTAATGGAAGTTTTTCATAAAATACTCTCACACAAAGAAATAAAAATAAAAAGAGTAATCCCGAGCGTGATTGGGGTTATGATAAATTCAAATTAAAATGAATTTAAATTTGCTTTATATTAGGCTCCGGCGAGACAAAAGACCGTAGAATATAATTAGAACTTACCTGAAGTGATGAAACTCTTTAATTGCAGAGGTAGAAAACGAAGGAGGGAGAAAGGTATGCAGGTTCATCATGAACCCCCAGCAGCTCTCTTCACATTCAGAGGAACTATTTCAGAACATCATCATATTACCATTGGGTGAAAGAAATAATCAGCTGCTGCTAACAGTACTTAGTAAAAGCAAAAAAAATTGCATAAAGTAAAACACAGGGTGCTTCAAAACTAATTTACGTATTACAAAGTATAGTTTTGTCCAAACTATCGATCGCTGAGCCTCGGCTCTGCTTTTGGAGGAACGAATATACGTCAGTTGTCTTATGTATTCGTGCAACATTTTCTTCAGGTACACGATTGCGGTCAGGACTCTCTACATACACATCCTGTATTACAAACTGTCGATACCATCAGTGAATGTTCCACCCATTAGAAGGATCAATTTGGCACCTCAACCTGTAACGTCTTATCACTGCAATCAGGAAATTGCACTTCGGAAACTCGAGAACACAAAATGGTTCGTGCTGCGGAGTAGCCATTTTAAACATACCAAGCAAAACAGAAGACAACTGACATCTAGTGACTATAATATAAACTATACTATGTATTCAATTTTCCAATAGCCGAGCCGAGGCACAGCGATCGATAGTTTGGACAAAATAATACTTCGTAATGCGTAAACACCCTGTATTTTGTTGTTAACAAGTGACAAATCTGCTTGTTCTAATGTAAAGTCATTGCTGAAAATAAATATTAATTGCTTATTTTTTACGAATCATTTTGCTTATTGGTTGTTGGTTTATTTTTGATCTGCAAACGTCTTTAATCCTAAGCTTTTAAAGAGCTTCTTAGTTGCTGACCATTGTTGTTAGTTATCGTCCATTACTGCTGATTTATTGAGGTTAAGAGAGAGTTGTACCGATGAGAGAGACGTTTTTGAAGGAGGTGAAGAGTTACGTACAAATTACCAGTTTTGGAATTGATTGGCCACTTGCTTACTCCAATTGTCTTCTTTTTTCATCAAACCAAATTTGTGCCTATTTTATTTATTAAACTACACTCAAGCAATACTTGATAAATTATGTATTTTCGCACGTCTTAATCCTCTACGCACCTCCTTACCCAATAGGGCCAAAATTAGGTAGGTTTTTTCCGTTCTCAAAATTAAATAACTTTTAATCAGGCCAAAGAAAGGATATTAAGGTCTCAAACCAGCTATATTTGTTAACATATTTCCAACAGCAGACGTTTCGTTCTGGTCATTAACAATTCTAAAAATATACAGGGTAAAATTTTATCATAATTTTCTTAGATACTTCGAGTTCTAACTAGCCTTTAAAAATATTCCTCCCAGTCAATATAACAATCAATTTCCACAGGAGAATAAAAAACCCATTACAATCTGCCTTAAACGTGTTAATTTGTCAAAATATATCTAATCTCTTAACAAGTAGGTTCTATAACCCATAAATAAATATGGCAAATAAAGTATCGAGAGTTTAGGAGATGATATTAATTTATTATTCTTAAGTGATATAAATATTTTGGCTGTGATAATTTTAAATGACAATTAACCTTTTAATTCTTAATTTTATTTATTAATAGTTGTTGAATATAATCTAGAGTTTTATTATTGTTATATATGTATGATTACAGTTAATTATGGCATAGCAGTAATGAGGGTTATAGAGCCTACCTGTTAAGAGATTAGTTATATTTTGACAAATTACTACTGGGTAAGGCTGATTTTAGTAAGGAGTTAAAGCAGATTTCCCTTAAGGGAAATCAGCTATTGAGGTCGTACTCATGACGCAATTTTCAAAAAATGTCTTCAAATGTCCATCGATCCTACCCAGGAGATGGCGAAAATGAGGTCCGTTCAAAATTATATATATATATATATATATATATATATATATATATATATATATATATATATTTGTCTGTTAACGATCTAGCGGTCGCAATTTTTATTTGATCGTTACGAAACTCGATATTTAACCGTTTTATGTAAAAATACAGATCAAGTTCGTTGGGGGGGGGGTTTAGAGGGGGATTTGAAAAATACGTCGGATCAAAAAATTATATAGAACCAATTTTATTGCAAATTAAATTTACTATAAATATTGTTTTATACATTTATTCTCTATCTTGAATGTTAACCGATATTTGCATTTTAATGAAGTCTGTGGTCGGGTATAGTTGGGATTAAGTCGGCCGTATCCGTAACTGATCGGCTCTGGTGGAAGCTTCTTCTAACCTTACCTGTCGTTTCTAACATTACCTTACTTTCGTTACTTTGTGAGATTTATGCAAATACGTTCTGTTCATCCGCCCCCCCCTTCTTTAGTTCTTGGACTACTAAAATTTGAGTTAATAAAATATAAATTATTCTTACAATTCAGAAGCCGTTTCAGTTGGGAATTTATTTTAATTAACTGAAAGATTTCTCATTACCGTTTGTATTTAATCACCGTGGTGTTGTGTTACCAGTATGCAGATTTCTCTATTGTAAAACTTCACATGGGAAATCTGCTTAGTTTACGCAGTCCCTGCATGACGGACATTTTTATTCTCTGTGGAGATTTATTGTTATATTGATTGAGAGAAATAATTTTAAAGGTTAGTTAGTACTCTAAGTATCTAGGAAAATTACGAATTCCCTTAATGGACAAATTTACCCTGTATGGTTTTAGCATTGCTAATGCCTAGGAGGGCGAAACGTCTGCTATTGGAAATGAGTTAATTAAGATAGCTGGTGTGAGACCTTAAGAACCTTTCTTTTGCCTGAAATACTTTATTTGGTCTCAGTAAGGATTAGATGCAATAATTTGTAACTTTATTTCGAATGATTTATATGGCTGTAGAAACCCAAACAAAACCTCCACTTCAGCAATTGTTGTAGAACGAGATAAGTAATTAGATGTATTACAGCTAGCCGGTTCTAAAGGTACCGGAGCGAGGTGGAATTCGACCAGCTCACCGCACCTCCGACCATCGTTCATGCGGTCTGCAGTAACACCGCCTCCAGCCAAGTCATTCTCAACAAAAGCATTATACACTTTAGCAGGGGCATTAATCAGCCACTAAAATAATTTTAATTAGCGTAATATCATTCTGAGCAGTAAGAGAAATGCCAGGAATGTTTTCCTTAACCTCGTTACAGTTACAGTACGTGTAATTTAAGCTTTCTGAACAATGACTAAAGTTCATCCATATATTTCCAGGATATCCCTGTTTTCTTACATCTGTTCTCCCGAACACATCTGGAATACATATACAAATTCAATACATTCCATTCAAGAACTATAGCGTGAATCTACAATGAGATCTTTTGTAAATATGTGTACATTAACTCGACATTCCCACTCTAGAAATCACAATATAGCAAATCTATCAATATTAGGAAAATTTAATTTCGTTTCGTTCTTAAGAACGGCTCTTTAGAACTCTTTTAGTGTGGGAGCATCGCGTAAATGACCCTGAACCCTTTGACATAGGAAAATCTTTAATCATTTTGATGGCTACCTTCCATGAATTTGGAGCCATTTCTAAACATAACGTTGATTTTTTGTATGCCAAAATATAAATCACATAGAGCAATGCAGGACGGAAAGCAGGTTTGATAATGTTAATGTTATTTATTTACGTTCAATTTATGGGACCACGGTTAATCAGGAGGGGTTATCTACAGGTTACCACACTTCTAGCCGGAGTGTGACTTTGGATTTTATTTAATGAGTTTGTCACTGAAAAAATTCCAACTGCAGAGGTGGGAATCAAACTCACGATTCTGGGTTTCATGAGATTTTAGATTACATGCATTTGTACTTAATAAATACCACATTCGATATTTAACCGTGCCATGATAAACTAAAGAATCAGTGGCTGTAATGTAAGCAGGAAGAGGGAGAGTGAGGGGTTCGAAAAGGCAGAATATCTCTTTTTTTAGGTGGATTGAAAAATGTTAAGAACTAATCTGGTCATTTGGTATATAAACGGAGTTATAAGTTGTTTTTTTTTTATTCAGCCGTCAGTAAACACGACTTCTACTTATCCGATTTTTAATTTGAATAACTGAGTGCTCTAATCAATTCGTGCCCTGTTTAATAAATTTCTGTTTCTATAGGCTTCTTACAACGGGGGAATTAATCAATATCCATTTTTTAGTTAGAGTCACAGGGAATCCTTGGTTCCTGTCACATCATTGTGAAGAGTAGGGTACTGATGATGGAGCGTATGCTCTGAAAGCGCTCTGTCGCAGCGAATAAAGAATAGTGAAGGAAAAAGGCGTTTTTTCTTACCTGAGAAAATAATGAATAGGTCATGAGATGAGATCATCTGCGTTCCATAGCCTTGGTAATTTGCATAGTTTACGCAAACTCTGCTTGCCGAATCTCTTAAAATCAGCAATACGCTGCAAAGAGGCAGGTTGCGAATTTGGGCCCTACCCACTTATACGAATACACAGCAGTTTCCACAATTGCATGTCCCGTAGTTTCTCCATCTCTCTTTTCTCTACGAGCTTGAATTCAAGCTTGATGTTCTTCTTTGGGAAAAACCTGACGAGTTTTTCCAACACTCCCTTCAAATACTGGAATAGAACTATAACATTGTTGGTGTGCTGCTCTCTACTAGCATTTGCTGGAATTACTCTTCCTTCCTTTGTAGTGTCTTGAGTGCCCGCTCACCTCTCAAGACATTTAACATTGGTTCTCAGATCCTTTTGGTCCATTATTTCATCCCTTAGAAGTATTTGCTAATTGGCTAAGGGCTTTATCAACCAATTAACGTGATAATTAAACTTGGAATATTGGTGGCCAACAACATGGTGGGAACCCATCAGCAAGTGCATTATAGTCTCCTTGGGCTCACTGCAATTTTCTTTTCACCGCCACCAAACTCAATATTAAAACATTTCATGTCAAACTGAAGATCGAGTTCGTTAATCGCTGAAACCAGAAAAGTGGATATAGAGAAGGAGTGATAGCATGTATATCTCCGTTATTATGTATTGGCTCGAAAAATAAACAAAGCAATGCACTACAGTTTTTTAACTTCACAGTTTTCTCCAAGTGTTAGTTAGTCAGCCTACAGTGTTTGTTATAGTTAATCAAAAACACTTTCCTGTGGCTCCTCACAATTTATTTCTTAATAGCGCTTTCGGGAATTAAAATCCCATCATCAGAGCGTCAGAGCTTAGGTCGTGCATATAGAGATGCTACCGGTCTGAACTCTGCCGATGGACTCCGATGGCCTAAACTTGTATCAATGTAATATAAAAGCTATTGGAGTCCAGCTTCAAGGCAAGACAGGATTAGAAAGGATCTGTAACAGGCTCTAACCTAAATTTTTCCTGATCAGCTGATTTAAATTTAAATTACAAAGGGGTAAGCCGAAATACTAACCTGCTCAGCCTAAACAAGGGTAGTTTTAAATTTTAAATTAGAACTAAAGAAAGCCTCCATTATCTATCCATTAGTCCGAAGGACTTTCCAATTAAGGCGCTTATTTTACCTCGTTTATTTTTGTTTTTAATTTGAAGAAAATGAATGGCTCATAGAGTTAATTCATTTTTCTTTTGCCAATGCTTTTTAAACGCATTTTCTCGTTTTTCCCATGAACACACGATTTTCCCTCTACTGGGCATCTAAATTTGATTTATACGTCGTATTCACAATTCTATTAAATTATCTAACATAAACCAATATTCTATGCATTTTAAAACTACAAACTTTCTTTATTTCTGAGCCCTATAAATCGGATTATTTAATACTGTAACAATAATTATTCTAATGTTATTTTGTATTTAGTGATATCCATAAAATATATTCATATAGTATGTGCATTCGTGGTTTAAACAGGGAATTCATTATGATATTCAACTTTACAGGATCGTTCGTATGTAGGTGAAGAATTACACTTTTTAATAATGGGCCCTAAACTGTAATACATTATAGAGGTTAGTTACAATATTTTAATTTAGTGTTCTCTTACGAATGCGTGCGTGTGCCATCATACATTCTACCGATTCCAGTATAATCTTCCATCAGTGGCGGCTTGTAGCTAAAATTATTGGGGGTGCTGCTCCAGAAAATCCAGCACGCCAGGGTCAGCACTGCGGGAACGACAGTGCTCTCTCTCCCTTGCAGCCTCACCTGGAGCTTCCTGTGTGCACTTACGCACAACAGTCAAACACCTCGCCGCTGGAACTGTGAAGCTCACAGTTCCTTACAAAGATTTTTGTAGCTTTTTTCATAAACTGGGGGATGGTTACTGCATTAAGCTTAAGAATTATATATTGTATAAGTATAAAGAAAGAATTAAAGAAAAAAGGCTCATTATATTAAATGTTATAGAAAATATCAAGTGGAAATTGGGGGTGCTCCAGTTCCACAGTGCCTATACGCGAGCCGCCACTGTCTTCCATACTCACAGGTCATGAAAATGTTGGTAACATGAACACAAAAAGACTCCAAACCAGACCACCAAAAATACAATGCATTACCCACATAAATACAAGACTTCCGAAATAAAATGTTATCAACATAATGAAGGACTCGCAATTAAAATAGTCCCAAACGGGCAGCAAAGTGAGACCAATAATATGGACAGTTCATGCTTGTAATGCCAAATTACTCAAAGTTCTCGAAGATATTGAGTTGTTTAGGCTTGGCTTAGGATAGGCCACTTCTATTTAACGGAATGAAAAGATAATCCCATATACACATAGGCCAAACGTACATAACAAAATGTAATAAAACAAAAATCCAGACCCATTTTCGTTTCCATGGAGAAGTTAATCTATAAATTCTAAACAACATTCATTACTAATAGATTCTACTGGCTATTTCGTTGTTATTAGTTCGGATTCTTTGCTTATTTGCTAATTTGTATTACTCCAACCTCCAATCGATGCATAAATAAAATATCACTTGCCTCTTCAAAAAATACATGTTATTTCCAACCATAAACCATTATTATATTTTGGACTTATTTTTATAATTTAATATATTTTGCGATGAAACAACTTGTTGGTTCATTCATAAATAAGTAGGAAATAATACTGATGCCGATTTATGAAGGCTCTAAGGGAATTAGGATTGTCTGGAAAAGAGCCAAATTGTAACATCCGAATCATCTAATTCATTTGATTGTTCTTCATGTGAACGAACGCTGCCTTCTGGATATATTAGATTGCTTTTCCTTTTATATCATCTATAAGAACCTATTGTCCAGAAATCTTAGGAACAGAATTATTATAAATTAAAAATGTTTTTTCCTGCGTACTATTTTAAGAGATTTCCCTTAAGGGAAATCAGCTATTGAGGTCGTACTCATGACGCGAGTTTCGAAAAATTTCTTCAAAAAGCCATCGATCATTACCAGGAAATGACGAAAATGAGGCCCGTATATATATATATATATATATATATATATATATATATATATATATATATATTCTCTAGATAATAACTCTAGAAATACATCTAAAATATTTACAACAATCAAATCAAGAAAGCCGAGATAAATGATTGTCCACTTTCTCCACTATTTGACATCCTGCATTCCCAGACACTTTCTTCATCAGGGCTTCTAGTGGCTGTAGAGAAACATGGCATATTTTCACAAATATGATAATATTAATCTACCTAGTCTAGCAGCCGTGTGTGCCCAAGAGCTATAGCCTTAGTAATAGTTAAATTCAAAGTGAGATAAATGATACTCCTTTAACGTACGTCCGTTAACGTCCTTCTTGATTACAGGATCGGATAATAAACTGCCTTGATTTACAATAACTCTTTAGTGAAAGTCATTCATTTTTTGTGGCTTCAAAATCGAGTAACAAATACTTTTTTTAATCGATCCATATCAGCTGATATAACCTGCTCCTGGTAACCACCATTTCAACATGTGACAGGTTGGAGGCAAATTGTAATTATCCTCAGATAAGAACGATCACTAATAAGCAATAGGAAATTTAAGTAATTTTATGCAATAATATTTATGTTATTATTCTACTATTTTTGTAAAATAAAATTATTTTGAATGAAATGTGTATGTATTGGGTCTTTTCTACTTTACCCACTCATGCTACTATTTAAATACTTGGTTACTTTCTCAAGTAACAGTTACCTAGCATTAGTGAAAACATATGTTCCACTAGCTAAAGGTTAGGCTTGGTTTAGTGTGCTTTGTGTCTTCAAGGTGTTAAGCATAAAAATGAATCTCATTGAGCTCAGCAAGCAAATTGGCTCAGCTCGTAAGGCAGTTCGGTTCTTACAAAAACGTGCCATAATTCACACGAAAAGGAGGTGCCCAAGAAGACACTGGATGAGGCTATATTTTCTTCAGGATCGTTTACCAGTATGGCGCTGCTATAAGAAAAGTTGCAGGTATGAAATTAGCATTTACAGGGATACTTGGTTATCTCATAGCAGGCTCGGACTGGAAAAGGCTATTCTGTTTATATATTTCTGGACGAAGGGCTACACAACCACAACGTTTTGTAGGGATGAATTAAAGATGTCCGCAAATACTATAACAGACTGGAAGAACTACATGCGTGAGGTGTGTGCTTCAGACATATTAAGCAACCCTATAGTTATTGGTGGCCCCGGTTCTCCTGTAGAAATCGATGAAAGCTGCTTCACGAGAAGAAAATACAACCGAGGCAGGTTATACCCCAATCAATGGGTATTTGGAGGAGTGTGTAGAGAAACTAGAGAGGTGTTTTTGTATGCTGTTCCAGATAGAACTGCAGCAACTTTAACAGACTATCAGAAGTGCGTTCCGACCTGGAACTATGATATATTCAGACTGCTTCAGATCATATCATGGGCTAAAGAAGCTGCCTGGAATGTATTATAAGCATTACACAGTAGACCACTCTAAAAACTTTGTTGACCTAAAAACAGGAGCGCATACTCAAAGGATAGAGTCTGTTTGGTCTAGTGTCAAAGGAAGAAACAAGGTGGAGTGTGGTACTAGAAGATCTATGTTGGATTCATATCCTTGCGAGTGGATGTGGAGGAGGAGATATGAAAAGAAGGATTTATTTATGAAAATCCTGGAGGGAATTGCTCGTTATTGGTCTCGTAAATGTTAGTTGTTTTATTATCTTTTTATGTTGTTTAATTGTTTCTCTAGAAATAAACACATGTTCTAACCGTATTATATTATTTATAAATCACAGTTGAATCACTGTTATTCACATTCAGAAAATGAGTGGGTAAAGTAGATAAGACCCTATGTATTATTAGACAATTTTGGATTCAAAAAATTTATTTGATTATTTTACAATTGACTCCCACAAGTGGCATTTGTAGTCCCTAAACAAGTAGAGTGAAAGGCTTTTTTCATAAATGATTATTAAAAATCAATTAGATATCTGATCCAGCCACCAAGTATATTCAACATAATTTAAAGAAGATATTTGCTAATATTTATTTAACAACTTTCAATTATTTTAGATTGAAGCTTACGTTTTCTTGTATGATGGACCTGGCGAAATTCCCTTTGGATAATCAAATATGCACAATGGAAGTGGCTAGTTGTAAGTAATAAATTTACTATTTTTTTTAAGTTAATAACACCAATATTCAAGCTGATAATGCTAGAAAACAAAAATATATTTATTGTCTTACGTTCTAGAACATATGTGGGCTAGACCCGGCCCGCGGTAATGTTTGATCCGGCCCTCATGACATTTTGAAAAACCCAATCAAACAATAATATTACACTACTTACTCCAAATGAGGAAGATGAGGAGATCTTTGTGCGTTTGGCAGTACTTATAAATGCGAAATGTTCTTTTCATTGATGAAAGTTAATAAATCAAAACATCTTACAAGGCTGACTGACGATAATTTGGAAATTCTTTTCGTCTTTCTATCGGTGGACTTAATCTAAACATCGATGGATTAGTTTCCCAAATTCAAACTCATTGATTGTACCATGTTGTGCCTCTTTTTTTCATTTCATTTTGTTATTTTAATAAATTGTATTATAATTACATTGTCGTTATTAGTTCATGACTGATATCTATCGTTAAAAATTATGAACACTACTTTAAAATGCACGGGTCTTTTGCAGAAGACGACCTCCAGTGATTAAACTCGGTGAAGAGTTTATCTTATGAACATCTTATAAACATTTATTCAATTATGAACATATGATCAATGCTAACCTGTATTCATTGTTGTTTATCCGCCATTTGATCTATCCAAAAGTGTTATGTGTGTGTTAAAATTAGTACAAGAAATTTTTGACAAGAAAGCTGCTGTGTCCTTCCTCCAGGAGAAAGGAATCTTGCATCGTGGAAGACAGTGCGAGGAAGTACATGAAATGCGTCTCATTTTATCAGCTCATGACAGATGGAGGTGTATGAGGCGTAGCTGTCGAAAAACTATTTCACTACGGAAAGATACTTACCTTGAGAATAGCAAAGTTCCATTTACAGTGTTCGTTTATTTCCTGTACAGCTGGACTGTGGAGTACACCACCACTAAATTTTGCATTGAGGAATGTGGGATGGGTGAGCACACAGTTACTGATATGAAGAATTTTTTACGCGAAGTTTGTGGAGACTGGATATTGAAACACCCCATCAAGATTGGAGGAGCGGGTTTAACTGTTGAAATAGATGAGAGTCTATTTTCAAAAAGAAAATATAATGTAGGGAAAATTTATCCCGAACAGTGGGTTTTCGGGGGTATATGTAGAGAAACTATGAATGTTTTCTGTATGCAGTTCCTGACCGTACAAAATTAACTTTAATAAGTGTTGTTAAGGAGTGCATATATCCTGGAAGTACTGTCATATCGGACTGTTGGAAAAGTTACGACAGTATTCCAAAACTGGAGGGATATGACTTCCAACATCTAACAGTGAATCACTCCAAAAACTTCCGAGACCCAGATACAGGAGCTCACACCAACACCGTGGAGGGGATGTGGGCGTTAGCGAAGAGAAGGAACAAAATACAGTGTGGGACAAGCAGGAAGCTCCTCGACTCCTACATTTGCGAGTTCATCTGGAGGCAAAGAAACAAAAACGAAGACCTTTTCGAACAAATAATTAAAGAAATTTTGTGCGTTCATGCCTCCTAAATGAATATAATTATTTAATAAATTGTTTTATTGTTATATTGTTCATTGTTTCAATTATTGAAGTGCTATAGGTTAGAATGCATATGGCCACTTTGTTTATTATAGGTAGGTAACAGATGTTATCACCTAAGCCTGATATGAGTAAAATAACATAACGTGTAGTCACTGGAGGTCGTCTTCTGCAAAAGACCCAAATGCACTACTCTTAAAAGCGGCCCACGAACGTATTTGCACACTAACGTTTCGCCCGCAGCATGTCAAAGGTTGTCCACACCTGTTCTAGAACATCAAGAATTATATAAACAGATACTGATTTTTCAGATTTATTCTGAAAAATACGAAATAGAAGTATTAAAGAAGATGTTATCTGTTTTTGGCAATCATACTTATTGGAGTTGTTTTGCAGAAATTGCTATATCAGCACTCTATATGGGACATTTCTGTACCATTAGTATGTATTTTCCCGGCTAAACTCCAATTAAGTCCAGATTAAATTAGCGGGAATCTAAAAATACACATTTCCACTGGAAGTAATAAGAAGGATACCCGTCCCGACAGGTAAAACAAATGGAACGTTAAATTCTCTCAAAATACAAATACATCCAAAAAATAGAGTTGTGTGAACTAAAATGCAATCCTAGCATTGATCTGGATTTAAATAAAGGGTGGAAGATGGTTGGCTAGTAAATAGAGAAGAGAGATGTTACACATAACAATATTTGCCAAGCCATATAGCCTCCCTATCTCGGCTTCTCTCCATCAGCTATTTCCGCTCTTTTGCTTACATTCACTCAAAAAGATAATCCACCCCTCGTCTCCATGTAATAGTTCCCATGTAATAAACTCAACAATAAGAAATGGTGTGATAGAGGGGAAAACTCGTAGAGCAATGCTTCCAAAGAGTACAATAATTTCACCTAAATGCAATATTATCAATTAAATTTAATTTATATAAATTGTCAGATTAAAAGGTAGCGCCCCAAAATCATGGGACGAATCTAAATTTATTCGTGGAATTGCCAAAATAATTTTAATAATGGCATGTATACTAAAATTAATCCCTATCGAAAATAATCTGCTTTTCAGAATAAGTTATATAGAAGGTTAGCAAATGCATTTGATCAGCTGGAAGAAATCACGGATTGACTTTGAAAAATTCACAATCTCTGCTTAATACGAACATTAATTTCTTAACCGTGAAGGCATTGATGGAATTCTACAATTAGTTAAAAATATTCAGACATTATAAATGTCGAACTAAGCACATTTATTATGAGAAGAGCTCTTCGTTCAGCGTTTCAATTAATTAATTAATGCGGTTATATTTTCTCGTTAACCAGTCTCACGTTGAGGAAAATCAATATCTCAGAGCTGTCTCTTATATTATTTTATTAATATTTATTAACGTTCAATTTATGCTGCTAAAACAGGAATTGTTAGAAGATCAAACTTCTAAAACAGACCTTTTCTTCGACCGAACAGTTATCATATTCAGTAATTGCTTACTTCTTCACAAACATGGATGATATCTTGTATCAGCTGTATATCTCATCTCTACGTGTGAAATTCATTTGGCGGGTAATATTTACTCTTGATTCTATTCGCTAACTAAGCCATCCTTCACATTTTACAGCAAGAAAAACATGTCCCGATCTCAGATTAAGCGGTTAATAATGAAGTATTTTATGTATTTAAGTATGTTTATTATTTACGTCCACTTTATGCTACGGGGCTAATCGTGACGGGTTAACTACAGGTTACCACCCTTTTCTAGCCAGTGTGGACCCAAGAAGTTTATTTAATGAGTCCGTCACTAAATAAATTTCTACTGCCCAGGGCGGGAATCGAAACCGCCACTCTAGGTCTACCACGCGAGATTAGGACCAACGCCCTAACTCGCACCGCCAACCTGAGCCCGTATTTTAGTATATTACTAACTAGTTCTTACTCTTTAATTAATTATCATATTCTTCTTCCTGGCTGAAGAACAATATGTCAATAGGTGCATACAACTTTATTAGAACTCAGGAGCTAATAATGGGCATAAAAGGAACTGTCCCCTTTTGTATTATTCTACTATACTTAGCTATGAAAAGGGACTTTAAGAAAGGATATAAAAGCATAATTCTATATTAAATGTCCTCTGAGACATACAGAAAATGTTTATTTGCTAGGTAACACGAGCTAAATGAAAATTAAAATTTAGTCATACGAAAAAAGTGTCATGGATAACTCTGTGCATTTACTGCCTCTTAAATTCCACTCGCCTTGTATCCTAAATTTTCAAAAAGGGGAATTCATAGTATAAGCTTGCTCCACAAGAATTAGAAGTTTCATTGATGACAATTTTAGAGTTTATCTTAGAAAAATGTACTAATATTATGAACGTCTATGTATCTAAACAGATACAAACGTATCTCACATTGTTGCTTCTAGACCAGATACTTTCATTATTACAATATTATATATTACAAACTTATCTCAAATTGTGGCCTGTCGATCATATCGACGTACTTACATATACTTTCCTTATTACAATATTATTGAATTATTTTTGTACTTCGTTAATATATCATAAAAATTTCAATTCCACTTGACTTTTGAGCAATAATTTCTTCACTCACCAGTATTTATACAATTGTTGTTTCTTTTAATTTGAATGAAAATTATAGCTTTTATTTAAAATATACCTTTTCTTATTGTTTTTATATAGTAATAGTAACTAATAAAGATAGATTTTAGATATATCATTTATAAATATTGAAATTTAAAAGTGAGTTAATTATTATTGTATTATTATTTTATATTTAATGAAAATATTATCTCAAAATATATTTCGCAGCTGTGTTCATTAGCATAGTATTGATATGCTGTATGAAAGGTGCTGTAAGAGCACGATTACATCAACACATTACGATCAAGTATATGATTACAACATTAAAAAATGTATATATATTAAACATGAATTAATAAAAATAAAATGAAACTAGAATACATTATTTCACATAACGGTATTTATATAAAAATTTAGAGAATTAGCCAATTGTTATGATTACATTGCAATTAAATTTCTGGAATATAAAGAAAGCTAACTGTTCCACTTTAAATGACTTCAATCAGTAAATTACTTTCTGGGGAGTCTTGCCCGGCCCTAAAGCAGAACCACTCATTTATAGTGGGTCTCGTCTAATGTTGGGGTCATTCCTCAAAGTACTTTGCCAATCAAAGAAATTAAAGTGGAGATCTCATATATTTTATATCCCTGGAATTAACTCGAGCCTACGCCAATCAGTATTATATGTATTAATTTCAAATTCACTTACCCAAACGCAATATAAGCAAAATTAAAAAACAAAAAAATATTATAAAAAAAAAATAATAAAAAGAAAGGTGAAGAAATAAGAAAATACGGATGAAACATGTGAATTATAAATATTTTAGGTTATTAGAAACTATGAAATAATGTTGTTTCCAAATATAAAATTCTCCTTTAGTATTCACATTTACACTTCTTAAGGTATAATCGATATTTTTATGCCATTGCGTATCGATCTGAATTAAAAGACTTGGCCAGCCATACTTTGTAAGCCATTCTCAGCTAGGGAAAGGTCCGAAGTATCGATATAGCAGTAGTTGAATTTAACTCGTAGTGATCTATTTTCTCCTGATGAGGCGTCAAGTGGAGTAGAAACTATTAAATGGTTTTAATAATCATTTGATGTCTTTATATTTTGTTGAGGTGCTGCCATGGATTAGTTAAGTGAATTTAAGTAGATCATATTTTCATAAACTATTTCAAATTATGATTCCGTATGTAATTTCCCAAAATGTTTGATATTAATTCAAACCTTTAATCAAATTCAGTGCCTTTCAAAGCTTATGCGACTCTAATTCGTATTCGCTGTATAAACATTAGTAAGCATTAAAAAAAAATAACAAAAATCGTGCAACAAATACGAAAGCGTTCTCCTAAAAGGAAAATAATTAACCTTTGTTCAGGAACACGAAATAAGGGCTCTGACGGTTATTGAGGCCCATTTTGGAGGAGAAATGAATTTCCGGGAAAGCAGCATGACTTGGCCCACTTAGGCCGCGAGTAAGAGCTAAGCCGCACTTTATGAAGTGAAAAAAGATGAGAACCCCTATGGAGTTAATGGAGTTGCGCAGTTTTACATATGATAATATTTATACAACCTTTACCATACCCCACTCACTCAAGCCAAGAATTTCCATCCAACATTTCTCCTTTACGTTATATGGATTTCCCGTGCTTTTCACACTCAAACATAAAAATAAAAATAAATTATATGTTTCACAATAAGTGATGGATAATACAAATCAATTGTTGTGAATCAAGTAGTATAATAAATTTAGAAACGTCCCTAATAACAATAGTCGTTGTCTATAGTACTTAAAGCACAGAACAATGCAATAACAGACTGCCTTTAGAATTGCTATTGGGAATATGAATTCAAATAAATCTTTTCTCTCATCAAGCCCTACTCCAAGTTCAACAAATAATCATATACCGCTTTCAAAAGTTCTTGCTACTGAAACTTCGGTGAGAAACAGTAGCCTGTCATCGCTGTCAACTGAGAACAAGCTCTGAAGAAGGAGAATCTTTGGAGAGCCCATAGAGTTTAATAAATTGTAGCAATGGGAGTAAGGGTTTTTTTTTTCTTAACCTACCTGATATTTGCATGTGAAGCTGACACGTTAAAAGACGTTTGACAAACATACTTTAAGAATTATAGCTATTTGAAAACTAAAGCAAACCGCTATTAGAATCCATAATTTTAAACATTGGCTTGCGGCAAACCTATCAATATGTGCATTCAAAAGTTAGAGCTCAAAATGATGAAGATTCATACATAGGAACATGGGTAAGCCTAATCATATTCTTGAGTGCTAACACTGCTTGGGAAACCCATTACAAGGAAATGCTCAGAAGGAAGTAGAAGCAAAAGGGACTTGGAGAGCAAATGATCCTGTAAAATAACCTTGAGTATGAAGAGCGCAATGAAGAATATAAGCAACACATGGTTGAAAATTCTTCACACACAAAAACGACAATTAGTGAAACTAAACACATGATCCGAAATTAAGTGAAAAACACTGAATATTACTAATAGAAAAAGAGCTCAAGGAGCCATAAATCTCAAGGAGATTCGGGAATATAATCCGGTGCGTTAGATAAGATATAATAAGGCGTTTTTCTGAACCAACAAGGGAACGTTTCTGCGGTATGGAACGAATTCAAAGATCAATGGAAACCGGCTCTTTTTTCCATCAGAAAACTCTCCGTTTCAATTTTCTACGAGAGGAACAGCTGCACATTTAAAAAAAAAACGGTCCAACATATATGATTAGCAGTGAAACGAAGACTAGAAAGAGAGAAGGGAATAATTCTTCCCTTCTAGTGGGAAGACAAGTCTTAAGGGAGAAATGTCTTAATGAATGTATTTTGGGTCCCATTAAAACTGAGCACAGATGAACAATAGGAAGTAGCAACGGAAGTGAGTAAGACGTACCTGACATATCCTGCTAATTAATGTTGGGGCAGATGTGCTACATGGAAGCAACAGTATCAGACAGCCTGCCCAAAGAATTATGACTTGAAGGGGAATGCCGCAGGCACAATTGACGGAATGACCTGAAGATAAGACACCACAATAAAGGACTCTTCCTAGTGACTTTAGTGAAGAAGGCTAGGTCTACATGTACTACAGTGCCTGAATAACAGGATTAGTTGTAAGCGATGAAGAATTAAAAAAGTTTCGAAAATCAAGATTACCATGTCAAATTGTAACAATTTAAACTCTAGCGATGAAATATAAAGCATCTTTAATTCATTTTATTTATTTACCTTAAAGAAAAAATGGTATATGCACAGTTTGTTGCAGACGACAAGTTTCAGTGTATTTTTCCTCCGCAGTAATATTTGAACATTTTATTTTAGATCACAACAATTATGATTTATGTAGCACATTCTTTTTTATTATTATTCTTTTTATGTAATACAGTTTATAATGAAAATATTTTTTTCCTAGTTTCAAAGACAATTGAGGAGCTTCGCTTAGAATGGAAAAACGTCAAACCTGTAATAATGGGGAAAGGACTAAGAATGCCTCAGTTTGAAATCGTAGGCATCAAAGCCTCAGATTGCCAAGAATCTTTTCAAATTGGTAAGTTAGCTATAAGAAATTTACAAATTC
This sequence comes from Riptortus pedestris, assembly GCA_019009955.1. NCBI lineage: Eukaryota > Metazoa > Arthropoda > Insecta > Hemiptera > Alydidae > Riptortus > Riptortus pedestris. The sequence goes on from CM032231.1 coordinate 60,303,943, forward strand.
AGTGACAAAGATGTACTTTATATTTTAATATTTTCGATTATGTTTACATCATACATAAATTCAATGTAGATGTATTCTTTATTCTCACTGTCTCACTCTTTTATTTCTATTTCTTACTTTTTTTTATGACTTTATTCTTTTAAGCTCCATTTATCACTGTCCAGGAGCCATCCAAATGGATAGTAGTGAAAATGGAGGCTCAGAAAACATTTTTGGAATATAGTATACATGCTACGGCTTCGGTGGGTGTAATAATATGTTGCAACTACAAGATGGACCCTTTGATGTAATTAAAACGATATTTTACAAACATGACTGAAATTATTTTAATTTATTCATACTTAAAATGGAAAATGACATTTTTTAATTGAAAGTTGGGGAAAGCAAAGGTGAATTAATGCAATCAATTCTATGGTACTTTTATTATATAAAATATAACCATTTTACTTTTATAAACATAGTATGTTTAAAAATGACAACAAAAAACAGGCCCATTCTAACATTTCCAAAGGATCGTTATTGAAGTATTTCGTGTGGAGTTTAGGTAGCAGACAGCGTGAATGGGAACCGAGAAGAAAAACGATGACATTTTAGTGGCCTATCCAGTGAGTATATACGTGGCCCAAAGAGCTTAGAGGCCCTCATGGGATACCATAGAGGTAGGTGATCTACACGAAAAGTAAAGGGTCTCGTATAACTTTTGGCACTCCTCCAAAACTTCCTGTTTATTTTTTGAAAGATGTACAAAAGCCATTTAGAAAACTAATCCTTGTGATATATGAGTAATGAGTTTATTCCAATGAACTCGGATAAATAATAATTTCCTTCCATACAATAATTGATATATCCGTCCTCAGAAATTTAAATTAGCGATATAAACATTCATTAGTACAATGACTGTCCAGAAAGTTGATTAATTATTTGGTTATATCTGCAGAAGTATATAAGATTATCCCACCTTCGGAAGGAAAGTCAGTGAAATGTAGCAGGTTTAACGATGAATTAAATTTTGGTGAATGGTGAGAAATATTATTAACGTGATTGAAAATTAGTGTCACAACTTCATAATGAAATACGCAGTACTGACAGAGCAAACTAAATTCTACATTCCTTATTATGCCTCTGCTACTAAACCTTTCACAGTCTAGACTTCACAATGACAGAACATAAATTATAGTTTATCCTCTACACAAGGCTAGTCCATGTATAAGAACTGCCTTTAAATGTGTAACATGAAGTCATTTTATTCTAATAATAGAAATGCTTTAAGTAAAAAATGTGCTTTCTTCGCTAAAGGAAATACGTTTTCCTTATTGTCTCAAAAACAAAACAAGAAGTATGTTAAATTGAAATTTTTAAGTCAGATGTGTCTTATTAGCCCAAAAAAGGAGATCACTTTGTAATCTAACGCATTTTAAACAATTATGACAAATTACTCCCATAAAGGGAAGGTGGAAGTATATATATATATATATATATATATATATATATATATATATATATATCCCTATATAAATAGGTTAAGAATTTTTTTTTAGTATGCATCGCAACTAGAAATTGAGATTATGCTGTATATTTATGGTTTAATTGTGTTTTACTCTTCATCATCTACTTGCTCCTGAATTTAACAATCATGATACGCTTTTACGTAGACGCGGATTCATAAATTGATATTCATTCAACACTCATTGTATCGGATTTATTTCAAGTAGCTAGGGTGTTTCTTCATATAGTCGATTTAAAGTTTTATTAATTTATATAGATGAGCTTATTTTCGAGTTTTTTTTTTTCACGTTTCCTTTACATTAATTATTTATTTCGAATTCTAAAAACCTTTTCCCGCGGAAGCCTTCATCAAGACTATAACGAACCTTTGGAATTTCGACTAGACGAAAAATGAACGATGTCGCATTAATACAATTTATAGCAGAGAAAAAAAAGTGCTTAAGAGGAGGATATAGTTCCTTAGGCGAAGGTGGGAGGTAACGAAGATGACAGCCCAAACCATCAGTCAAAGTACTGATCAGTTACAATGAAATATGACAAGCCAAAAATATACCTCATATACAGTAAAGTCCTGGAGTAGGTATAACATTTGAGATATAAGGCGCCTTATTTATAGATATAAAACTATTAATTAGTTCTACTGATTAATTACTTCTAATGAAAAAAATAATAGAATGAATGGATTACTCTCGAGTTGCACAGTGTAAAATTTTAGAATATCAACTTCATCATCATATAGACATCCTCGTTCCAAAATGCAAGAAATTCCGTCACGCTGGGGCTGCGGAAATTAAGCAGATTTCCCACGTGTTTGTATGGCGCACTGCTGATCTAATCTTAGCATCATATATTCTGTACTTCTAAGTAAATATCCGATTAATAGAAAGTCGGAATATAATTATAATTACATATAACTTTATACATATGCATATATATATATATATATATATATATATATATATATATATATTGAACAGACTTAATTTTTTAAATGCTAGGGAAAACGTCTAAAATAGAATGATAATCTTTGCAAAACATTATCCCTAGATCCATATCACCAGTTGGACCATGGATTGTGCTACCCATCATAAGCAATGTATGGGTTTAGAAACTGGGTACCTAAAAATTGGGGCCTCAATTAGTCGATACTACAGTCCCAAATATATAGTGTCATCATTATAAGGCCAGTCGTTTTTTGAGGTGTGAGAGATAAGGTAAGTACAGACTTACTCCAAAATTTATATTATTTATCGGAAGGTGAAGGCAATGAAAAATCCCCTGTTTTATATAATCATTTTTGCCCGAATAGTTCCTCGTCTAGTGGACACCACACCAGAAGCCTGCTACAATACAACGTGATTAAAACAACTATATTTTGTGGGATGACCATCCACTAGCTATTTCATTCATAGGCTAACTACAAGCATATGAGTATAGGGAAAAGGGGGTTTCTGGTACACTTTAAAATCCCTCAAAAAAAGAAATATTTGTTTTGTAAAATATTAGGCTAGTTCGTTTCCTTTTTGTAAGAGATTTTAAAGTGTTCCAAAAACCCCCTTTTCCCTCTACTCATATGACAGACTATGTCCGATATATGCATTCCCCTTTAAGGTTTAATTTATAAAGATCATTATTTCATCCTACGTTACGTACACGCATAAACGGATAACATAACTACAAAAACGAATGAATCAAATGAAATCTGAAAACTAACATTTTTCTCTATTACATCACTTCCGGTGCTCAGGGAAGTGAAACAAAAATACTATGCATGAATAATAATATTGCATAAGAAAAGAATAATAATTTGTATGTAAATGCCTAATAAATTAACTGCGCCAGGAATTTATAATTTCAAGTCACGTGTTATAGCTCTATACTGTCACGCGTTTGTAAACGTATTTTATTTCTGAACATTAGCAGCTGTGGTGTGAATGACAGATGCCTTGGACATTCTACACGTGCTCACGGGTTTCCCATGGGTTATTCTTTCGTTGTTTTAGAATTAGTCTTTCGTATAATTTATAGGCCTAACGTCAGGAACAGTGATACCCCTCCTCTGGACAGTACTCTGAAATTCTCCCATCTTTACACGACAGGTTTGTTGGAAACACCACTGCTGAACAGTGCAGGTTCACGAAATCCCCTTCGTTCTGAACACGCAACTGTAAGGCAGATCTGATAAATAATGGCTCAGCAGGTGAGATGTTAAATAACACAAGATATAAATAACATAAAAATTACCCCATAGATCAATAAATAATTAAACTACTCCAAGCAGTGAAAAATTATAATTAATATAAATTGAATCGGAAAGAAAAGAAAAAGGAGAAACCCTTTCTCTGTTAATTACAAATTACTTTCTAAATGAATAAAACTGATAATGTCTCAAGATTTTGACTAAGGTTAATAATTGATTAATCTATGAATGAATTCTAACAAAATCAGTCATACCGTATAATGTTTTCAGCTATTATTGCTTTCGACGTTTATAGCTAACAACTATTTTCATAGTTTTATTTTATTTTTGTCCTACATGTTTCGTGGTATTTAATCCAACTCTATAGGGGGGCTTTCAGTCACTACAGACCACTAGTATTTTTAAATAAAGCCAAAAACAATATTTTTTATTTTAGTTTTTACTACAATAAGAGAGTGAGTACAACTTTTCGTATTTTTTCTGCTGGATGGCCACTCCCTTATAGAGTGCTTTATTTCTCGCAGATAATTTTCTACAACACAATTTTCGCGATATTTTTTCCATTTATTTAATCTTACCTGTATTACTTGTAAATGTTCAAGAGACAGTAAATTAAAGTCAAACGTTTGTCTCTGTGATGCATGTTTGGTGAGTTCGTCTGCATCGTTTGTACGTCCAATGTTTTCATGTCCTGGAACGCACATCATTGTCACTTTTGTCTTTGGTATTGCAATATGTTCTACAATCTGAATAATTTAGTGTTTTAAATATTTTTGAAAGAAAGTAGCCAACTTAATGAGTCAGTGTTTATAGTAATGTCTAGTGTTGTCGGCTGTATGAGTGGCAGCCCTTAGAGTATGGTATTTAATTCAGCAGTGTATGTACTGCTTTTTTTATCTGGACATATTTCATATGCACAATCTCCTACAATAGACGTTGCACCAGTACCTTTCTTAGTTTTGGATCCATTCGTGTTTATGGGTAGAATCTGTGTATTTGGTGGTAGAAATCACTAAGATGAAGTGTATTTTGTATAAGTAAAAAAGGCTAAAGTTTCGTTCCCTTTAAAGTTTGACAATCTGAGGCCAATCATTAAGTTGTTTGGAGTATGGCGAGTTTTTTGTAAGTGTAAACCGGGGAGTCAATAATATTCACATTGTATTCTGAAAAAACTTAGTATTAAGGATTTTCTGATTATTTGTATTTGTGCGTAACTCCTTAAGTGTTGGTTGTTTAAAAAAGTGTTTACACAAGGACTGTTTAATGATTTTGGACTTGTGAGAAATTCTAAGTCTGTTAAAACATTTTAAGCCAGTAGAAGTTCTCCAGCTTCTGCATAAATACTATTGATGGGACTTGTTCATAACTTCAAATTTGTCATTTTAATTTTATGTAGCTTTAATTAAATTTAAAAAAATTAATTAATAGGCATGCCTTTAGTTAACTCTCTATTACAATAGTCGTTCATAATACAGCGTTAGGGCTATCTGAAACGTAAATATATTTACGCGTGTTAGGAACACGTGAACAGCATGAACATGTTTATTTTCGTATTCAACCGTTAAGCTGTTCAAATATTAGACTTCCATTGCTCTCCGGACTAAAAATATGGAAAACTTGGGTGGATTTAGCATTCGCATGAAAACAAGATATATTATATTGTAATATTCCCCAAAAATCTTCAGACTTTCAATTATGAAAAAACAATTAGGCGAACTAATAATTTTTTATTGCATGAACAAAACTAATAGGAGGAGATTATCTTAGTTACGAGTAGCTATCTTATGGATATACAATGCCACTGTTCGACAGAAAAATCTATCCATTAAATTTATATATTTCATTGTCTTATGAAGCAGAAATCTGCAGCTCAGTAAGCGCAGAGGATAGATTTTCAAAACTCTGAGAAGTACAGACTTTCGAATTAAGAGGACATTTTTGGAAGTTTTCTCTGAAATGTAGTTTTATTGATTTCTCAAGTCCGTCTGACAAATATGAAGTACACTAACGACGTGCTTCATGAAAGTACAAAATCTCGAAGCTAAATCTCCGAACTTGTCATACAGAGATTACATACTCTCAGAGAATTCAGAAAGGAAGAAGGGCTCCAGGATTGACAAATTATATATATATACACACATAAATCCTCGGCACGATAGATTTGAAGATTTTTTTAGAAAATTGCGTCATGAGTACAACCTCCCTTTAGGGAAATCTAATAAAACGGAGGTGATATGTCCCGATAAAACTTTTAATTTGCACTAAAAGTGTTGGATATTGTGTGTAGGAGATATACACTGTTTAATCCTGAAGGATGAAAATTTAGGGCAATTTTTCTTTGGCACACCGATCCATGAAAGATCTGCGAACCGGTAAGTTGAGGTCATATAGCTTTACTTTCCTGAAAAAAAATGTGTCCTGAATATTAACACTGTACCAAGCAGGATCTAAAGACCTGCCTAAAGTTTAGACGGGACTAAATGGTGCTCTGTGGACTTCCGTTGAAGAATGCAAACGGAGATAAAGTACAACAAGTAGGTAGGACTCGTGTTATTCCTAAAATTGATAAAGACGTATTCTACGTTGAAGTATCTGATGACTATTTATTCTACCATATTTGATATGAGTGGTGGCACGTGGCCACATGGGGAGTCTACCAGTAGGAATTATAAGAAGATATATGTATTCGGAGTGGACAATAGCGTTGATTTACGATAATAGCTAACTGGCCAATAAAACTGGCCGTACTACCCTCTCGCCATTCTTTCAACAATGGCCGTTAAGCTTTTTCAATAAGAGACTTTATCCATTATTATTATTATCTTTCCCTCACTCCACACCATATAATTTATATGATTAACTATAAAATAAGGCCTGAGGGTACTAAATGCTCCTTTTAGATTTTATACAACAATAAATCGTTCTTTAGAAATTATATTTTATATTTATACCAAAATACTACAAAAGGTACCGCAACAACAACAAAACTTATTTAAGTTTCTATTAGGATATTATGTTACGTGGGTTGTCAGATATTAAATACAGCATGGGCGATGTTTATGTATAGTTCATCTAAGTCTAAAACAACAAATAAGTTATCAAAAACTGGGAATTTGTTTAGGTTTTAGCAGATTTCCCTTAATGGCAATCAGCTATTGAGTTTATACTCATGACGCCATTTAGGAAAAACGTCCTCAAATAAACATCGATCCTACCAAGAAGATTTCGAAAATGAGGTCCGTTCAAAATAATATACATATATATATATATATATATATATATATATATATATATATATATATATTTGTCTGTTACCGCTCTAGCTGTCGAAAGTTTTGTATAATCGTTACCAGAATCGATATATAAGAGTTTTACGTAAAAAGGAAGATCAAGTTCGTTAAGGGGCTGAAATCGGGAAAGGGGAAGGTGGGGTTTAAAGGGGAGGAATTTTGAAAATTCGAAATATCTTCTTTATTATACGTCGGATTGAAAAAGTGTATAGGGACAATGTTATTGCAAATTTAATTGCCTATATATATTGGTGGAGGATATTCGAAAATTCGAAATACAAATTGTCGTTATTATGAATCAGACCGTAAAATGTTATAGGACCAATGTTGTTAAATTATTGAAGGTCTACAATTATTACGATATTTATTTTTCGTACTGTTTTGTTTTCAGCCTTCAGTAAGCCCCCCCCCCTCTCCCTACCCACCTTTTTTTTTTTACATATAAATAGAGAATATGTAGAGACAACTTGTGAGATCAAAAGTGTGTTTTACCATCACTTGGCAAATTCGTTTTGTTTACAGAGCCCCTGCTTGACGGAATTTTGCCTCATAACTGTCATTTTCGTCATCTCCTGGGTAGGATCGATGGTCATTTGAAGAAAATGTTTGAAAATTCCGTCATGAGTGCGACCTTAATAGCTGATTTCCCTCAAGGGAAATCTGCTAAAACGGAAGTAAAGTATTACTGATTTACTGCGAGCTACACAACTATGGGGGAGCTGATTGAGAAGGGAATAATGAAAATTTTTTTATTAAATAACAAATACTCCCTTAACGAATACAAACGGGGGGTCTGTTAAGCATAATAAAATTTGTTACTACGCATGAGAGATTTAGTCGCACTTTAGGCAAGTCGACTTTCAAAGGGTGCTATTAAAAAGGGTGGGGGAAAAATGTTTTTTTTTTCCTTCCAGCTTTTACGATCCTCCATCAAACCGCCGAAGGGCGCAAGCAAAATGAGTGCATTGCCCTAAAATCTCTCCACTCGACCCCGATTCCCTCAGTTCATTTAGGCTAGATACTAAAGCTTTTCATGAATAGACTCCCTTAAATCCATTATATTTCAGATACAAAGTATTTTTATTTTCAACAAAGAAGAAGGCTATTCAAGAATCAATAACCACCCAATAGTTCATTGTTTTAATTATAAATACAACTATATAATGAAATCACAAACAAAAGACTTTTTTGTAAAAAAACAAAACTATATACATACATATTAAAGTATTAGGTTTCTATAATGACATATATTTTAATATATACACATAGATATGAATGTATTATTTATATATTGAGATCTATTTATAAATAAATTATATGTGTCTATATATATATATATATATATATATATATATATATATATATATACTAGCTCAAATACTTTTCAATTATTAAGGACAAAATATTAACATACATTTGAAATCATTTTTCCTGGTGAGGTACCTGGTAGTTCATATTGAAAAGAATTGTTGAGCATATCAATATTTCTACGCAAATTACTTGCTTCATACGTTGTTCCCGAAAAAAATTATAAAAACAAAGTTACTCTAAATAACAAAGTAAACAACTTTTGTTATGTGCACGTTCGTCGAAAAACAAATAGACAATGAAATATCGCGAATTTTTAAGGTTTCCCTTATAATCCCCACTCCCGTTCAAACCTAAAAATTTTAATATAGCTTATAATCATTGAAGAATGAATGCTAATACACATACCGAGTTTTATTCAATTCGGTTGATTCTTTTGTGCCAAATAAAATTGTTCACTTCCACTATAGGTTTTAGCGTATATTTCGTTTATTGTTCGGTATACGAAAAAAGTGTATATAACAAAAGTTACTCTAAATAACAAAATAAACAACTTTTGTTATTTTCATATTTGTTTAATTTCAGGTTTTTCCTATAACTCCTGTTCGTCTCAGAGAATATTAAAATAGCCTAAAGTCTATGTTGGGTTAGAAGTGATATACATACCAAGTTTCATAAAATTTTCTGCTTTTAAATAAAATAGTTATGGAGTCTATGACATGTGAAACGAAAAAGTATCTTGAAATTTCGACAAAAAAATCAATCAGAGGTTACAATTATATATATATATATATATATATATATATTGTTAACAATTTTTATTCTTGGAAATTTCCCTCAAGCGGTTGTAACTTTAGTTTAATTGTTACGAAACTCAATATTTAAACGTTACATGTAAGAATAAAGATCAAGTTCGTTAACAGCTAAAATCGGCCTGGAGGGGGAATTTAGAGGGGGGGGGGAGATTTCGAAAACTCGGAATAACTCCGCTATTATGCGCCAGATCGATGAATTCTATATAACCAATCCTATTACAAATGTAATGTTCTATAAATTTTGTTATGCTTGTTTTTTCAATATACTGAAAATTAACCGACATTTTTGCATTTTTTTAGTTTTCGGCCTTAAACCCAGTAAACCCCCACTCCTACTCATGTCAAATTAACAATAAGCTGTTACATTAGCCTTTCTTTATTTGAAGCCTAAATACCAAGTAATTTTATCATTGAACTTTTACGTTTTGGGATAAATGCAAATACGTGACGCACGTGGGAAATCTGTTTAGTTAACGCAGCCCCTCCGGAACAGACTTTTATTAATAGACCTATTTATTAAGAGCTCTGGTTGTCTGCTTAGAGATTGATGATGAAGACTGTTGTAAGGGTCGAAAGTTCTCTATCCAATAAACGTAGTCTAAAAGAAATTTTGACATAATTTCTTCCAAGCTGGAACAATATAAAATTAAATACCTGTGTATAGTATGCATCTGCCGAAAGATGACAGTCAAGAGATAACTGAGAGAAATAACAAATGTTCCAAAGTAGACCAGAGAAAATGACGCCAGGCTAGCCAGGATACGATGAAATGAAAAATCATAAACCATAAACCTTCATAAGATACGATTATGCTGTGATAATTAGGATCATTAATTATATTTATTACTTACATTTTAAGACATTAAATATTGTGAAAAGAAATGATTGAATCAGCTACATTTTATAGAATCAATGACTTCCAATAAAAACAAATTTAGGAGAGAAAAAAAAAGGAGGTAATAACTGTTCCTGAATCATCAATTCAAGTTTCCACTAAATGCTAGAGAAATTATTTCTCAAGAGTTAAAAGAAAATTAGACTTTTTATAAAGTTTTCAAAGAACTTTTACATTCCCCTCCTGACTGGACTTTCCCTCAAGCTGGCATTATAAGATTAATATAATCAACTAATCACGCCTGACTTATTTTTTATTTCATTTTTATCGCTCTTTTGGTTTTTGTATGAAATTATGTGTGGATAATTCCTTATGGCATGGCTATCCACTTCAAAAGAAAACTTAATAAATAACATTTTCATTTTGTTGAAATGCAAACAAATTAATTCTCCCAATTACCATTGAACCCAATACAAATGTCATATGGGAGTTTATCTTATTTATTTATTCATTGGGGCTCAGATTAGCCGTGTGACTTAAAGCGTTGCCTTTAATCTCCCATGGTAAACCTAGAGTGGCCAGTTCGATTCCCGCCTGGACAAAGTAATGTATTTGTAAATAAAATGCTCCCTGGCTAGAAATGAGTGTAACCTGTAGATAACCCGTCCCAATTAGCCTTAGTTGCAAAACGTGGACGTTAATAAATAATTTAATTTATTCATGTATTTCGGAGCTTCGCAACTAGGGTAATATTGCTCTAAATAAAAAAAAAACAAACATATAATAAACATAAGATAAAAATTTGAAACAGCAAATAGGATAGGAATACCACAGATAATAGAAACAACAAATAGAAGAAGAAAAAGTAATAGGTAACAAGAAAGTACAACAAAACACAGGAACAGAAATCAAGAAAGAATAACAAAATGCCAAAAATAGAAAATAGCTAAGATACTTAACAAAAATAATACTACAATCAAACCAAGCAAAATACTAAAAAAAAGTGAAACGAAACAATATATAAAAATTATTTACAAACAAATAATATAATAGGTTAAAATAAATTAAAAATATTATTAATTAAATGCACTATGGAACTAATTAAAAAATGTAAAAATAAGCACATGTACTACAACAATATAAAAAAAATAAGACACCATATAACGAATACGAATTTTTAAAATTTGTATGTTTCAACTAAAAAGAGAGCTTGCATCCAAAAAAATTTACAAAAATATAAATGTAAAGCTTGAATTAAAAATGTATCACTCGTTTAGATTTTTGAATAGAAGTGAATAGTTTTTAAGTGTTCGAGAACAGTGTCTATTTATGGACTCCACTTTGCCAGTTGTTCGTGTAAATCGTTCGGAATCCGTAAGTAATTGCGTTACCTGTAGTCAGTCAGTATATGTTTAATTGTCAGAGGTACGTTGTAATCTACCTCTGCCGGTTACTCATATACTCTACAAATCGGTTTGTTCATCTAGTATGGGTTTTTTAGTTGAGTATCTCCAATTCATAGCCTTGTAAGTATGATTTCGTCTCTTCTAGTTTTAAGGTCGTAGGGCCACAGTTTCACTGAATGTTTAATTTCTCTAAGCCTACTAATCGAGTTCAGCCAGTGAGTGACCTTGCCATATGTAAAGTATTTCTGTTATTGTTACTTTGCATAAGTCTTGTGTAGTTTGTAAGTTCATATTAATGTTGTTTTTCCTTGTGACTAGTTTGGCATGCTTGTCTACTATAGTATTTTTTTTAATGTCCTCGTGTCCGGGAATCCATAACGTAATTATGTTTATAAGTTTAAGTCTGTAAAAGTGAGCGAAAAATTGTGTAGGTAAAGGATGTGAATTGTAAATATGTCGTAGTGAGAGTAACGAGCTTATTGAATTTATCATATCACAACGCACTAGGTTACTGTACTAGATTTGCCAAGTTCAAAGCATTGTATTGCACACAACAAAATTTCTTTAGTTCTATGGTTAACGGGCTTCGTAGATAGTTCCTCCTATCCACTCTACTGTCGCGACTCTTGATCGGGGGGCGATTGAGCAGCAACATTAATACAGGAAGTGCTATATTTAGTCAGCAATGCCACCTCAATATACAGGACGAAATGCATCCATTTGCCTTCTCACCAAAACATATTTAGTCAATGTTAGACGTATTACTTCATTAATAACTTTTCGCTGGTGATATTTACAGCTATTTAGAGGAATCTCTGAAAATAAAGAGCCTTATTTTAAATTATGTTAATTGGGAGTTTCTTTTTTTTCAATTTTGTTAATTATATATTTCTTTTAACCATTTTTAATTGTTGTGTTTATTTTATAAAATTTGACTTTCATATATTACAAACAATTGTAGCTTTAACTAGGTCTCCAGAGAGTCAAGTGTGTTAAGACGCTTATGATATGAAGACGCACATATAATATTTATAAAATTTGTTTGTTCTAATTTTGACAAAAGTTTATATGAGAATAGTAGAAGTTATTAAAGAAACTTAAAATAACATGCCAAAAATGGGAATAATTGTGAGAACATTCCAAAAGTTCCAACTTGATCATGAAAACATTGAAATTTTGAAAAAGGAAAAACATACGTTTTGTATATAATATATTTGTGGAAATGAGGCTCATGACTGAGGAAATGGAACTCACGGCTTAGGAAATAAGATATACATGTTATAATATTACCGCTATATCTCTTTGGTAATATTGTACATCACAGCTACGCATAAACCGAGCTCCGGCCTTGGTTTCAGCCTTTGAACCAGTGACTTAAAGGAAATCAGTTTTAGAGGTTGTACTCATGGCGAAATTTTTCAAAAAATGTCTTCAAATATCCATCATTTCTACCCAAGAGATGACAAATTAGTTCATCAAGTGGGAGCTGCGTAAAATATGAAGATTCCCCTATTTCTCTTGTAGTAAGGAGCCAATGTTATCAGAATTCGAAATTTACTCTGTTACTTATAGCAATAATCAGTGGGGGTCTAGTGAGACTCAAAACAGAAATGCATATAACTCACTTAATTTTCGGATTAAGAAAATATGTATTTAACAGACAATTATTTAAAATTCCATCAACATTGGTTGTAGCTGAGATATTTCGAATGTTCTATTATTCCACCCTCTAACCCACCCATACCTCAAATGTTAACCGTGGCAGTGGTGGCACCGGTTCTCTGGGACCCACAGTTAACTTCGAATGCTCACCCTTTCTAGATTGGGTAAGGTACAAGTCTGGAATCCATAGTACCTCTCGAGAAGGTGTCTTAGATAACATAGAAAGAAACAAGCACTTTTGATCCTCATTGATAGGGGAGTTATTGGCTCAAGAATAAGCCCATGGGTCTCTCAGACCCGGTGCCACCTTTCGTGAATGTTTCTTTTTTCAAGGATTTGGTAAGGTGGCCCCGGGTCTCTGCGACCCACAGATAGTTGAACGTCAGCTGTAGCTCTGGGATTGACAGAGTGGACCCGATATCCTTTGAATCCCAGAACTTGGGGTGGGAGGGGTAGGAACCTATCCACCATTCAGTACTCAGCCAACTTGCCTAAACTGTACATCTTGTAATTTCAGTTCCTTGCAGGATCCCAGCATTTTATCGTATATTCCCCAAAAAACAAAAAAAAACAAATACATTCCCATTCTTTCAACCTTCCATCTCGATGCCAGCCTTGATCTCTCGAACGGTAACAAAAAAAACAAGGGCACTCACCTTCTATAACATGACTAAAGGAGGGGTTGATGTTGTCGATGAAATGTGTGCCACTTATAATACTGCTCGAAATGCAAGAAGATGGCCGATGGTGATATTTTATAGCCTGATGAATGTGGCGGGCATCAATGCATTCATCATTTATAAAAGTAATAAAAAGTACGACGATAAATTTGAAAGGAGGGTGTTTTTGAAAGAGTTGGGAAAGCAGCTGTGTGAAGATCATCTTGCCGACGGGCGCACAACACCCATGTGCCACGCCAAATCCGAAGGGCTATCTGTAAAATACTGAACATCAGCACAACAACCAGAACAGCTGATCCACCGGCCCCGGGGAAAATCTAATTTTGACTTAGAAATAGGTAATTTATGGTGAGATGAGATCAGTTGTGTGTCTTACCATCAATTGGGAAATCTCTTTTAGTTTATGTAGTCCCTGCGTGACGGACTGAATTTTGAATATATAAGTTGTGTTTTATGCACATGGCGTAGGCCTCACCCTCCCTCTCATCCCACAGAAAATACTAGTCTTTCCTAATTATTTATGCTAAGGCTCCATCCACCATTATACGCGAGTCAGCAGAATTGCAAGTTCACTGTTTTACTTCTCTTTACTAATTCCCTATTCTCTATTTCCTTATCGTCTCAGAATTTTCAGAATAATTATCTTTTATTCATCAATAACATTTTAAGGTCGCATAATCTAAACCCACCCTCTTATTGCTTTTTAACTACTAGTTGCATCAACGAACTTCGTTGTCGTTTCGTCTTAATTATCTTAATTTATAAATTCTATCTTTAATGTATTCTATTATATTATACGGTCACATAATCTAATCCACCCCTTATTTAATTTATTTAAAACGAGTAGGTATTACTTAAACCCTCGGTTTTAGGAAGTAGGTACTTTTTAATTAGATTAAATGTTCCATGCATTTTGGAATTCAACCCTCAAAATTCTCTTTCCTCGAGTCATAATATTTGAGTGCAAGATTAAAGAGTGGATTCAATATTCGAATAGAAAAGACAAAATAAAAAATAAATAAAAAACAATAAAAATTAAAAGTCCGTCACGCAGGGGCTGCGTAAACTAAGCAGATTTCCCACGTGAAGTTTTACAATAGAGAAATTTCACGAGAGCCGAGAGTTAAGGAAACGACCAAACTAGCTTTTCGTGGGGAAGCCCAGTTAGCCGCCTAGTTTTAATAAAAATGAAAATATCTCGGTTAATATTCAAGATAGAGAATAAATGTATAGAACAATATTTATAGTAAATTTAATTTGCAATAAGATTGATTCTGTGCTATTTTTCGATCCGACGTACAGGAACGGAGATATTTCGAATTTTCTAAAATCCTCCCCTCTAAACCCCCCCCCTCCCACTGGTCCGATTTCAGCCGTTAACGAACTTGATCTTTCTTTTTACATAAAACGACTAAATATCGAGTTTGGTAACGATCAAACAAAAATTGCGACCGCTAGAGCGGTAACAGACAAATATATATATATATATATATATATATATATATATATATATATATATATATATACATATACATACATATACAGTTTTGAACGGACCTCATTTTCGTCATCTACTAGGTAGGATTGATGGACATTTGAAGAAAAATTTCGAAAATTCCGTCATGAGTACAACCTCAATAGCTGATTTCCCTTAAGGGAAATCTGCTAAAACAACATATTTTTTTGTACTAATCTTTACTAACTGTTTCCTACTCTTAGTAATCGATTCCAATTAATATCAGCTGATGAATGTTTATCCTAAACAATAAGGCTAAAGTTTATTTTGCTTGATTTGATTGCCAAAGAAATAGGTTCGTATACCAGGAAATGGCATAAGTACGTTGTCTTTGTGAATAAAGTGTTGGCGAATCGATAAACAAAATTCTTGTCCTCCTATTGGCTAGAAAAGAACGGCAACCTATAGATAACCTTCCGGGTTAGACATAGCAGCTTAAAGTGAATGGTATTTTTTTTTAAAATAATTGTCTATGGTTGTGAATAGTTCTCTAAGTGCCAACAAAATCAAGACAATAGAGTCGCCAAACATTAATAAACCTTTTTCTTGAATTTAATTATTAAAATATTAATTTAAGTAATTAATGTTTTGAATTTTTTTTTTTTATTAATGCCCACTTTGGAGTTATATGGCTAATTTAGTCGCTACCCTTTTAAGGCCAATGTGGGATTGAGCGTTTCATTTAAGATTTTGTAAATATTTACTTTGTTTTAAAGGTAACTACAGCTGTTTGGTTGCTGAATTCTACCTGAGCAGGTCTGTGGGCTTCCACTTAGTTCAGAGCTACCTGCCTACTATCCTGATCGTCGTCATTTCTTGGGTCTCATTCTGGATGGACGTGGACTCCGTTCCTGGCAGAACTACACTCGGAGTCACGACTCTTCTGGCTGTTTCATCTCAGTCATCGGGTAAGAATTTGTTCATATTCTACGTCACACTACGATAGTTAAAAAGACATGTTTTTCCATTATTTTTTGGTTTATTTGCGCCACCCATGTTCACCATTTCGGGTTTACACCTTATCTTTATTTTTTTAGAGTGATAGAGATAGATAGATAGATAGATAGATAGATAGAGAGAGAGAGAGAGAGAGAGAGAGAGAGAGAGAAAGAGAGAGAGAGAGAGAGAGAGAGAGAGAGAGAGAGAGAGAGGGAGAAAGAGAGAGAGATGCAAAAAAGTGAATTTGTTATAAAGTCGTTCATCGGAATTCGGACTCGTAGATTATAATTTTAAACTTTACTTATACTAATATTAATCTCAAAAAAAAAAACAACAATTCTATAAAACTACTTTTAAACTAACATACACCAAGAATAGCATCAGGACTGGTTATTAACAGACAACAAACTAAGACAAATTAAAAATACAGTTAAGGCATAGGATGATGTACATGAAGAATTTACACTGAGAGACGAACTAGTTAGTCCTCATGAGACTACGTATAGGCCATTCTCTCCTTACCCATGATTATCTATTTGAAAAGAAAGGTATTCCTAAATGTACTGCTTACAACAAAACACGTACTAACAGAGTGCAAAAGACGTGACCATTTAAAGATCCGATGTGACTTACAGGACTTACTGAAGGTGAACATACACATTCCTATAATACTCCAGCATTTAATAGAAATTAAAATATGCTCATAAATTTAAAAGTATTGAATTTTAAAATTGATAATTCATTTTTAAAATAAATTGTTTAGCTCCAGCTAAAATTTCTGACTATATATATATATATGTGTGTGTGTGTGTGTGTGTGTTGTGTGGCAGAGAAGTGTTTGCGTATGATTGTGAATGCGTGTTCAAGATTTTAGAAAATTGAATTTAATCATTTTATTTAAGTAAATACCAATTTTTATTTATTTTTTTCAATAGTTTGTGGCTTAGGTTACCCATACGAGTTAAAGTGTTGGCCTTAATTTCACAGGGTGAACCTAGAGAGCCGAGTTCTATTTCCGCCAGGGCAGAGTGATTTATTTATTAACGGAATTCATTAAATAAAATCCTTAGTCCTACTCTGGCTAGATAAGGGTGGTAACCTGTGGATACCCCGACCCAATTAGCTTTAGTTGCAAAAAGTGGAAGTTAACAAATAATAATAATAGTTCCATATAATTATGCTTGGGGAAGCTCCAGATATTGCACGGGGACAAAGATTTATCCAAAACCGAATCCAATTCGTGAAGGGTTTACTATAGAGATCTGGTAAAATAAAAGTATCACATACAGAAAATGTATTTCAAACAATAAAGTTTGGTCCAGTATTTCTTAAGTCCTTATCCTATCTATTTATTACCTGTCCTCTCCTAGGCTTAAAGGGGACTAACGAAGTTTGAGCCCATTTTTCTTGGGGAGAAAAAACAACGCCCATCGATTTGTCTGATCCGGGAGATTTTTTTCGAATTGATCCTTCCATTTTTTTTTTCGGTGAGCAATATAATTTTCAACCAATCCTTATTCCAGGTAGCAATAGACTATAAAAAAAATGTCACCTTTGAGAAGCATCAGAAAACAGTCTGGCTTTTGACGAATGCGAAGGCTCACGACTAGGTGACCTATGGAAGATTTAGTACACACTTTGTTGTAAACTACTCTTTTAGCAGATTTCCCTTAAGGGAAATCTGCTATTGGAGTAGCTACTGAATCAGTTATTGGCACAATTTTCGTAAAATTATGTCCATCGATTCTACCTAGTAGATGACAAAATAAAGGTCCGTTCAAAATTATATATATTTGTCTGTTACCGCTCTAGCAATCGCATTTTTTCTCTTATCGTTACAAAACTTAACATATAATCGTTTTACGTAAAAAGAAAGATTGGGTTCGTTAGCGGCTGAAATAGGACAAGGGGGGGGGCTAGTGGGGGAGAATTTCGAAAAATCTTTATATCTCCGTTATTAAGCATCGGATCGAAATATTTAATAAAACCATTCTTATTGCAAATGTAATGTTCTTTTTGGTACGTACGTTTTTCCACATGTTGATTATTAACGGAGATATTCACATTTTTCAGTTCTCTGCCTTCAGTAAACCCCCTCTTCTACTAATACCATATTAACAATAAGCTGTTATATTATGAAGTACTTTATTTAAAGCCTAAATACTAAAAATTGTTGTTATTAAACATTCACTTTTGGAGATAAATGCCAATACGCACATGGGAAATCTGCTTAGTTAACGCTTGGAGGACTTTGTTTTTCTTCACTTATTGCATTTATATGTAAATTTGTTAAGTTTTTTTAGCTTAGTTTCATCTTTCCTGCTGAATATCGCTAACGGGAATGAGTTTAACTAAGTTAGCTTTGGTTAGAGGATGTGGAAGAGAAAAGCTAAACATTCGAGCTAATGCAAATGCATTTTTATTCTTATATGCAATATATCTTGGATTGCAATATCTCCAACTGAAGGAGGGGAGGGGGGGTGTTGATTTTGATTTTCGATGACTTTTAACATCACAGGTTTAATCACTTCAATGCCTGGAGCGTCACTGACATCACCACGTCATTTTTCGGTGACCTTTTTCTGACCTCTTTTTCTTACTATTCATTTTTTAAAGTAAAATGGCGAAACGGTCCATGATCATTGAGCGATACCGATCGCTTTATTATCTCAAGCATTAAGATAAATGTCTTTAACATAAACTAATTATGATAAAACCTTTACTAAGTATTATTTTGGTAATATAACAAAACAATACAATTATAAAATTAAAATAAATGAAAGAACCGGGTTAGTTGTCAATCTTATTAACTTCACTATTTTGAAATGGGATTCAAAAACCATTCATATTTGAATATTAAAACTGTTAACCTAAAAACCATTTTTAGAGTTATGGCTTTTGCAATCCACTCCGCCATCATATAAAAAAATTGTAGATTATCCAAAACATTAGAATGAAATCGAATCTCAGAAAAATATTTCAAATAACCAACCTTGGAAGAAATCTAGAACAGATGATTGCCTCTCTTATCTGGTTTTCTGCCTAAATCGTGAAAATTTTTGTAGCAACCCTTTCTTGAATACTCCCATATATCTAGTTTCCAATTTCCTGGGTACGATGGCCGATAACTTGAATGGACGCACGTTTCATACCCATACTGACAAATGTTCATTTCTTTAATAGAGGACGCCCTTATCACTAAGAAACCTTTAGTGGGATTCGATTTTTTATTTTTCTAATCACGTTAATGTTTTTGTCAGACTCCGATGGCCACACTAAATAGAAAAGTAAGTGGCGAGCGGAAACTGCAAAACACTTTCAAATTGTCTATTATTCATTTGTAATATAGATTGATAAAGTAAGCAGGAGCACGTTATTCCCACACCTGCATTCTTCTATAAGAATAAAACGTCCGTCACTCAGGGGTTTCCTAAACTAAGCAGATTTTCACACGATATATTTTATATTTCTAAGTAATAATCCGATGTGTAGATGTGAAGGATTACTATAGCCTTGAAGCAATTACAAAGGCAGAATAACACGCTAAATATTTGATCTACGAAAAAAAAAATGTGTAAAATAACAATTGTAGGACACCATTAATTTAACAAGATTGGTTCTATAACATTTATCGATGCGATTCACAATAACGGTGATATTTTGAATTTTCGAATCCCCTCACCTAAACCCCCTTATTCCGAGGTATATGCCAGCCCGTAACTATTAAGAACTTCAGTGTTGCAAGAAACTGTTAAATGTCAAGTATGGTATAGATCTAATAAACATTTTCAAGTTAAGAACGTAAAATCTTAATTCATGACACCATTACACAACGTTTTTGTGTATATATCAAACAGTAAAAGTTCAATGAAAACAATATTTGTATATTTATATTTTAGCTTCCAATAAAGTGGTTCCAATGATATAACAGCTTATTGTTAATATGACATGTGTAAGATGGGGGGTTTACTGAAGGCCTATATACTTACAATTTATTGTCTTTTTAAATTCCTTGCTTTGATAATAATGATCTAACAATTTGCAGGTATACAAAGCGGTCTTCCGCAAGTGAGCTACGTAAAAGCTATTGACGTCTGGATGGGAACTTGCACAGGTATATAAATATTAAGTTTAATCTAATAGTTATTTTCATAAACTAATTCCAGAATTTATTAACTGCTAACTCGTTAGATGAAAACGGGCTAACTAAAAATATCTTTTAATTTGGTTTCAATTGTGTTTTTAGCATTAGCTTGAATTTGATTATTAAAAAAAAATTCTTGAAACATGTTGCTGAAAATTGCATCAATTACTTTATTAAAGTGACAGAATTTAATCCATTATCCACCCTAAACATCAGCTTAATTGATGTTATTATAATCTATATAAGAACTTCACTTTCCATTGCTGTTTATTCAGCTGTTTATTTTCCCCGATTTTAAAGAATCATTTTAATTTCTCGCTTACAGCTATAGCAACTCGAGGTCTACTTTCTTAAAGCTGCTTATTTTGCTTTAAGCTTTGAAAATGGTCCTTTAAAAACACGCCAAAACATTAATAAGAATAAATGCTGGTGAGGAACCACGGAACTCTTATTCGTCTCAGTATCAGAAGTTTATGAAAATTGTCACACAAAGTATTTTTTTAGTTTTATAAGGTGTGCTGTTAAACCGCCAGTTAAATTCTAATGGTTCGTTCATGTTTCATTACTATTGTTTTATATTTATTGTAGCAGGCCAATAATCATTCTCTTATTTACTTAAGAGTAAATCATTCCCTTAACGGGGGGGGGGGGCAGAATATAAGCGCTGCTGACTAAGTTGCCATATGACTGCCTACTATTAGTTAATTGTATTTATAAGCAATCTTCTACTTAAATAGAAAATTTATTTTATGTTTCTTATTGTTAAATTGCGGTGGCCAGAAGGAACACTATGAATTATTTTGTAAATTTCTTGTTATTCAATAAAGGATAATTATAAAAAAAAAAATAAATAAATAAAGCTCTACTGAAAAAATGCTTTCAATGGCAAGAACAAATACAGGTAACGTATAAATGTACAAATTTAAACCGACGACGTTTTCGTTATCTAGTAAGTAGGATCATTGGAATTTTGAAAAATTGAGTAATGAGTACAACCTAAGGAGCTGATTTCCATTCAGGGAAATCTGCTAATAATTAATGGAAAGATGTCAAAGATAGGAACAAGCTTTAGGCCCTTAGTCGGCTGAATGATGGTCCTGATTTATTTATAAGCGAGTCTGCCTTTCAATTGACATTGCAGACTGCTCTCGAAGCTTCATTAGCTTGATGAAGGTCAGGCAAAATCTGTGTCTTTTAAATAAAGAATTTTTTGAAGAATTAATGGAATTGTATAATGGTGTGCCTAACAATGTGAAATTTATTTGTTCAAAGCCATAGAGCCATAAGAGCGCCTGGCACTAAAAAAAAAACACATGTCTACAGGTTTAAGTGTGGTAATTATGAAGATCGCCGTTAGTCACTGGAGTCCAGCTGACTAACCTGCAGGGACGGGGGACAATCCACTGAGGAAGAATAGCATTGTACCTGATCCGGAGTATATTTTGTGAAAATTGAGGAAACAATGAACAACCAACAAAAACTAGGAGACGCGGACCTTTATTTATAGTGGTCCTAACAATTTTACTCAGTGAGTTGGTCACTTCAGAATTTTCTTTGCCGCCACGGGAATCGGACCCACTGCTCAGGAGTTATCAACAGCATTTTGACAATGGCTCCCCGAGAGGTTATATGAGACCCCAGGCGCATAGTGAAGTAGCATTAATGACCTACAGGACGACGTGTTAAAGTCGGTCATAATTTATGAAACCTAGTTACAAGAAACTACAAGTTATGTGGTGCTGGAGGTCTCTCGAAGACCATGTTGCTTCAAAATGTAAGCATCTCCTTGTAAAATTCCAAATGATTCTACGTTCTATTTATAGTTTTGAACCTTTACTGAAACCAGCGCCAATAGTTGTTCTTTTTGAGTATAAAAGCCTTATGAAATAAATCATTTATGTAATTATCTGATATAACGAAGAGCATCTGCTATAGGACACAAAACCCTCAATCGACACAGACCTGGCCTGTCCTGTTTTACATTGCTTACATTGAAGTTCAGAGAACAGGCCTCAATTGCTGTATCTAATAAATATATAATCACTGCATATGAGCATATACCCATTTGCCCAGGAACAGAACTGAGGTCGAAATTTTGCTACAGAAAAAATCTAGTTTCTCTCTTCTCAAGAAGTGACATCACCTACAGCTGAACAACCAACCCTCATCCCATTTCGAGATTATGAACAATAACAATTTGGAAACAAGATACCAACTTTTAACTAGCAAGAGAGTTAACGCACAGGTCAAATATTCTACGTTTAACCCCTACGAGAGAAAAAAAATCAGATTGGCTTGGAGTTCAGTGATTTAGGGACGTTGCATAGATACGAGCAGCTGTCAGAGCAGAACTCGTAGACTATTTGTCCAAAGTGGTGGAAACAGATAGATATCGGAGAAGTCCATTCACGCGTCAGTCTTCCGATTCATCTATGATCTGTCCAAGATAATTCCTTTTCTCGTCCCTATTGTTAGGCTAGCGTTCGCGCACTCACCGTACAACCAAACATTCTTTTGGCAAAAAAATAATTTAAAACTTTAAATCGAGGCAAATGACACTCATGATGCCAGTCTGTGTACTGCAGTGGTTTGGTTGAAATAGTCCGGAAACTAGCTGCAGATGTTCCTATAGTCCGAAGACTCCGCCCTGCGTTAAATGCAAAATACCTTGAAGAATCCAGTCATTTAATTCTTATTATTTTAAAGTAAGTTTGTAGAAAGAAATTTATGCTTAAACATTGCTCATTAAAAGTAATAGCATTTTTTCCCGTTGCTCCTATAATTTAAGTGCAATTAGACCAAATGACTTAAGTAGACTGGACTTCTACTGCCTAGATAAGTGTGTGGGATCGCTCTGCAGAGCTGCTCTGTAGGGTGGTGCACTGCTAGGCCTTCTAGAACTAAGCAATCGCATCACAACAACGCGTCATGCACAACTGGCCTTTTTTTTTTTATAATGTTCTGACCTCTCTCTAGCAGGAAACCATAATTGATTCCTATTGGAATAATGTAAACGCTATTGACCAGGGTTCTCCCCAACTACAAGGACTTCCAGTCCACTCATTTAAAGAGTATTAATCTAAAACATATCATTTACTTAAGATTAATTGAAGAAGAGCTATTAACAAATCCGAATATATTCTTGAACATTTTCAAGGAGCACATTCAATATGACTATAAATCTAATTTTTCGGCTGAGAACTCAGTTTTATTCAGGGAGCACAGAGAAGGGGTCTAATGGAATAAAGGTAGAGTGGGGAACGCATTAATAGTCCCTAAGTGAAATTTTCAAGGGCTGTCTCATACATCAGTAGAAGGGGGTTCTTGCCAGCTGTTTTTATTCTGCAGTATTGTGCTGCACTCGTACTGGCCATCAGCACTGTAATAGCCAAAACACTAGACAAATATATTGTAAAGCCAGCTCTTCTACAAGGAGATTTCTTAGATGAAAAAATCAAATTTTAATATTAATTGTGGCTGGTGTAAGCCGCCTTGTATCATGTATTATATCCTACCAAAATCCCAAAGTTGTTTGATGCCTTACAAAAATTACTTTCCATCTTCTCCTTTGCCTAATTATGTAACCATTCTGTCTAATAAGGCTCAACCTCCTTCCCTCAAAAGACTTTTAATTTTACTAACCTCATTTAGAACTTCTGATAATTTCTTTTAAGTTCGACGTGTGACGATTCTAAGCCAAATCTAATCCATTGTTTCTAATCGATTATATTCTCTTTTGTAAAGAGTCCAACTTTTGCTTCCAACTTGTTATTAGAATACTAATTGTAATCTTGTTAGATAAAATACTAATTTTCTTATCAAATGTTTGTTCACGTTACTAACTATTCGTTTTTACATTTTCGATCCACTACAATTTTATTCATTCTTAATGCTTCTGTATGGAACATGCTTCAATTATTCCCGTATCAAATCTTTTGTATTATGTTCATTTATCTTGGTAATGTTGAGACTAAAATATCCTGGGCGCTCTTTAGGACTTTCTTCGTTCTTCTCACGTCCATTTCTGGCCTTAACACTAAGGAAATCTGACCCAATGAACTAATTTTCCCGCATGGTTCCTTCATTTAACAAGTAAGGTGGCAGAGAGCGCCCCTGTCTTCAAACATTCTTATTTATAGCTTACCTTTCCGTTTATGTTATAACGATTTGTAAACCTTGATAATACATACATAATCACTCAAAAAACGGAGATATCTGTCCCACTTTTATATCACTTTGACCGCGTTTTTGGGAAGACTGGCTTACAGAAAATAGCTGATTTCCCTTAACGGTTAGAAATTAGACAATACCTACAGTCGGTAGTATAATTCTTTAGTATATTCACCTCGAGTCCCGGCGAATTCAAACATTTTTATGCCTTCGTACGAAGTAAAGTTAAGTATTGTAATCACAAAAATTTCCTGTTTCCACGTTTGAACGGAATTATCTGTTTTGACACTCCCTGGACATATTTTAACTAGTTTCTGTGTGATGTCTGTACGTACTTGATCTCGCATAACTCAAAAACGGCTAGTCTTAGAATTTTGAAATTTCACATTTGGAATTTTAGCAATAGGTACCTAGTTGTGCGCCCCCTCCTTTTGATTGAAATCGACAAAGAGAGTGGGGGATTTAAAAGCGGTGATAATAAATAAACTTCAATTTCTCTGAAGTATTAGAGATTACTCCTTTTTTATTTATAATACAAAAGATGTATAAATTATGATTATGGAATTTTTCAATTCCATACATTGGAAGAGAGATAGTGTAACAACTCTTTCAAATTAAATAATTTGAAATATAATGCAGCCAAAAATTGTGTTTATTTAATTTAATAGGAGTACAAAGAAATCATGTGGTGTCCACATCATTTTTCCTCTAATAAAAATATAGGTAAGCACATGAAGGAGTAAATATATCATTCTAATAATGCCAATCACCATCACTGTGGGGCACGAACCAAATAAATAAATAAAAAAATAATAAAAATATTACATAATATTTAACCATTGTTAAGGATATAAAATTCTTCAGTTTATAATCTTTTTGTGTTTGTTGAAGCATTTGTCTTCTGTGCCCTCCTGGAATTCACATTCGTTAATTATATGTGGCGAAAGGTTGCACCTCTGGAAACTGTAACTGCAACTGATGTCAATGGCGGAGTCAAACAGCAACACACAGTACAAGTAAATAAAACGTATATTATTTTAAACATATATGTGTAATATATATTTCACTATCATTACTGTAGAATGAGGAGAAGTTTGATTCTCTCCACTGGTCTTTATTCCTTCATTTTTGGTTTCTTGGAGAAATGAACGGTGCATTTATTTGTGATCCCTTGTATGTTTCCGTAAGTCTCACTGAGCTACTTAGGCTAATTGGGATGGGTTCCCTGCAGCCCCTCCCCCTTATCACCCAGAGACCCTTATCAATTCAGAGTGAACTAAAGATGATGAAAAACAAGAAAACTCAAAACCACATTCTACATGCTGAAGTATTACACTTTGACGGTCTCATTTCACCATCTATTATCTATTTCTTCCGAAGTAAGAAGCCTATGTTGCAGGAATTAAAATATAAACTGAACTTGAGATATTCAGTGCCTAATTGAATGAGTAGAATTTGGGATTTACTAAAGGATGAAAACAAAAAAATACAAAAATGATGGCTAATATTTGAGTTAGAGAATAATAGTTTATGACAATAGTTGTAGAAAATTAGATTTTCAACAAGATTGGGTTTATATAATATTTCAATCCAACTCATAATAATGGAGATATTTCAAATTCTCCTTCTTAACCCCCCCCCCTCCTCCCTTCCCAAAATCATGAAGTTTGGAACACAGTATCTTTAACCCTTTCCTTGCGCAAAACCACTGTAGTTATAGGTTAATGATGACCTCACACCGAACATATTGTATCTCAGATACTAAATGTTCAATTAAAACATTATTTCATTAAACATCAATAAAACGTTTCATGGTATATCAGATTATGATTAGTATGATATGAGTATGAGAGAGAGTTATTGAATTCTCTTTATTTACTGAATCAGAAAACGTAGGTCACTGTTAATTATTAATGTTATTTATGCTACTGTGGCAAATTGGGAAATGATTATTTACAGGTTATCTCTCCTTTCTAGCCAGAGTGGATTCGTTTAGTGATTTCTTCACTAAATAAATCCTATTGTCCAGGTAGGACCTTAAAACTGAAAAATGTAAATAACTCGATTAATATTCAAGATCTACAAATGCATAGAAAAACATTTATAAATAATTAAATTTGCAACAAGATTGGTTAAATATAATTTTCTGATGTTCCAATTGATTAAAACAGAGATTAATTTCTGTGCAGCTGTTGCATCATTTTCTGATTCTTAAGACAAGATCAACTCTTGATAAACCATGAATTACAGATGATATTGTTATAAAGTAAAATATCAGGGATTATTTAAAAAAAAAAAATCCCATTTGTTGATGTTTTGATATGTAAAATAAAAATGGGGAAATCCATAAACGCCTATGGGATGGCCAAGGAAGGATATATATCTTGATGCATAGTAACTAGTGAGCTGTAATTCCTAGCTGGGCTGGCTTTAATCAGTGGTAGGCCCCCACTAATGAATTGTTTATCTGATTGCATAAGTTAGGTTAGACTGATTATCAAAGGACTACACAAAGCCGATATTAATAACATGATTTTAATTGTAAATATATTCCACCTGACATAAGTGAATACCTTGAATCAGTGGTTAAATTTTGTAGGTACACGAAAATAATAAATAAAATATTTAAATCCACCAGCTGGAAGGAAATTGAAGAGAAATATTGAAGTCCACTGCTAAGGGTGAAGGGTCCCATAGAGGGAGTGTCTAATTTTGAGTTGGGATATTGATGTACAAATTAAATATTAAAAAAAAAAATCAGGAACAAAACAACAAAATAAAAAACAAGAAAATGTGTATGACATTAAAAAATATATTCAGAGCCATATCGGCTCTATCATACTGTGGTATCAAATCAATTTCAAAAAGAATTAACTAGAGTGCTTATGACACTGCTAAGCAGGAGAGGTGAGTAGAGACTCTTAATCTGGTTTGCTATTTTTCATTTTTAAAAATTCATTAAAAAATGTCTGCTTTCTGAAATTATACTCATAACTCATTTGATATTTAATTGTGTTCTGTTAGCCAACAATAAATATTGTATGTATATGTATCTGTACATGTGAAGTACCTTCACTCATTTTTAAATATAACATATTTTTATAGATTTAATACATTCAGGCAAAGTATAAAAAAGTTTTACTGAAGTAGATGTTTATGTATTTCTTACTATTTTGTATTTGTATTTACTTCATATGTTTGTTATGACTGAATGTGGATCACTTTTCTTGTTTAATTATTTTTATTTCAGGGAAGAAAAGGAGTTGAGCTTCCTAATGCAAATATGAGAATGGCAAGAAAAATAGATGAATACTCAAGGCTCACATTTCCACTAGTTTTTGCTGTATTTAATGTGATGTATTGGTCTTACTATCTACTCTAGATACGAGCGACACTTGCTATGCCTCAGGTATAAATATCAAGCCCCCTTTACTAAAGATATCAAAGAAGTTGAAAATTTCAATATAATTTTGCATATTTAATTTGGTAAGTACTAGGAAAGTAATTCAATTTAAAAAAAAAAAAAGTACATTATTAAAGTCAGTGGTTCCAGAGTCCATTTTTAACAGGGAAAGAAGATTATAAAACTCCACTAACATCTTTGTATTAGATAGTCAATGCTCTATTGAAGTCAATAAGGTGTCACAAGATTATCCAGAACCTGTGAGGTATCTCCCAATTAAGTGCACCAAGCAAAATTAAGTTGCATATCCTAAAAATGAGGTAAAGAAAAACTCTAAATTGGACTGTATGAGACACTACAGGTTTAGATAATCAGAATTACTCATGATAAAATGGAAATACCTTTAAAGCATTTGTACTGCATAGAGGTGATCTCATGGGAAATCTGCTTAGTTTACGCAGCCCCTGTGTGATGCACTTTTTTTTCATTTAGGCCTTCCTTACAACCTCCCACTTATTAGACTCTAAGTATAGCCTAAGTCTTAGTTGGATTATCAGTAATACAGGTACAGGCTTTCCTCAAATTCAGTTGAGCCATTTAGACATGAAAAGAGGACAAACAGGCACCAAAGCTAAAAATTAAAGAAATTGGTTCATTTCTATATGAACTGAAAACTAATCAAAATTTTTCGGTGAAAAATCAAGTTTTTGATCCTGTTAAATATTTTAAATTGTCACTTAGCTCATCATTTATTTAGGAACCCAAATTTATGGATAAAAGTAAAAACATTGTTTAGCTAGTGAGGGATTTTCTTAGTTAAAGGGGATTCAGCTATTGAGGTTGTGCTCTGGGCGCGATTTTCGAAAGAAATTTCTAAAATGTCAATTGATCCTACCCAAAAGATAACGTAAATAAGGTCTATTCAAAATTTTATATAAATGTGTGTTTATATATATAATTTTTGTTTGATTGTTACTAAACTCGATATTTAATCGTTTAATGTAAATAAACAGATCAAGTTCATTAAGGGCAGAAGTCGGACCAGTGGGAGATCTCCATTATTATTGGTCGATCAAAAAATTTTACAAACCAATCATATTACAAATGTAATGTCCTATAAATTTTGTTCTATACATATTATATTTATAACCTATATTAACCAAGGTTTTTCAATTTTTCAGTTTTCAGCCTTCAGTAAACACCCCCATTCCTACTCGTGTCATATTAACAATAAGCTATTAGCGGACATAAAAAGTGGTTCTCCTTAGAAATTAGAATTTTCTGAATTTTATTTTACCTATTAAACCCATTTATTATTAATATTTATAATAAATAAGTCACAGTTTTAATTAATATTGTGCTTTACATTTATGCTATGTAACTAATTATTAAATAACTAAATTGGTAATGGGCACTTTTTAGGAACCCAGAAAAAGGACTTCAACTTTAGACGAGAAGAATAATGTGCTACAGAAAAGGAGAGGAAAGACCCCATGGCAGTTCATTTTAAGTTTATTACTTTGACTATTAGCTTTAGGCTTCATCTTTATGGACTATAAAGATTATTATTATTTTCATAATTTAATTAACATTATTTGAGTTATAATAAGTTTAAATTCTACAGAATTTAAACAGTTTGGTTATAGTTATAAAATCAGTTTAGTATAAATTAGTGAGGTCATTGGGTTTTACTTTGTGATACTAAAGTTAAGAATGTTTTATTTTAAATTACCATCTGTATCCATTTTTCTCCTCCAACACATAAAGACTCAAGTATTTAAAAGAATATATTCTTATAAATGTAATGGTTCTTAAAAATGTATCTGTAAGTACAATATGTATGTAAAGTAAGAAATATATATATATGTGTAAATTAACTATTCAAATGTAGAACAAAGAATTGTTTCTATAAAGCATTTATAGAATTCTCATTAATTGAATTTTAATATCGTGGTATGTTTAATTATAGTTAATCATTTTAAGATGTTTTCATTAATTGCATTCACAAAACATTTAATATCTTTCTATGTTCAGAAAGCCTAAGAATGTCCAAGTTATATAAAACAAGTAATATAGAAATGATCTCGTAACAGTGTTGTTTACATACTTCAGAAGGGACTTCTGCCAACTACAGTTTTAGTTTATTATAATTCAGAGAATCACATTAAAAGCTCTCAAATAGTTCTTTTGATTTATTTTATATTTTTTTTAACAAATTAGTGTTATTAGAAGATGCAATGTGAGTGTTTTAAGGGAAGTGACTAGATTACCATATCTCGCATCATTTCCAAACTATCCTGAAGCACACAATAATTGATTTTGAAAATATCTGTGACTAATTTCGATTACCAAGTAAAATGGAATGGTGATAGACAATGGATAAAACTATACATGGAGCACATGCTCTAAATTGGTTTATCCCTGCGGTATGAGCATTGTATCTCCCTAACACTTTTTTTCTATATATATTACAAACATATAAATATTGGAACTTAGTTATTTCCTAAGAAACCATGTTCTAGAAAATGGTTATTGCAGAGTTACAGTTTAAACCCTATTCTAGTTTTCCTTTGTATAATGAAAAAGCTTTGCAGGAGTGTTGTAAAAATATTATGTTCAAATCCTACAATTTCAATGATCATTCATGTCTTAGGTTTCATCTCTTAAATTTTTGTTTTAAATAAAAAATATTACAATTAATAAAATTACTTCTCAAACTCTTAAAATGTAGAATTATTTTATTATCATAATCCATATTAATAATAATTATTTGTCCATTATTTAATTTTGAAGAAGGAAGGACATGTTGTCCAAACACGTTAACTTCGAAATAAAGTCTGTCATTTCGATTGAGTGTCTTTCTTGTCTAATCAAGAACAGCCTATGAATTACTGAAGAACTAAACTACAATCAAAACATAAATTTCTACAATTCTTATTTGTTGTTAATACACAAAATAATACACTAAGCGCTGCAGAGTTCAAATAACATCAATATATTTCTGACTTAAAGAAAGTCAAAATTTAGGAATTGTATATTAGTTTCCTTCATGAAGTCATGAGTGTTAAGCAAACTCAATTTAAAAATAAAGAAATTATATCTTTTTTAACTTTTCATGGAAATTCCTAACTTAACCAATCATTCTATAGGTGTTAAAAACATAGAAGAGATTAAAGAAAACATTTTAAAAAGTATAATACATACAGATATTTAATAATATAGTTAAAAACAAATTAATATTTAGAATACATATGTACTATTGGTAAAATAAACAAGACCATTACGGCATAATATATTATTGGGAAAAAATATAATTTTTTTTAAGATGTGTATTTATTTTTGCGTCAGAGGATTATATTGAATAATCCAATAAAGGAGAAGCGGGTCCAAGTTACCTTGGTACATGTAAATACATGATTGTTTCAAAATAATGAGTTTCATTAGTGAATAAGTTACCAAATGTACCTAGTATATCTATTGATATATAGTTTTTATAATAATGTACTACAAGGTTATATGTATATTGTAATTAGTGAATAAACTCTTAATCATACATAAAGTAAAAATGAGATAAATTAATTGCATTTTAATAATTTAGAATTCGTTCATTTCCTGAACTGAATTAATTTGCTGAAGGTGGTAATAATTCAAATTTACCAACTAATTGTAGTAATGGGAGAAAGAAAAATTCATAAAAACTGAAATTACTAAAATAAAAGTTAAGTTTGTGCTTCGAAAGGTTGATGTAATATGTTACGTAATTTCATTAAGTTAGTGTTTTTCAGAAATTGATTTACTATTCATTCAGAAGTCCTCTAATTTTTATTCTAAATTGCATTAGACTATGTAACAAAGAAATATTGCATTTTGTTTACATTATTAAATGAAAATCCATTAACTTTCAATTTTGATCCATTCTTACTAAAAAGGATGTAAGTGATTAAATATAGGACAGATAGTTGATGGGTGACGATTACATTTTTATAAACCACATATTTAATTATATTAGGTCATTATCAATTATATCAATGTCCTCAGAAGAATCAGTCTTAAATACGTTAAACGAGCTGTTACTTTGCAGTGGGAAAAACCCAAAAATTTGTTCAATACTAGAAATACTGATTTGATATGTTAAAAGTTGCCAATTAATTTTGAGTCCAGCATCCCAAAAATGCTGAGAAACAAGGTAAACAACACCCAAGAACGATGATAGTATACCTCAATATCTAAAACATTGTTCAATACTGTTGTATTTTGTAATGTACAATATACAACAGGCTTCAAGATGGAACTCTCACATTGAAAGAACTTGAGGGAAAAAAAATGGACGATCAAGTAGTAGTGCTTAGACGATAGGACCATTTATACTTGTGAAATCAACTCATTCCTTCATAAACCAGTTAATGGTTTGATTTATTATCAAGATGTGAAGTCATATTACAAGTTTACTACTTTTAACAGTAATATAACCTTCAAAACAAATACTATACAGTATCAACTTTGACAGTCTATTCAAGAATTTGTAAGAATGATCTATAATTTCTTAATAATTTTTATCTGAACTTCATAATTAGTTGAGATGACATATTCGAAAAATGAATATGAAAAAAACATACATGGTCAGTTTCTACGGGATCAATAGCACAAATTTGATATTTTCCCAACTAATTTTCTTTTCAATTTTATTTTTAGATTAAAAGTTATTTCTTTTACACTTTATGAAAATAATAAATGCTTTCTTATGGCTTATCTCAGCTGTGTCATTTGAGTAATCCTCAACATTTCTCAGGCGTTTCAACTGGAGAAATTTTGAAGATAACTCCATAAGCCAAGTTTTAAACAGTTAATGAACTCCTAGCAAAGGAGTCTAAAACGCCAAACATCTTATTAATATTTAATTTAAGTTCCTTAGTCAAAATAAAATAATAAAAATAATTACTTGAAATTATATATGAGTTTAGTTAAAATAAGATTCCCTCTGGAAAATTAAATTCTCACAATCTAACTTTTATTTTATACTATTACAATACAATTCAATGTGTTAGAAGACTATAAGAATGTTAGTACCTAATCCATTTAATGTATAGACCAAGGGTTGCTCTTGTTACTATTAAAATTACTTGTCTATACCTTTGACACATTTGTCAGAGGTCATTGTTCTGGTGCATCTAGTACAGCAGGCAAGCACTTTCAATACAAGAGCACCATGTCCATAAGTTGTACTTCATTTCAATGTATAACAACTTTTTTTGGACTCTAAAGTGTTGTCATAATATTGAAATTTCTTGCCAGCTGCACTTTACGATCATCCAGTAAAGGCAGTCTTGACTAACAAATGACAACAAAATAATATACAAGTATAATCATATAACTAAATTTTCTCTATTTTATTAGATGAATGTATTTAATCACTGTATTTGGGAATGAAATGATTTGTAAAAAATTCAACCTTGCTTTTTCTCATGTTCCAAATTTCATATCACCCTACAGAGCGACATGATACAAACCAGAAAATGGAACAGTGCCAATGCTGCTAAATACTAAGCCCCTAAATGTTAATGGAAATATTAACATTCTTAATAAATATGATGAAGTTGTATAATAAAAAAATAAAAATAAAACAGGATCAATTGGTTTGGCCCAAAAAGATTGGAAGAGAAAAGTTAACATCTTTCTGAATAATTAATAAAATAAACTTGATGATAATATTTATTTCTTAATAAACACATATATACATACCTACAACATACTTTTTTACATTTTAACAAAGTACAGTACTTTTTATAACGATCATAATAGCAATGTATTTATGAAATAAGACAATGAATTATAAAAATGACAAGTTATATCTAAAAATCTCAGTGTTTTTTTAGTGATTTGTTTGTCTTTGGAATGAATTACTTTTAAATTCCTAGAATTTATAGAATTATATAACCATTGCTAATTCTTGTCTAAGTAAATTAACTCAACTAACTTGAACAAAACAGCTGGTTTATTTGTACAGTAGTAGTAGGAATCAGTTATTAATTGTAAAAAAAAATATTACAGTATTACGAAATATAATAAGCCTAAATATTAGGGTTTAAATGTATATAATCTGTTGTCACTGTGGTAACTTTCTCTATTTTGTAGCTGCTTTCTAATGAACAGAACATAAACTATAAACAAATAGCTATATTTTTATTCATTATTATCTTCCTGGATAGAAGCATGGATTGTACATATACTGTATATATTTGTAAAGAGATATTGTGAGCTACATATTTGAAGTAAATGTATCAAGTGGCTGAATTCATGCAAACAATAATAATTGTATGTTCATAATGATCAATAAAGTAAAAAACCAATCTTCTATCAATTTTTTTAACCCGCTTATGACTTAAGAAATGCAATTTTCAGGATTTTCCAAATGCTATGACAATAGTTTTCTCCCATCAGAAAGACAAGGCCAAATAATCAATTGGACTATTTGTCTAAATAATTGTTGTACACTGGTGAACATTATTTCTTGCCTTCTGTAGATTTATGAAAAGCATTAGTGGAGAAATTCCTCTCGGGACCAGAGTTGTTAAAAAGGCATTCCCATGTAGACCATAAGCTGACTAGCAACACAGTATTATAATGCAGACTACAACTTTAATGTACCTTCCTTTCATAGTGTAAGAATTTGGCCAAGGAGAGGGTCAAAAGGAGTGTATAAAAGGGGGTACCAGGATATATAAGGGAAGCTTCTTTTTAATCTCAAGGTAATGGTCTTTCTGAAAATTGTATAAATGATTTACTTTTGCCTTCTACATGAAGTAATCATTACAGCAGCAACTAAGCTGTTGAGAGAAGTATGTTGTGAACGGAATACATATGCCCTTGTATCTATAACAGACTCCCTAACCAGGAGAGTTGCAAAAATGCAAATCATTTATAAGTATTGACAGGTTAGAATGAGGAAAGTAAAAATGGATTCAGAAAGTTGAAAATACAGAATATTAAGTCATAGATCGATATATAGGTCTGGTTGCTTCATTTAGAAGTTTGGAGAACTGAGTTTAGTTCTGGATTCTTATAACATAAACTTATATACCTTTCAGAAGTCCAAGGCTATGGACAAAAGAGATTCGCACCATTTGCCTTATCAGAAGCATAACGTAATACTTTCATGAATGGAATGCTATCCATTAACAACATATTACTGAAATATGAAACTAAAAACTTAAAACAATAACTAAAAAGCAACAGTTACCATCCAACAAGTTGAAGACACAAATGGATACAAAAAAATATTTGTAGAAGGGATGTGTAAAAGAAGACCAAGAGGGGAACTTGTTATTCTGCCTATTATGAAAGGAACATATGACAGACTGGATGAATTAAAAAGAAATGCCACAGAATAAAATAGTTTTTATGTCTATAGACGAAACTAACAAAATTATTTGTTCAATGAAGGATAGGTAAGTGCTGCTCAGGTCAGGGTTGTGGACAAGCCAGACTGGAAAAGGTTGCAACCAAAATAAGACAGTGTATTGCCTACACTTTAAAAAATTTGAATGCATTGGGTTTGGTATGCTAGCCATGCTGTAACCCATTGTTAGAAAAACAAAGTTACTACAAGGAAAAAAAATTAAATTATGTAGTCCAAAAAAATTAAATTTTTTCCTCGAATATTTTAATTTTTCCATGTTTTTACTACACAAATAGAAAGTTGAAAACAGATTTTAAAATATGTTTATCTTATTATATTGACTATGCGTGGCAGACCCACTTTCTCCTCTACAATATTGTTTCTTAGCCATAATGTCCTAAATGCAAAGTTTACCAGTCAAAATGGTCTCCAGAGTTAGGGGTTAAAACTGAGAAGTTCCGCTTTTTAGAAATTAAAAGAAACTATGAAGGAGTGATTTGCTAGATATAATTTGTATGTTGTAGTAAAATTTCATCAAGTACTCATATTTTATTAAGTAATAGTTTGAGGTTTATATCTCTGATGGAACTGAATATAAAATAAAGATTTTTACACATTATGTAGTCCTATATGATAGGAAAGTGGAATACAAATTTCAACTTTGATATTTTACTCTGAACCAAGTTATGAATTTTTCAAAATGGGGGAAAACTGCATTTTCTCCGTGAATTATATATAATGTTTGGTATCAAATATGTTAAATTGCCTAATTTTCAAAATTAACAGTAAAATGTTGAAATGGGGTACTTATTTGATTGAAAAATACATAAAAGAAGCACAATTTACATGTATTTTCTGACAAATTAACAGTAACAACAATTACCAGCACAGTACACTAAGCTTTTATTTACTACCTAACCCAAGTAGTTGTTCAGCATCGAGCTTATTTATTCAGAGAACTCACTTATTTTTAATGTCAATTTTGAAATAAAAATCTTGATTTTATTTTCAGGCCCATCAGAGACAAACTTTACAAAAATTGAAATTTAAATTTTAAAAATTCATAAATAATAAGGGAAACAATTCTCAATGCTGTTACTCTATAAAATGTGAGTATCTTCCTACAAAATAGAAAGTATCTGTGGTAAATCACTCCTTCATTTTTTTTAATTTCTAAAAAGCGGAATTTCTCAATTCTTAACCCCTAACTCTGAACATCATTTTGACTGGTGAACTTTGCATTTAGAGCATCATGGCCAAGAAACAATATTGTAAAAAAATATTATACCAATTCCAATGTTGTAGAATGATCCAGTCCAGAAATAAAAATTTAATGCTAATGTCTTCAAAACAAAAAATTGCATTTCTCTAAACAAAAATAGCTACTACACATAAATGGTGTAAGATGATTTTTTTTTAAATTGTTTTGAACGTCTTATTTGTGTAGTAAAAACATATCAAAAAATAAAATGGTCAAGCAACATACCTAGGATCACTTCAAATGGATTGGGCCTTAGAGTAAAAAAAGAGGCACAATACAATACAATAGATATTAAAATTACTAGGACATAAAAATAAAAATGATGGTTGGACAGTCTGTCAAAAGTTACAAAAGGCTGAGAGAACTTAAGATTTTATTAGAGCTAAGAAAGAATAAAGATTTATTTTCTAAAGAGCTCAATACTTACTTTATCGATACCATACTGAATGATTTAACACAAAGCTAATGATAAAATGTGTTAATGGTTGTAACCTAACCAGGAGGAGGGTGTGGGTTTAGTAGGGTTAAAATGAAAAAATCTAAATATCTCCTTTATATTGAGTCTTATTGAAAAAATGTTATAGTATCAATCTAGTTAATCATTTATTGTTATATATTATTGTCCCTATATTTTTGTTGTGTATATTTCATCTTTGATTTGAATATTAATTGAATTATTTGTATTTTTTTTTGTTTTTGGACTTCAGTTATCTCCCAGTCCTACTCATGGAATTTTTACTTACCAGCAATTGTGTCTCTAACGTTCTCATGCCCTACTTAAATTTAAAGTTGCTGTTTTATAGGCTTTTTATTAGTGGAGAAATAGAAAATTAAATTTGAGTTCACCAGATCGGCATAACTTTCAGCACATGGGAAATCTGTTATGTTTCTGCAGCACATGTATGATGGACTTCTTTTCATTAAACTAAAGAAGGTTTATAAGCAAGATATGGGAAATAAAAGCCACACATTTTTTTTACATAATTTAATGTACTTTAATAAACAATAATTAATTTTAATATAATTTATTTACATAAAAAAATTGTTGAAAAATAAATCCTCTATAAAATTCTCTAACAATGAAAAGCTAAAAGACTCTTTAGTTTGTTTATGACTGTTGTCTATTTTGCTTTTTGGCCATGCTGTGAATGTTAAATTAACTCGAGGTTTGTGTTTGTCACCAGGCACTGAGGATGGAGCATTGACTCCGAAAGTGCACTCTGCATTATATTAAAAAACTGTAGAGGACTTGGCCTTCTTATTGATCCTGATCTAAAAGACTCTGTTCATGGAGAGATTATCGAAGATAAGGCAATATGTATAGAATTTTACTCTTCCCTTCTCACTCCTAGTTAATCCTGACAAGTCAGTATTAATTCTGAGCCCAATCAGTAGACAATTCTTTTAAAATGGCGGTCCATCAGAAATCTGAGAAGACAGGGCCACTACCGAAAACTAAGTTTACTCCACAGTATGGTATGTCCTAAAAAGACATGTAGTGATAGTTTCTGTGGACAACTGTTAGTTCTGCCTGTCCTCCTTATCTCCAGACTCAACTCAAGAAGACTATCCTACTAAGTGAAGGTGAGAATCCCCACTCCACCACTTGGTGCAAGCTGATTAACACATTGAGGTACCTCCACAGTCTATTAGGAGAGTACTAAAAAATGCTGGCTACAATGTATATAAGCCTAAGTGAAAGATGTTTATTAGCAAGAAAAACAGATTACTGAGACTTCAATTTGTTAAAGAGTAAGTCAACAAATTATTTTGGAAGTATATTATTTATAGATAAAAGTATGGAGAAAACAAAACAAAGTGCTCTTGGAACCTTGATAAACAAGTCTGTCACACAAGGGCTGCATGAACTAACCAGAGTTCCCACATGCTGGAATAAAACACAATTGATCGCTTTTTACAATATATTTTCTAATTCAAAGTAAAACTCTGAGAGTAGTAAGTACAGGCATACTGCATGCACACAGCTTACAGCTTTTTTGTATGTATTTCATATTGTATAAGTTTAATGGGCCTAGAGTGGCGGGGTCGAATCCCGCCCTGGGCAGTAGAAATTTATTTTATGACGGACTCATTAAATAAACTCCTGAGGCCCATCCTGGCTAGAAAAGGATGGTAACCTGTAGATAACCCATCCAGATTAGCCTAGTAGCATAAAGTGGACGTCAAAAAAACAAGAAAAAAAAGTTTAATGAAAACAATTTCGGTATTTAAGCTTTGAATAAAGTGTTTCATGATATAAAAAATTATTTTGTAATATGATATGACTAGGAGTGGGAGTTTATTGGAGGCTGAAAGTTAAAAAAATGCAAATATCTGTTATTATAAAATATAGAGAAACAATGAGCATAACAACGTTTATAGGAAATTAAATTTTCAACAAGAAAGATTCTATAGAATTTTTCTATAGGACTCATAATAACAGAGATATTTGGAATTTTCAAAATTTCTCCCTCTTCCCCAGGTCCGATTACAGCCGTTAACGAACTTGATCTTTCGTTTTAAATGAAATGCTTATACATCGAGTTTCATAACGATAAGACAAAAATTTGAAAGTCTGGTTTATCTGTTCACGAGATCAATTACCAGGTGTAGCCAGTAAATAATAAATATACATGCACACGCATATATGGACCTCATTTCCATCATCTCCTGAGTAGGATGATTGAACATTTGAAGACATTTTTCGAAAATCGCGACATGAATACAACCTCAATAGCTGTTTTTCAATGAATGAAATCACTGAAATCATCCCCAAGTAATGGAATAGCAATTAATCACATTAACAAGATTTTTTTAACCGGGGGGGGGGGGTTAGGTGAAGTAAATAATCTATAGAGCTCCATTATTGTGAGCCGGATTGAAAAGTACACTTCTTCTCTAGCTGAAATATTAAGATGTTAATATTTTTTTTTTTTTTTTTTTTTTTTTTTTTTTTTTTTTTTTAAATACAAACGGTAATGAGAAATCATTCAGTTACAAGTTAATAACTCTACAACGGAAAACGCCTGAGTTACAATCAAACATGCTAGCCAACCTAAATTCTAGATAGCATAGAAAAACCATTAATGAAATATATCTGAATATAAAAGATTACTTTTACTATAGCTAGTGCTGTAATTCGTAATGAATCAAAATAATTTTAGTTTCAATTACTTAAATTTTAGTAATCCAAGAACGAAAGAAGGGGGGGGGATCTACAGAACGTATTTGCATATATCTCACAAAGTAAAAGTTCAATGAAAACAATATTCCTTATTTAATCTTGTAATGAAGTGGTTCATGGTTATTAATATAACATAGTAGGAGAGGGGGTTTACTGAAAGCGGAAAATTATAAAATCCAAATGTCTCGGTTAATATTCATGATACAGAAAATATGTACAGAACATTATTTTTAGATGCTTTAATTTGCTATAAGGTTGGCTCTATACAATTTTTCGATGCGACGTATAACGGAGATATTTCGAATTTTCAATATCTGCTAAAAGACAAAATAAATGTTTAGGATGGCGGAAGTGGGAGTTATCGCATGTAGGAATGAAGAAAAGTCAAAGATAACTCATAAGTGCCGAAAACTCTCCCATAATGTAGATTTTACTACATTGCGCTAGGCCTTTCAGCACATCACCCTTTCAAGTGCTATGAGGCAAGGTACGTATAATATATCTGAAAAGGGTGGTGACCTATAGATAACTCGTCCCGATTAGCCATAGTAGCATAAAGTGGACGTAAATAATGATAATAATAACGTATAATAAATGTCTATGAGGAATAGTGGATGGTACGAGACTCGGCACTGAACTCCCGACCTTCAGGGATCATGAGTGGGGGTTGTAAGGGGGGCCTAAAATTAAAAATAGCGATATTTCGTTTCCTATTGGTTTTTCGGCAAATATGCACAGGATAAAAGTTGTTTATTTTGTTATTTAGAGTAACTTTTGTTATTTTCACTTTTGTCGTATAACAAAGTATAAACGAGATATACACTAAATAATTAAAGTGGGAGCCAACAATTTTATTGGGAACTAACGATTGAACCGAACTTAACAAAACTCTATCTGTAAATTAGCATTAATTTTTCCATGATTATAAACTATATTAAATCTTTTAGGTTCGAAAGTGAGTGGGGGTTTTAAGGGAGGCCTGATTAAAAAATTCGCGATATTTCATTTTCTATTTGTTTTTGTCCACGTAACAAAAGTTGTTTTTTGTTTTATTAAAAGAAGCTTTTGTTTTAAACACAATATTATTAAATCTAATCGCTTGAAATATCATTCAGGACAACGTCTGTCGGGTCCGCTAGTCCCTATCATAAAATAAATACTTATAGCGGTTGATTAAGGCCCCCTCTATAATTTTATCCTGTAACCTGAAAGTAAAACTATAATAATAATACGATAAATGTTAATATTAGGAATGCATTGCTTTTTAAATGATTGAAATGGAAGAAATACAATTTCAGTAAATACTTATTTATAATTTTTATAGCAGAAAACAATTCAGGGAAGTAACAAAACATATTGGAGGAATCTCTGCTGATTCACATAATTTTTTCCACTAGAAAAATATATATCTCTGTTTTTATTTCAAAAACCGTTTAAATAGTGTGAGAATACTTGGAATAAGTGCCAGAATCACTGATTTAAACTTACAATTAATTGAGAAACTATTACTAATAAAAAATGATAAGAAGGCAGTGATCTACTATCATATGTTAGTGAGCCGATTTCTGATCAGAAATGGCTGCCCTCGTGCAAAGTTTTCGAGTCGGATTAGCAAAGAATTCCTCTGCTTTTAGGAAATCTTTTGTTAAATCATTAGCCGTAGGAGTTCAAGCTAAATGTTTACATATTAACTCTTACTGCAATGCCTCGCTCATCCCTAAAGATAACGTAAGTTGAGAATCGTACATTTTCGCCCACTACCGTGAAGTAAATTATCAGTACTTCTGGTTGTTAATATCATTTTACAAATATAAACTTCTTCAGGGGCTTCATAAACTGTTTGTAGGTTATAATGGAAATCTGAATCCTGCTTTCGTAATTTGATTGACAGCTTAAAGAAATTTTTTCTTAAGTTCTTTAGCATTTTTTTTATTGTAACTTACTACATTTTTGTTCGTTTTCTTCTAATCCTCTTATTTTTTACCAGTATGGTGTTAATCAAGTAATATTCTGAGTTAAGAACATAATGTACACATTTATTATTTTCTATTTCTATATTTATGACAATATTATACTTCTTATCAATTTCTCAAATGAAGATAAGCATCATTTGTATATTGTGATGTTGCCCTTATGATTATTATAGTCCCTATAATATCCTTGGATTATTAAGTTCCTAAACATTTTGAGGATGGAATACCTTTTATAACAAAAATTTCTTGATACATAGAAGCTTAATTTGTTAGTTATTTCAAATTTTATTTTCTATGAAATATGACAATTCATAAGACTCATGCCCCTTATATATGTATATTAGTTTTCATTATATTAGAACCCCAGATATTAATATTTTTTTAAACTATCACTTAGTCATTAATCTCTATACCCTTCTATTTGTGATTCTTATTTTTGAATTTATATTTTGGATTTGGAATTGTTTACTTGACTTCTAAAATATAAGTTGAAATGTCAAGTAAGTCAGCATTCAACATACCCTCTTAAAAAATTCAAATTTTGTAATTTTTTTTTTTACTCATGAAAGTAACTAAACTCTTTTATTTTATTTGGATGTTTTGCCTAATACTATGATGGAAAATTGCTGAAGACCGATGGCATATCGTATATATTCTATAATTTATGCTTGGCAGTTAATTTGGCCTTCCCAAATTTTGCTATATTAATTCACTATGTATTTTCCGACCTTTCAACTTCATTTTATTAAATCCATGTGCATGGAGTCCTGCTCATTATCTCATTCTATTGTGTGAATAAGATTTCACAAATTTACTTGTTCGATAGAAAAATCAATTTGCTGGCAAATCTTAAAGTTATTCAAACATAACCAACATTAAAAACCTTATTGGCATGGAAGTTGAAATGATTAATCTCAGAAGGATTTTGCTTTACCACTTATTGTTTTTGTTTGGTTTGATTTACACCCACTTTATGCTACCATGGCTAATTGGGATGGGTTATCTACCGGTTACCACCCTCTTCTAGCCAGGGTGGGCCCAAGGGGTTTATTTTATGAGTCCGTCACTAAATAAATTTTTACTGCCCAGAGGGTCTACCACGTGAGATTAAGACCAACACCTTAACTTACACAGTCAACCTGAGCCCCCTTTACCACTTATAACACTGTTCCATCTACAGATTTGACTAGCTATTAAGTTTTATGCCACTGGGTTAACTGATGACAAAATAGAAATTACTGTTTCATTATATCTACATTCAATTTAACCCTCAATGAAGTCCCTTTAAATTGTATAAAATTTACAATTATTACATAACCTGCCTTGCTAACCTTTCTCTTTAGTGCTAAAAAAAATATTTCTCGTAAACTATAATTCACAAGATATTGTACGATATTCATTTCAATTTCCACAGTACACTAATAATTATAGCAACTTTTCATAGAAGTATTTTCTGGTGTATTTTATATGGCTTATATTTAATGGACATAAAGTTGTTATTCTTTGTGAAGATCTTATTAAATTTTGTATAACTAAATAAATGCAAATAGTTATGCATGTCAGCTGATTTGGAACATTCTTTAATACTCCCCATCCCATTTTCAAAAATTTATTACTCGCTAGATTGATTTAAAAAAAAAATAGTATTTGAATACTAGAATAGTTAGAAATTATATACATCCAAATTGTTCAAACAATAAGAAACTGGCTACATTTCTGTTTTGAAACAGTTCGGCTCTTTCAGATTTTACTTTTATATTATATTTTTGCATGCTCCATCAATACATGGTGAAATTAGATACCATTCATCTAAAGATAATATGCATAAGTCTAAGTGGTAATTAAAAAGTTTCAAGATTCACAACTTTAATGAAACAGTATTTTAACACAGCTTAGCCTGAAATTAATAGATATATTTCTCTACATGCACTAAGAAACTGCGCATTGTCTTTCAAACTTCAACTTCAATATGAACTTCAATTGAGTTGTACAGAATAGAATTAAAGTAGTTTTATTATTCCAGAAAATATTTTAAAATTGTTCTTATAGACATCCATCATGATTATTGATATGTTCTGGTATATTTTAATAACACTTTACCTAGTCATGCCACTAGTTTCAACAATGACCAACTAAAAAAACTAAAAAAAATTCTCTAATTAGGAATTTGTATTCATGCCCTGATGATCAGCAGCGGCAAGCTAAACATTGGTAGAATGACTATATATGAGTTCATCTGCTAGAAAATTTTGAATTTCAGATGGAATATATGCCATATTCAAGATTACTCACCAGAACTTACCCCTTCAGACTCCCGCATGTTTCATTTTCTTTAAAACTCTTTGCTGGTACTATTGTAAATTCAATCCTAATGAGGAACTGTGTGCTTTTCCATACAAAGGACAGATCCTTCTATGAACGAGGATACCTAGCTGAAAGATGGCAAAAGGCCATAGAGCAAATTGGACAATATGTCTGTTCATATACAATATACTAACACTATATATTAAAAAGTTAAATTTTTGAAATTGGAATAATACAAATTAATTTTCAATTAAATTGGTAACTTATATTGATGATTGATGATCAACAAGACTTTTCTCAAATTCCATAATTATCATTGTTTTAATAGAAGGCAAGAAGAGTCACTTGATTCTATAGTATTACATTAAAAATGTGTAAAACTTGAAAAAAAAAATTAAATATAGAAAGCTAAGTTATTTTATGCCATAGTTAGAAAAATGACCCAAAGTTATAAATAAATTGAAATTTTATTTATTCACATGACATTGTAACATGCTAACAAAAGTTAATCACACTTTTTTAAGAATTATTATTTGTAGGAAATCATTTGCATTTTTTCATAAAGC
Organism: Riptortus pedestris; assembly: GCA_019009955.1. NCBI lineage: Eukaryota > Metazoa > Arthropoda > Insecta > Hemiptera > Alydidae > Riptortus > Riptortus pedestris. The sequence continues at coordinate 60,348,501 of CM032231.1, forward strand.
ATATTCCAATTAAAAAAATATTTCCTTGTGCAGTTACTCAATTCTAGAAGGTGGAGTTCAACAGCCACCAAAAGTTCTAGTATCAAAGAGATTGAGACTCGTGTCCTGAATGTCATCAGAGCTTACGACAAAGTGACAGCTGACAAGGTAGCGTTATTATATTATATTTTTCTCTTTGTATTTTGCAGAAAATATATAGCTGTCGGATGTACAGTCATGGCCCACCTCTCTCGTTAGAACTCATCAGGGACCGTGTCTTACTTGTTCTCAAACTTTATGATAAAATCGATCCAGAAAAGGTACAGTTCTTATTTTTTTAACTCATTTAGTAAATTCTGGAGAGGTTTACTTTTTAGAAATATTTATTCCTGGTCTTAATTTTTTTTTATATATACTGTGTATGAATTCATACATCTATAATTCTTCCACTAAACAATATCCCCAAACAGTACTTCTTCTATATCAAGTATACCAGTATATATATACCATTGTCAAATATGTTAGTAGATGTCATTACTGATAAATTTGGCAAAAGTATATTTCTCCCCAAAAATAATATTACCCCATGATCATTCATTGTTAAAATGTTTTATTATTTTTTTTTTTAAAGTATCTCTCAAATTGAATGGAAAAAAGGTCTTTTACTGTGTGTCATAGCAAAGAAAACACTTTTTTTTTCGCTCTCTCAACATGGTATTTTGAGCATCCAGCACCTTAATAATCTCTCTCACTTTCTCAATTATGTGTGTTTATATATATATATATATATATATATATATATATATATATATATATATATATATATAATTGTATAAGATGTTCACAGAAATGAATATTTTTCTATGGAATATGTACATAATAATGTTATTGAATAACCACAACTTAATTCCTCGATAAAAGTTATATCTGAATATATTCCATTGCCTATTCAAAATTTTGATATTAATCTCTAATTGTAAATGTTTTAATTGACCCGAGCACTATAAAAATAAATAAAAAGAAAAAAGAGAATTCCTTTTTTTTTTTTGGAATTTTACATTCATTTTACCCTGTGGTTTCATAGACTTCCTCGCTGGGCTAAATGGTCTTCTCCAAACTGGCTTTCTGCTAGTCTTCTCGATGCTGATTTTCGGTAGCTGTGCGGCCACCTTCCCCAGGCACAAATACATCATCACTATTATTGTTCTGGATGGGTCGCAGTCCAAGGTCTTATTTAGTAGAGCTACCTAAAATTAGCACAAGAAGACCACTGGAGCAGAAAGCTGATTTGGAGAAAAAGATCATTTTATCCTATTAATTATAAAAGGAATATATCGAGAATGAACTATTTCAGCTTATCACCTTGTAAATGTGCTCATAGTTTGCAGAACCTTTCCTTTATCAATGTGTGGCTCAGAGCCTTACAATAAAGTCCCTTGTGGAATCATGGAACTCTTTCTAATCATACATTTACCACAGCCATTTTTAAATTTAATTTATTCAACTTTAAAGTGTAATGCTGTTATTTTTATTGGAAATTTGTAATTTAGTGATAGTTTCAATATATATATTTCGCTTACATGCTCTTGTACTTATCAATTAATTTTTAAAGTATTGAATGAATATGGATAACTAAAGAAATTATGTATTTATTCTTTACAGCTTACTTTGGAGTCTCATTTTATTAATGATCTCGGATTGGATTCCCTTGATCATGTGGAAGTTATAATGGCCATGGAAGATGAATTTGGTATGAAATTGCTTTAATTTACTCTTTAACACTTAGTTCTGTAATGGGGCTCAAGTTAGCCGTGTGATTTAAGGCATTGGTCTTAATCTCACATGGTAAACCTAGAGTGGCGAGTTCGATTCCCGTCTTGGCAATAGAAATTTATTTAATAACAACCTCATTAAATAAAATCCTTAGTCACACCCTGGCTATAAAATGGTGGGTACCTGTAGATAACCTGTCCCAATTAACCATAGTAGCAAAAAAGTGGGTGTTAATATATAATAGCAATTTTATATATATATATATATATATATATAGATATATAGATATATATATATATATATATATATAAAATTGTAACCTCTTTCGGTACATTGATTTTTTTCTCAAAATTTCACGATACTTTTTTGTTTCACATGCCATAGACACAATATCTGCAATTTGTTTCTTTGGTGTCTGTTTGTTTATTTGTTAGTTTGTTTGTTACCATTTTACGCCTTTAGTACTGAACCAAATTTTATGACATCATTCAGCCTCAAATGCTTCCTGAGCGAAGCCGGGTAACTTAGCTAGTAGTTCCATATAATTATACCGGTTCACATGGGTAATATTTTATTTATTCTATACTTGATGTCTCAAAAACTTGGTTGATTGGCTTTTATGAATAATTACACAACTAGTGTTTATAATAAGCACTAACCCAAAAGTAAAAATGTATTGTTGTACCATCATTGTCTCTAGCACAAGGAAGTCATGTGGTGTCCAAATCAGATTTTTTTCTTTTTTCATCATTACTTACTACAATATCTATGTATATATAAAATTGTAACCTCTGTCTGTACATTGATTTTTTTCGCGAAATTTCACAATAACTTTTCGTTACACATGTCATAGACACCATAACTGCATTTTGTTTCTTTGGTGTCTGTTTGTTTGTTACCTTTTCACGCATAAACGGCTGAGCCGAATTTTATGAAACTTGGTATGTATATTACTGCGAACCCAACTTAGACTTTAGGCGATATTAATAGCCTCTGAGACGAACAGGAGTGGGGGTTATAAGGGAAGCCTGAAATTAAAAATAGCGATATTTCGTTTCCTATTGGTTTTTCGGCAAATGTGAACATAACAAAAGTTGTTTGTTTTGTTATTTAGAGTAACTTTTGTTATATAAACTTTTTTTTTATACTGAATTATAAACGAGATATACGCTAAAACCTATAGCGGAAGTGAACAATTTTATTTGGGACGAAAGACCCAACCGAACTAAATAAAACTCGGTATGTGTATTAGCATTAACGCTTTCATTATAACAAGCCATACCAACATTTCTAGGCACAGGCAGGAGTGGGGGTTGTATGGGAGGCCTGAATTTAAAATAGCGGTATTTCATTTTCTATTCGTATTCGGCAAATATGAACACAACAAAAGTTGTTTATTTTGTTATTTAGAGTAACTTTTGTGATATTCATTTTTGTCTTTTAACAATGTATAAACGAGATATACACTGTAAACTAAAGCGGGAGTCAGCTATTTTATTGGGCGCTAACGATTGTACCGAACTTAACAAAACTGGGTATGTCAATTAGCATTAATTCTTCCACGATTATAAGCTATATTAAAATGTTTAGGTTAGAACGGGAGTGGGGGTTATAAGGGAGGCCTGAAATAAAAATTCGCGATATTTCGTTGTCTATTTGTTTTTCGACAAACATGCACATAACAATTGTTGTTTACTTTGTTATTTAGATTAACTTTTTTTTTTTTTTTTTTTTTTTTTTTTATACATTTCTCCAGGAACAATGTGTGGAGCAAGTAATTTGCATTGAAATATTGATATGCTCAACAATTCATTCCTATTTGAACTATCAGGTACCTCAGCTGGAAAAATTAATTCAAATCAATGTTAATATTTTGTCCTTAATAGCTGAAATCTATGCATAATCCACAGGAGACGGGGAATATGACAATTTGGAGGACAGTGAAGACTTACATAAAAAATTAATTTTATTATTAACAAATGCCAACAACGGGTATTAACCCTAAACACTGGGACGGGTAAATGTCAAAATATTGTGCAATTTAAAGCCTTGCCAAAAAAATACCATCACCATTCAGCCTCAAATCAATTCCCGGGCGAAGCCGGGTATCTAAGCTAGTAATAATAATATAATTTTTCCAATATCTCGGCAAAAGCTTACCTTGTCTGTGAGGAAAGAAATGGCTTAGTGAATCTCCTTGTGGGATTCCTTTGATTGCCTGAACCCATTGTGACGTTCTTTCTAGTGTCTTAGTTCTAGTTTTTACTCTTTTGTGAGGAAGACCATTCATATTTCCAATTCTTAATGCATTGCCATTGACAAATAAATTAATTGAATAAAAACATGTTGTTTATTTAAGTTAAAAGAGTTAAAGGATGTGGTGCCATCAGTTTTTATTTTATTATGCTGTTGCCCAAAGCAATTTCACATTTATTCACACACAGCAAGAACATTTTTACCCACTTTTGCAATGCATTTAATTTGTCTTTTAATGACACTGCAACTCAGTTTTCACTTATTTATTTACTAGTTAACTGTACAAAGTGTGAAAGAAAAATTTAGTACATTAATAGAACATTTACCAATAAAATTAGTCTTCATAAATATTACCTTGCCTAACCTTCTGAAATATGTACAGAAATTTCTACTTTATTTCTTTTCCATGTCTTAGTATAATAAATGAAGTTTAAGGATTTTGTTATAAGAAATCATTTTAATTCAAATATATTTGTTATATGGAGGCAAAAAAATGAAAAAAAACTTCATTGTTGGCATTTTAATTTACATGATCATTTCAATTTATAACCACTAGTGGAGAATCTCACAAATTTATAAGTGCTTTAGGAACATTAAATTTTGTTTTGCTTTTACCTGTACAGTTAGTTAAGCAGGAGTCTACTGCAGTTGATAATTGAATAAGTTGTTATCTTGGTTAAGAAAATCTCTTAAGCAAGTGGTGATTCTTATACATCCCGGGAGAGTTATATTAACCTGATTAAGCTCTTCACTGTAACAAACCAGGGTGTTGTCTTTTTTTATTCAAATAAATTATTGTTAATTAATTATTTTATTTCTTATGTTATGTTTAAGAACCACATCTTAAATAAACATTAATGATTTGATGCCTTTTTTTTTTAGGCTTTGAAATTCCTGATGTAGATGCAGAAAAGCTCCTAAGGCCAGCAGATATTGTCCGCTACATTGGTGATAGAGAGGATGTGTATGAATAATTTGATGCAATTACATGTAGTTGAATAAATTAATTCTCATATGAGAAGTATCATTTTAAGTGATGTGAAACCTGGACAGCTATTTATTTTGTAAATATCGTAGGGCTTTTCTTTTTTTAATTTCAACCTTTGTAAATATCTACGTGTGATGTTAAAACAATTTTGCAACTGTTGTTGTAATAAAACTTGTTAGAATAAATAGTACTTTTTTATTCTTCCTTTTTTTTTTTCCAAGTCTCAACAAAGGTACTCTACCAAAATTTTGATGGGCAATTAGTATAATGTTGCATATGGTATTGTAAAAGGTTTATTTTTTTTATGTAAACATAATAATTTTAATGTGTGTGTGCCTGCTTAATCTTTGGTTTTCTTGGCAAGCAGCGCTGAGTAAATAGACACAATAAGCAACATGTCATCCATTAAAGCTGTTTTAGATCGTGAAGATGACACTACATAACAAAAAAATAACACAAAACCCAAAATAAAAAACAGGAAAATATCTTTAAATAGAAAAACAAAAATTTTCAATATGTCTTTATAGCATTTACTTTCAGACTAAAAAAAACTTTAATTAATAAGGTAAGGTAAATAATCAATTCATATTAGCTGACAGAACCTGCTCCATATAACCACCAGTTTACCTTGTGACTGGCTAGATGCTTGAGATAAATTTTATAGTTCTAGGGACAATAAGCACTTCAAATTACGTGAGCTATATGGATGAAAATAACCTTACATGGTAATATGACTAGAAATAATTAATTTTTATGAAATATATCAGTTTAAAGACTATTTTGTTAATTGATTTTTGGATTTATTAAAATTGTATTTGAATAGTACTAATAAAATGATGACTCCTGAAGAGGTGCCTGCCATTTGGAGCCACAAAACATGTAGGGCAAAAATCTTAAATAAAAGACTATTATAAATTTTTAAGACATTTTATCATCTGACCCTACCACCCAAGACATGAAGAATCGTCATTTAATAATATTTTGTTATTATTGTATGAATTATCCAAGTCATCGTTATTAGATTCTTTTTCTTTACCTGGGGATGAATATAGTTGTTCAGTATTGTACTCCATGCTTCATTAAAATTTTGCTTTGTTCATTTAGTTGTTTGTTTTCGATCTCATCTCTTCTATTTGTTTACCCATTTAGTTGATTTAAATTCACAAATCTATATTATGTACTAGAAAATTCTTAATATTTCCATTATGTATCGGAACAAAAAATGTTTTAGTTTACCAATCTTGTTAAAATATTGATGTAAATCAACAGTTACATTTTTTCTATAAAATTCTTCATAACTCCAGAGACTTAATATTAAGAGAGTTATTTGTACTTTTCGAGGCTCAGGTTAGCCATGTGAATTAAAGCGTTGGCCTTAATCTCTCATGGTAAACCTAGAGTGCCAAGTTTGATTCCCGCCTGGGCATTTGGTTTTTATTTATTGAAAACTGGTGAAATAAAATCTTTAGTCTCACCATGGCTAGAAAAGGGTGGTATCTTGTAAATAACCTGTCCCAATAAGCTGAATAGCACAAAGTGGATGCTAATTAATGACATAACATAACCACGTCTACTCATCAGATTTTTACTAAGAAATAGAGAATATATGTTGATATGAGTTCACCAGAGCAGAAATCTTCTTAGTTTATGCAGCCCCTGGATGACAGGATTTTTTTATTTTATTTTACACTAGGTAGGATCTACCTGAAAATTTCAAAAATTATTTCTTGATTCCAAATTCAATAGCCGATTTCCCTTGAGTAAGATGTCCTAAAATGCAGTAATAGTAAGGAAAGACAGTTAAAATTTGGATCTTGAAAGTTTACAATCATAAGTTTGTATGAGCAGCAGGGCATGGACTGATAGCAAGGGTAGTCTTAGATTTATATCACACTTGGTCAGAGAAATGCCTATTTAAATTAAACAAAACTAAAAATTCAATCAATACTTGAATAAATTATTAGTAAACATGATAGTACAGCATGGATAACCAGGTTATATTTTCCTGCATGCATACCAAGTTAGATAAGAAGTAATTTATTAAATTGTAATATTATATTCAAAACAACTTGTGAAATAAATTGTAATAACAAAGAGATTTTTATTTCCATCAGTTATCAAATTAATTAACCTGTATTTTAACATCAGCTATCACAGCGCTGTGGAGAAGCAACACATACTTTGTGATATGTACTTACCAAACTTCACTAAACCTAGAAAAATAATTAAGATCTACTTCTGACGCTTCAGTTTGTATACTGTGGTGTTTTTAAAATTTCTATTCAAATGGGTTTACTTATAAAGTAAAATAAACCAAATATTGTTATTTAAATAGTTTATTTATATACTTGGCCTTATTTTATTAATATAACAAAATTATTAAGAAAAAAAAATAAATAACAATAATATTTTTAATTGAAACATTTTCTTTTCTATTTTAACAAAGTAACTTTAATAATTTCTATTAATAATATTAATATAAATACAATATCATTTTAACAATAATATATACAATTGCACTGAATTATATCTTGAGCAGGGTTTTAAAAGGGCAATATACCTATATCTAGCTGATTGTTTTTAATGTATTAACTATATAATAAATTAAACATGGAAAAATATATTCTTTAACTGCTTATCACATATTTTTCGAACTTCCTCTGAAAAAGAAAAAAAAAATCTATTAATCTTACAATTTCTTTGCATGTATTTATAAGACAAAAACAACTGCTTACAACAATTAATATCATAATATTGACCCAATGAATATATACCAAAAATATATTCACCCAATTAAGGATTCTTAATATAGATAAATCTTAAACTAGATACATAATAGGATTAGTCTTAATCTTTTTTAAATGATAATTAGAACAAGGATCTGCCTGATTTCAAACATTTTTCAACTCATTTTAATTGTATGATTTGCTTTTTGGATGTTGTCCAATATCTCATTCTCTTACTTGGCTTTAGGATAAATAGTATTTATATTTTAAATTTGTAATTTAATACTATTTATTACAAAAGCTGAATTTATGTAATGGCATGAAATAGAAATAGTGTCCTGTCGAAATATAAACATTCGATAACTTAAACAGCAAGCAATGGCTCCCTTTCGTTGCATACTGAAAATGCCCCTTTTTTTATCAGGTCTTGTTATACTCGAGAAATCTGGAAATTGGACAACTATCTGAATAGCTGCCCTTTCACGGATAGAAATCAATAATGTTCCTTATTAAAATATAGTGATTGAATTATTTCAGTTTTAGCTGATTTCAACTATGGAGAGGTCGTACTCAGTAGGCGATTTTTGAAAACAATTTCCTCAAATGTCCCATCAATCCTACCCAGAACATGACGAAAATGAGGTCCATTCAAAATTTTATATATATATATATATATATATATATATAAATAAATATTTGCCTGTTAACGCTCAAGCAGTCACGATTTTTGTTTGTTTGTTACGAAACTCTGTATTTATTTTGTTTTATGTAAAAAGAAAGATGAAGTCGTCAATGACAAGAAATGGACAAGTGGGAGGGAGGGTTTATAGGGGGAGAATTTAAAAAAATTGAAATTTCTCTGTCATTATAACTCAGATCGAAAACTTTTACATAACCAGTTACCATATTGAAAATTTAATGTTCTATAAATGTTGTTCTATACATATTTTACATATCATGAATATTAAACGAGATATTTTGATTTTTTAGTTTTCCACCTTATGTAGACCCCCATTCCTACTTATGTAGTATTGACATGAATATGAACAATGTAGAGAAAGAAACAAATCAATTTAAATGAAAGATCCACTAAATTCATTACAAATAATTTAATAATGCTCTCACCGCTAACTTCAACCAGATTAGTTTTCTTCCTTTCGACTGTCACATAAAACTGTCTATTATTTGATGTTTTCCCTATAACCCAATAATCAGTCATGGTTTTCATTATGGTTTCACTAGACAAGCAACCAGATTCTGCTAGCCTAAAAAAAAATAAAAGGCTAAAAATATTGTGTATAGTAAATCCTTACATTAAAAATACTTTTATTATTAACATATCACGAGAAACACTGGGTACCTTAGCTACATGTGTGTGTGTACGTGTATATATATAAAATGTACACAGCAATATAATTCTGAATGGGATATATAATTTTTGTAATCTCCTATATAATTAATATTAATATCCATGGTTAATCTGTATTTCTTAGAAACAGTCTAGATTTCTTTGATGAATCTCAACTTATTTGTTTTATGATGGGTTTTAGCAGATTTCCCTAAAGGGAAATCAGCTATTGAGGTCGTACTCATTATGCGATTTTCGAAAAATTTCTTCAAATGTCCATCGATCCTACCCAGGAGATAACGAAAATGAGGTCCGTTCAAAATTATATATATATAAAACACTCTAGCTGTCGCAATTTTTGTTTGATCGTTACCAAACTCGATATTTAAACGTTTTATGCAAAAAGACAGATCAAGTTCGTTAATGGCTGAAATCGGACCAGTGGGAGGGGGGGATTTTCGAAATATCTCCGTTACCATATCTCGGATCAAAAAATTGTAAAGAACCAGCCTTATTGCAAATTAAATTTACTATAAATATTATTCTATACATTTATTCTCGGTCTTGAATATTAACCGAGATATTTGGATTTTTATTAAATGTGGGCGGTAACGCACGAGTGAGGTTCCCGCCAAAAGCTAGGTCGGCCGTTTCTGTAACTGCTTGGCTCTCGTATAGAGATTTTTCTATTGTATAACTTCAGGGGGAATCTGCTTAGTTTACGCAGCCCCTGTGTGACGGATTTTTTTTTTACATGCTATTACAGAAGACAAGGAACAATCATATCAGGACACCCGTTCCCATGTGATTGGCCTTCTTCACGGAAAATATTCTCATCTGTCCTTTCGTGTCCCCGATTCCCCCAAACTCCAATTTCAAGTAATACTGCCTGAAAGTGCAGATGCAACCAATCCTACTGTCTGTGAATCTGTGGTCCCTACTGTTACATCATAGGAGGGACTTCCCTCCACTTTCTGGTCAACGCTTCCACTACTGCCTGTAAGCAAAAAGACACTGCTATTGATGCATTTCTTTATCAATATATTCTATGCTAAAACAAAGTTTGAGCAATTAAGATTCTCAACAACCAACAGTCTTAAAAGTGATGTCTTGCCTACAGATGGTGGACTGGCCAAGTGTTTTAGCAGATTTCCCTTAGGGGAAATCGGCTATTGAGGTCGTTCTCATGACGTGATTTTCGAAACATTTCTTGAAATGTCCATCGATCCTACCCAGGAGATGATGAAAATGAGGTCCGTTCAAAATTATATATATATATATATATATAAAACACTCTAGCGGTCGCAATTTTTGTTTAATCGTCACCAAACTGGAACAAAAAGGAAGATCAAGTTCGTTAACGGCTGAAATCGGACCAGTGGGAGGGGGGGATTTTCGAAAATTAGAAATATCTCCGTTACTATACGTCGGATCGAAAATTTGTATAGAATCAATCTTATTGCAAATTAAATTTACTATAAATATTGTTATATACATTTATTCTCTATCTTGAATATTAAACAAAATATTTTCAGTTGTCAGCCATCAGCAAACCGCCACTTCTACTCATGTTACATAAACAATACTCTGCTACATAATAAATCACATTATTCGACCTTTATTATATGAGATACATGCAAATATGCCCCGGTGACCCCCCCCCCTCCGTCTTAAGGTTTTGGACTACTAAAATTTGATTGATTGAGATGATATTTATTCTGACTCATTATTAATTACAGTACAAGATATAGTAAATAGTTCTCAATAAAATTAATATGTTATATTCTGATATATTTCAGTAATTGTTTTTCTTTCCTATGTGAAGCGGGCAGTCCCGTTTGTTTACATTTCTAACCTAACGCTTCCTGTCGGCAGGTTATTGAAATTGGATGAAACATTTCTTATTTCCGTTTGTATTTATTCACGGTGGTGTTGTGTTACCAGTATGTAGATTTATCTATTACTAAACTTCACGAGGGAAATCTGCTTAGATTGCGCAGCCCCCGTGTGACAGACTTTTTTTATCTCCTTTCTCCCATTCAGAGACCTCTCCAGTTTAAAAGTGAATTGCCAAGAATAGAATATAGGCTTATTAGTCCTATAATCCCCATTGATTGATTTAGTTATGGTCAACTATCTACTTCTAGGATGTAATAGTTTTTCACAAATAACTATAAAATAATTTTCAAGAAATGTTCAAATTCAAATAATAAGAGAATAATAAAACTTATATTATCTCTACCATTATATATTAACTCTAACCATTTTTGGTGTTGATGAATGTCTACAAGAAGTTTAAGAAGCTCTTTTGGGGAAGGCTGTCCTGTATATTCCTTTTTCTTATCAAGAGTTGTTTTTGTAGCCAAATTCATTGAATTAAAATAAACAAATCTGAAAAGGAAAATTCAGAAATTAACCATCTAAAATGAAGAATGAAGATACATAAAATATCTGACTTAGAAGAATCGTTCCAGGGTATACTAAATATTTTTCTTCAATTAACCGGTCTCTGGCAAAAAATCAACAAAAGTGAAAAACCTCAAATGATTCTGAAAATCATGTTTATTTGTTAACTAGTTTCGTGTCGTGCCATTCTCTGACTGGTTCTATATAATGATGTAGCCATTAGTTTAGTTATCCCCTTGTATTATATTTTCTCCTCATGAGGAAGTAAAATTAGTCAAGAAATGAAAATTATTTGAATAATCAATTCAGGTTTCTCATTATTTTTGACCTTCCACTATAGATTGGTTAATGGAATTTAAATAGGTTATATTTTCACAATAAATATTTGTCCTATATTCAAAAACCTTCATTTATTTAGCTGTACATACACTGGTTACTGAGGCTGGTCCTTCAGTGCTCTCATGTGTATATATGTGAGTATATATATACTAGCTCAGATACCCGGCTTCGCACGGGAATTGATTTGAGGCTGAATGGTGATGGTACTTTTTTTGGCAAGGCTTTACTTTGCACAATATTTTGTTTACCCGTCCCAGTGTTAAGGGTTAATACCTGTTGTTGGCATTTGTTAATAATAAAATTAATTTTTTATGTAAGTCTTCACTGTCCTCCAAATTGTCATATTTCCCGTCTCCTGTGCATTATGCAAAGGTTTCAGTTATTAAGGTCAAAATATTAACATAGATTTGAATTAATTTTTCCAGGTGAGGTACCTCATAGTTCAAACTGGAATGAATTGTTGAGCATATCAATATTTCTACGCACATTACTTACTCCACACATTGTTCCTGGAGAAATGTATAAAACAAAAGTTAAACTAAATAACAAAGTAAACAACTTTTGTTATATGCATGTTTGTCGAAAAACAAATAGACAATGAAATATCGCGAATTTTTATTTCAGTCTTCCTTTATAACCCCCACTTCCGTTCTAACCTAAAAATTTTAATATAGCTTTAATCATGGAAGAATTAATGCTAATTGACATACCGAGTTTTTTTAAGTTCGGTTAAATCGTTAGCGCCCAATGATATAGTTGACTCCCGCTTTAGTTTATAGTGTATATCTCGTTTATACTTTGTTAAAAGACAAAAATGAATATAACAAAAGTTACTCTAAATAACAAAATAAACAACTTTTGTTATGTTCATATTTGCCGAAAAACGAATAGAAAACGAAATACCGCTATTTTTAAATTCAGGCCTCCCTTACAAGCCCTACTCCTGCCCGTCCCTAAAAATGTTAGTATGGCTTGTTATAATGAAAGCGTTAGTGCTAATACACATACCGATTTTTATTTATTTCGGTTGGGTCTTTTGTCCCAAATAAAATTGTTCATTTCCGCAATAGGTTTTAGCGTATATCTCGTTTATAATTCGGTATACAAAAAAAGTGTATATAACAAAAGTTACTCTAAATAACAAAATAAACAACTTTTGTTATGTTCATATTTGCCGAAAAAACAATAGGAAACGAAATATCGCTTTGTTTAATTTCAGGCTTCCCTTATAACCCCCACTCCTGCCAGTCCCTAGAAACCTTAATATGGCTGATTATAATGAAAGGGTTAGTGCTAATACACATACCGAGTTTTATTTATTTTGGTTGGGTCTTTTGTCCCAAATAAAATTGTTCACTTCAGCTATAGGTTTTAGCGAATATCTCGTTTATAATTCGGTATACGAAAAAAGTGTACATAACAAATGTTACTCTAAATAACAAAATAAACAACTTTTGTTATGTGCATATTTGCCGAAAAACCAATAGGAAACGAGATATCGCTATTTTTAATTTCAGACCTCTGTTATAACCCCCACTCCTGTTCGTCTCAGAGAATATTAGTATAGCCTAAAGTCTAAGTTAGGCTAGTAGTAATATACATACCAAGTTTCATAAAATTCGGTTCAGCCGTTTTTGCGTGAAAAGGTAACAATGAAACAGACACCAAAGAAACAAAATGCAGTTATGGTGTCTATGACATGTGAAACGAAAAGTTATCGTGAAATTTCGCGAAAAAAATCAATGTACAGACAGACGTTACAATTATATATATATATATATATATATATATATATATATATATATATATATATATATATATATATATGTTAATATTTTGTCCTTAATAACTCAAATCTATGCATAATGCACAGGGGACGGGAAATATGACAATATGGAGGACAGTGAAGTCTTACATAAAAAATTAATTTTATTATTAACAAATCCACAGTAACGACGGGTATAAACCCTAAACACTGGGACGGGGAAATGTCAAAATATTGTGCAAAGTAAAGCCTTGCCAAAAAAAATACCATCACCATTCAGCCTCAAATGAATTCCCGAGCTAGTATATATACTGCTCAAAAATGAATAGGGATATTGGTTATTTTTTCTTATCCTATTAATTTTAATTAAATCGATCTTAATTAAATTTCTTTTTTATGGGGGAAAAAAGACAATAATTTCTAATAAATATTAATGATATTTATAATAAAAAAAAAAAAAAATATGCTAGGCCCCATACATACCACAAAACAGCCAATATCCCTATTCATTTTTGAGCAGTTTATATATATAACTTTGATATCTCATTGAACCAAAAGGGTGAATCATGTGGTAATAAAACATAAACATTTATATATTTTCAGGAATTAGACATATTTTCTGATAGATTCAATATTTTTCTATCAATCAATGCTTTAATATGCCTTAATTCCTGAAACACGAATAGAACAGAAAATAACTAACAATAACTCCATACACTTTCATCATCTGGCTCTTCACCCATTTAGATTCAATGATATTTTTTTACAAATGAATTCTAAATTATTCCATATATTGTTAGAACTTCTAACATACCTGGAATCTTGGTCGAATTCAGAAGACGGTGAAGAGTTAGGCTGTTGCTCCTTATAATCACTTAGGTCTCCATTCACTTTATCTAGACGTCTTACTAGAAAGCTGTCCATTCGCCTGTAAAAATCCAGCTTCACAGGCTCATTTCCTAAATAAATATGCATTCAAAAAATCAATTAGTAATTAATCATTCATTAAGCTTTATTGCCTTAAAGCATGATCAGTATATTAATGGTAAATCAAAATAGAATATATGCTATAAAAATATGCTTACTGATAAACTGCAGTAAGGTTTGTAATAGTAACATGAAATTAAAAATTACTATATTTCAGTTCTTATCCTTTTTTCAATAAATATGCTCATAACATAAATAAATAAATTTCTAAAAATTCTTTTGCTAGGAGTAACTTTTTTTTTATTCACTGCTCTTGTATAACAATCCATAAAATGTTCATTAAACTAGAGCATAAAATAAATCTGTTCATTAATTGTTAAAAATTAAATAGAATAAAGCAGTTAACTTCTATAGAAAGTAAGTCATTTTTAAACTGTAATTGATAATGATTTATTACCATGACAAATATTAGCTTTTAACGCACACTTATATTTTTTAGTTTGAAATAAATAACTTATTGGCTAGATGTTTAATAACACTGTTATTCCAGAAATGATAAAATATGAAACATTATTCACTGTTCAATTTTTAGAAATGAATTATTCTAATAAAACATGTTATATGAAGATTTGTAAAAACTAAGAGTTTAGAGGTGAGCAGAGTGGGTTTAAAGATTAGTGTGAAGGAGATCACTCAGTATTCTGATTTTTTTTTTTTTATCATTACTTAAATGACTATTATTTACTGTACTACTATGTATAAAAATTACATACATGAATGCTTCATGTATTGATATCAATTTTTAAAAGTTAAACATATCTTGTTGTTGGCACTCATTTTTTATGGTTCACACAGATTTGGAGGATTTTTTGTATATTTTCGTCATTTAACCAAACCCACTATCTAGTTTTACTAAAGGAAAGCCATTGATAACCAAAGAGCAATAAAATGAACTTACCTTGAACTAGGACAGCAAGTGTAGTCTGGTGATACCTGTACACAATAAGGTGGTAGAACCCAGGATGGGCAATGTGAGACAAGTAGACCCTAGGAACTTTACCCGAATAGGTTACATCTAAATCAGTCAAGTTCTCAGGTCCAGTAACAAACCTAGAAAAAAATTAGAGCATAATGGTTATATTGATAAATGCTGTGAATTATGAATCAAACTTTCTGGAGGAATTTTTAAAAAATAAATTATTCGATAGACTATTAAAGAAGGCACTTAAACCTACACAAGATAACTTGATTGTAATCAATTTGGAATAAACAAAAAATGTCTTCATTATTCTACTTCACTTTAAAACCTATATACGTAGTAAGGTTCCAGTCTGACGTCTTTTCTTTTTAGGTGGAGACTTGCCCACCGTGCATGTCTACGACTGCATTCTCCATAACCATTACCCATACATCCTCAGTCCCGTCAGTCTATATCTAAACTTGAACAAATCTTTGCAACGGAAGACATTTTTAAAATGTTCAAGATTGAATACTATGTGATTACGAAATTCTTTTTTAAAGAGGGCCTCACTCCTGCACAACTTAAAGAGCACTTGGTTGGTGTAGGGGGGTCTTCCTCTTGCATTCCACTGTAAAAGAATGGGCAAAATTGTTTAAATTAGGGAGAGAAAGTCTTGATGACCTCACTGGTCACCCATTAAAAACTGTCACTTCTGAAACAATCAAACAAACCAAAGAAATAGAAACGAAGTTGGGCCTTTCAAAAGTAAGTGTTCTCAGGATCATTAAAGAACATTTGCATACGAGAAAGGTAAGTGCAAGATGGTTTCCAAAAATTCTTTCTGATTCTCAAAAAGATGAACATGTTCCTTGCTGCAATGAATTTTTACAAGGGTATAATGCCGATCCGAAAAAATGCTTGGATTCAATAGTAGCCGGGGGATGAGATAATGGTTCTATATACTCAGCAAAAGGGTGTCCATGGAATGGAGAAAACCAAGAGAAGCACCACTGCTTAAGGCAAAGTCAACATTCAACAAAAAAAATAATGGTCACAATTATTTGGGATTGTAGTGGAATACTGCTGATTGATTTTAAGGAAAGGAACATCACAGTGAATTCCGAGAATTATATAGCGCTACTTCACTGGTTATGAGATGCCATTAAAGAGAAAAGGTGGGGGGGGGGGGAGGCAAAGCAGCTCAGCTTTTTCATGACAATGCCCCTGCTCACACAGCATTAATTCCCAAGGCTACTGTGAAGGACTGTGGTTTCCAAGAAATCTCCTATCTTCCCTACAGCCCAGACTTAGTCTCTAGTAACTCTACCCATTTTCAAAATTAAAATCTGACCTCTGTGGAAGGAGATTTAATACCAACAATGAGGTCCAAGCAGCGATGGAAGAAATTATTCAGACAAAGAAAGAAATTATTTTGTTCATAATGTTAAATTATTTTGTAGTGTTCTATTGCATTTTTATATTACCGTCAAGCGACAATGGGGTTTTTAAATTTTTTCTGTCGTTAAGAAACAAAAATAAGTCAAAAGCAATATAGTTTTTCTTTTGAAAACATAAATAAATAAATCGGGAAAAAACAAAAAAATACCATTATCTCATTATGTCAACATGGGTTTTATAGTGTTTAAATGTACTACTCTGAAAACATTAAGTAAACTACTTTTGAAATTGCTTAAAATACTGGTCCTACCTTCTGGACTTTTTTAGAAAAGAGCACTAGTCCAATGTAGAGGACTAGTCCTTGCTTCAATAATTTTGCTTATATGAAATGGCTAACAATTGTAGCTGTAGGGGTCCCTAATTTTTAGGGAAGCGGATAAGGGTTTTAACAATCATTGTCATCAGGAAAGTCTGCTTGTTATCGAAAAGAATGTTACAATGGAGGTAAATTTTTTCGGAGAGCCACTCCCTCAGGAGCCTATACAAAGACTAAATATAGGCATTAGCTGGTGTTTAAATGCAAACTGAAACAATATACTTCCAGTGTTTTGTGAAAACATGGGTTACTGTGGACCTAGACAATTTTAAGAACCAACAATTAGATGCCTCTGAAATATATTTCAGTAGTGCCAATGACAAAGTAAATGAAAAATACAAGGCTTGTGACAGTTTAGATTGCAAATACAAGCATATAATTTTACAAAGTGACTAAACTTGATAGCCCAGGAGTATGAGGTATAGTCCACTATCTGCAGATGTATAGGGAGCACATGGGGTTTCTTATAGAACTAATTCTCGATTTTCTCATGATGTTGAGTGAAAACCATAGATAAAGAAACATTTACTAAAATAGAATACACTTGTAACAAACCTATTTGGTTTTACAGCTGTTCGCCTTCCATCCGAAGTGGCACATTGTTTCAAAAAATATGGGATAAGACTAGTAACTAAATACCTATAAACAACCTGGGTATCTTCAGCAGGTAAACCACTCCTGCAAAACAAAACTAAATATTATTAAATAATACCAAAAAAAAAAAAATAACAAACAATGAAAAAAAAATAGGGAGATATAGGAAAATAGTTTTTACAGACCTAGTTAATTTTACTAGAAGAGAATTTTAATCTTAAAATACAGAGAATTCAATACCTTGATAATTGCAGTGAAAAATTGTGAATACAAATATTAATTGAATATACTGTAAAATTAATAGCAAATAAATGAGAAACAAATTTAGGACAGACAAGAGGAAACTATAAGTAAATGGTTACATTTTTTTTTATTGTGACAGATCGAACAAATTAAGAGGTTTTTCAATTGCCAGAAAAAAATATTGGCACAATTACCCCAAATAACCGGCAATTTACTATATTTGTTTTAACCTGATGAAGTATAACAGATAATATATTGGCTACACACAGTGAACTCTCAAGTTAAATATAATTACATTATCATCTCAAAGCGTGTTATAAACATACCATACAAGTTGTTCGTTATAAAGAAGTAATGAATAATCAACTTGAGGAAAAGCCGCCTCAAAAAGATTCATAAAACATTGAGAATGAAGAAATGTTGGCTTGTCTAATGGAAGAAACTGGACTCCTTGAAATAAATCAATTATATCACATTTCTTCAAATCAAGAGACAGAAGGTACTGAAAAATAAACAAATATTAAATGTCTTGTATAAAAGGTTTGAAATTACACATTCATTCAAGATAATATTGAAATGGCCAACTTTTAACAATATTTATCACAATAGTAGTTCAACCAATGTTACAACCGATAACTAATAGATAAAAACTACCAACAAATAACTTCAATCAAAGAACGGGACCTGCGTTAATTACATTTAAAAAAAATTGACACCATGAATTTAATAGTTATTTTGCTAGTTGTTTGTTTTTGTAGTTTGTTATTCATTATGAACAACAAATACATTATAGTCCAAAAACTAAACACTAAAAAAATAAAACTAGAAAAAGTTATTTATAAACATCCACTTTGTGCAACTAAGGTAAATTCGGATTTGTCATCTACAAGTTACCGCTTTTTTATAGTTAGTGGCCTCAATAACAGTCCCACAGTGATCCCAGTGTAGTGGCCAAAAATAAAATTGATAAAAAATTAACAAACTATTGAGTTATTGATTTCCCATTCATGCATAATTATTTATTCCGAATTAATAATAGTTATAATTACACAGGAGATGTAATTATCTTTTTTTTAATTAATAGGTTCTGAAAAATCAAAACAATGCTATTTTTTTGTAGAGGACAACTTTCAAAAGTAATTAAAAAATCTCTAGATCCAAACAGCAACCAGAACAGTAATCCACAACAAGACTAATCAGAACTTAGATTAGTATATAACTATTTGACTTGGCTGCCTTATGAACTGAATGGGAAAAAAAAATAGGACCTGGTTATCACTTGCATATCTCCCCCCCCCCCAAATATAAACAAACAATACTAGGACCTAACAAAAACCAGTGAGATGGAGTTTATTTATTTAAACAAGATCATTAAAAAATAAAAAGATAATCTTGAAACCAAATTGGACATAAATAAGAGAATGCTACAGAATGTTTTAACATTTTTAGATTCTTTTACAATTTGATTTTTCTTCAGAAATCCTCCAAAATCTCGATACAGAAATACAATGCCAAAAAATCAGTTAATTTGATGGATATGCTTATGAACAAATGATTAACAAAAGCCTAGAACACACTATCTTGCACTATTGCATGTCACTTCAATATTGTTGAAGTGGGAATCTGATGAAGATATTAGATAATATGGGTTGGAATTTTCCACCACAAAAAGCAAATGAAAAAAAGTTAGAATCTGATTGTGAGAATCAATCATCATCTTCTGAAGAAGTCATAAGGAACAGTGTAAATTTTATTTCTTACTTAAAAAATAATTAATGCCCAGGCGTTACCACTAATTCCTACATGAGAGTAATTTTGGTGTATTGCATTTTTCACCCAATAGTAAAATTCATTTGAAGTAATTCCAATTATTACCTTTGTAAAGAAGGAGTCTAATTTCTTCTTTAACAAGTCAGGAGAGCCATTGTCTTTATCAATAAGCCTCTGGAATGGTCCTAAAAACAGTTTTGATGCTAGGTAGGCTTGCCTTAGAACAGCCAAGTACACAGGATTCTGTACATCATTTGGTAAATACTCGACTCCATCAAGTCTCTCTTTGCCAATAAGACTTGTTGGAAGATTAACTGTCTAAAAGTAAATATTTTAACAGTTAAACAATTTTGTATATTATATAAATACAAGAGGTAATGGGTACTTTATACAGAAATAAGCAGCAGCTAATTGCCTCAATCTTCAACTTCATGTTCGTGACCAAAGTATTTTTTTTTTTGTAATACTTTGTTTTGCAATATATCAAACATTAATTTTTTATAGTAGGTATTAAATATGGTATGCCAAAATAAGAAATGCAGATGAAAATGTTAAATACTTATGTAAGAATTAAAAAAAACAATTTGGATGAATAACCAGCTGAACGGAAAATTCTCTATGAGCCAATATCACACAAGAAGTTTCTAAGATTTGAGATTAATATAATGTACTGTACGATACTGCACGTAACAAAACAGGACGAGGGGGAGCAGTTAAATACAATTGTTTACAAAAAAGTTCGAAGATATTTAAAAATTAATAACATTTATTAATTATAAGTGATGTTTTATATATATACCATCTGGTTTTCAGACTGACTAACAATCTATTTATCCATCATCAGTGAAGCATTGCCATCAAAGGCTCATGTGAAACTAATGGGGGTAGAAATAAATTTTGAGAGATTTATAAAAGCTTACATAACTAGTATTAAATTGCATCAGACCATCTTGTGTTTATACTTATTTTGAATCCTCTTTAATCCCCTCTCGAGATCAGTACTTGTCTTACCACTTAAGGATAAATAACAAACTTTCTTTGTGCTCTAACTATGTCAGCATTTGTGTGAAGAAAACAAAACTTGTGGAAAGCCCTGTTTTTTCGGTTTCATTTGAAGAGAAGTGCAGCTGATGGACATTGATTGTTATGCGGAGCATTTGGGGAACATGCTCCATCAATAAAACATGTGAGTACTGATTAAAATGTTTTAAATGTGGCGATTTTGACAACAGTGACAAAGCACATGAAGGGAGGCCAGTAAAGTAAGAAGATGTTAAGTTGGAGGAACTATTGAACCAAGGTTCATGGCCGTCTCCTTGAGAAACCTTGGGAGTGACTCAACAATCGATTTTAAACTCTCAGAAGGCCATGGTTATGGTGCCAAAACAAGGGGCCCAAATGGGTTCCATATGAACTCAAAAGACAAAATGTTTAATGCTGTCTTTCTTTCAGTGTGAACAACTGCTCCAAATACAAAACTAGATGAACTAGAAACTAGTTTTTGTTTTGATGAAATAGAACTAGTTTTTGTGCACTGAATCATGACAGGGGGCAAAAAGTGGATCCACCACAACGACCCAAAGCGCAAAAAATCGTAGCGTAAGCTACTCCATCCTAAGGAAAACATCATTGGGGAACGCAACCAACAATTGATGCAGTTGAGCCGAGCATTGAAACTCAAACGCCCACAATATGCCAACAGACATGGCAAAGTGATCTTTCAGTATGACAACGCCAGGCCGTTAGGCTATTGCAAAAGTCGTCAAGGCGACACTCAGAAGGTGCTTCAATGGAATGGCCTACCCCAGCCGTCATATTCACCAGATATTGCTCGTTCTGACTACCACTTGTTCTGGTCAATGACTCATGGTCTTATTGAGCAGAATTTCACGTCTTATGAAGAAGCCAAAAATTGGGCCAATTCTTGTATCATCTCAAAAAACGAGAACTTTTTTCAATGTAGAATCCATATACTGCCAGAAAGATGGGGAAAAGTTCTAGCTAAAGATGTACAATACTTGGAATAATTAAATTTGACATATTCCTGTCAATTAATCTTCAACATTACGAAAAGAAAAAAAAAACCCTCAAAACTTATTTGTACCACCAATATACATAAGCTTTAAGCTTTATGCCATATTGTTCGAATGACACTATACTCTTGAAAAAACTTAAAAGAATGAAAAATCAATAAATGAAAGAGCGCACCATTTTGTAAATCTATTTATATAAAACAAAAAGCTGATACAAAATTTTTAAAAACTTTTTAGTATAAATAAAATATAAAATGACCACAAATTTAAATATCTTATGAAACAGCACATAAAAAATGTATTATGTATTATTCTGAGTTGGTATTCTGGCAGGTGGAAGTTACTTCTAATGTAGGTAGGATGAAAGAATTTGCTACGCTTCCTCTATAACAATTTATTAAAACGGCATATGTTTTAGCGAACGTGCCGATTTAATAAATTGTTATAGTGGAAGCATAGCCAATTCTTTCATCCTACCTATATTATGTATTACTATTTGGAATCTTTGCTATTTAACATATGATTTTAAAAGTTCATAATTTTAATTAGTCTTTCATCAAAAGAATGGAGTGCCACAAAGAATGTAGATAACTTGATAAGGAATAAGAATTTGTGGTAAGAAAATTTTGTTTTGGCTGTACGGCAGGTTTTGGTAAGTGATAAACAATTTACATTTTTATAAAAGACACTATAGATATTGGAGATGCTTAGCGACCTACTGGCTTTCCTCACCATGTTTTACACTCTGATTTTAGATGTAGGAGACCCTGTAAAAAAATAATTCAATAATGGTGGACTTTAAATCATAATCAGGGGTCAGTGATTAACCTCATCCAAGGAAGAGGTGTATCACAGCCAACTTGGAGGTCAGGATCCTGATATGACAATGAGGCTGACTCATCCTGGTAAACTAAATTTGTCTATGACTGATATGCATTCAGCAAATATTTTTCTACTTAACTTTCCTGACAATTGTTTGGGGGAGCCACACCTCAAACAACATGGTAACCAGCACCTAATTAATCTGAATAGGTTACAAATGCAGGGAATATTCTAGTTCAAGACACATCCTCTAAACAGCAGTGGATAGATTAGAAAGAATAGCTATAATTACAGCCAATTCTGCATTATAAATGTCATCCATTAAATATGGAATTCATTAAAACTTATCCATTACAAATTTTCTTGGAGATTTATCACCCAAATTCACTGTCTCAGGCTAGAAGCCTTTATAGATTTACTACTTTGTCTGGTTTTCACACATTTATAAGTCATTAGCTAGTAGAATTACATAAATAACATTTGGCATTTAGATCTACCTTGTGGTTTACCCTGGAGTGATCTTTACCCTTAAGTCATTTCTGTCTTACAGGGTCTTAAATATGGGCAGTATGGATACTTTTTGTTGATAATCTCATACAGTAAAACATTGGAACTCTTTTTCAATATTCTTAAATATGACCACATTTGAATTTTTAAATTTGAAAATATCAAATAAATATTGCTAGCCTCCCAAAGTGGAATCATTTTGTAGACATCTCATAACTTGCAATAACATCTATTAAATATATGCCACATCTTTAGTATATAAAGCTGTTATCATGACCATGCTGACTTGGTAGTAAATAACAAAGTAATCTACTAGCAACCACTTTAGAATATAATTTAATAATTTCGGGCGAGAGGGGGGTATTACCCATCATTGAGTTAGCATCCTAGGTCCAGTGAGCTCGCTCAAATACCAGGCAATCAAAGCCTCACCAGTCAGCTTAAGTGATCTCCTGATAAATAACAGTCATGCTTTTCATGTATAATGGCTTTAATTTTCACATTAACCAACAAGAAATAAGACAACATAAAATTAAATAGGATAAGAAGCTCTCAAACAAACTGTAGTCAAAAGGACAAAATTAAGATAATAATTTATGTTACCATAATAATCCAGAAATTATCTTCAGGTTTGAAAAAATATTTTTTAGTTTTTAAAGTCTGAAGCGTTTCACATGGGCAATCATCAGAAAATGTCCTACAAATAAAACATAAAATAGTGAACAAGCAAATAACGGACATAAGTCTTATCTGAGGTTTTAAAAGAGTTGCCAAAATCTGGTTAAGACTTACTCAGTAAATTTTACAATTGCTTCACTCAGACCAACTTCTTTCATTTGAACATCCACATTGGTCCCCCTAGGGTAAAAGTACATAACTTTTTCCTCTTCCTACAATATAAAAAATATTATTATGTCAATTTATTACTACATTCACACACCTACAAGTACATATGCATAATTATGGAAACAATGTTAAGTTTTAAGCAGCTTATTGGATTCCTGTAAAAATATAACATAAGTTGTCTCATTTCAAGAATCGTATATCCTTCCCACAAATCACTAGTAAAATAAATAAAAATTAACTGTTTTCAATTAAGGTTACACAGAAAAGACATACTAATATTTAGTAAATTAAAAAAAAACATAGAAATCAATTTCCCAAATTTAATGTATATTTATGTCTGACTGATTTTAATTATTAAAAAGTTTAATCAAATTTAAAGAGCCAAATAAAATAATTTATTTGTTAACAACAAAAAAATAACTGGCACATATTTAATTCTGGAATACCCTCTAAAGTCCATTGAAGTAATTTTTATATAATTCTAGTGACTAAGTAGTTATTAATCATCCCAGTTTATACTTACATGCCCCTCCTTTTGTCCAAAAGTTAAACTGTATATGAAAAAATTTTTTAGTGAAATATCAGTATTATTTGTCATTATGTCATCGCTTTTGCAGGCGGTACATGGCGGTAACTAAACAAACAAGACTAGAACAAGTTAGTATTCTTATTTCAAAGGTATATTCCCGGTGAGGAGCTTTCAAACTCATAATTCAATTTGAAGGGAACATTTAAAGTCAGGTTACGTTTTAAAGTTTGGGAGGTTTCTTACTACATCCATACAGTTACATGTAGCATTGAAACAAAGAGATACAAATACTACAAAGATCACAATCAATGAAGTTGAGACGCTACGTAGTTTACACAAAGAAGTCAAAAGGATCAGAAATTAACATATTTTCAGTTTTGTTAGTTTCTTAAGCTATAAAATCCATTATGTTCTTGTTTCAATTTTAATTAATCTCATTAATCTATCTGATGCACATAACTACTGTTTAAAGTTCAATGGTGTTGGTGAATTATCCATTCGTCTGGAATTTTGTGGTATTTTTTTAATACATTTACTTTTAGGTAGTTAATAAAGGACCCAACTATATAATACAATTTCTATTATACGAAGGTTTGTGCCAATATCAAATGTCTGGAGTTTATTTCGATTGAATGGGAGTAAGTGTAGAGTAGTATTGAACGAAGGTAGAACTGTATGATTTGAGATAACTGTTTCGGTTTCAATTAATTGTTTACGGGCTTTTATAATTTGTATAGCACTTGATAATACAGTATTTGTCCTGTTTGTAGGCACCTTATGATTTGGTAAGTACACAGGACTTGACCAGGATATGTCAAGATATCAGTGAGTTGATATTGTGGTTTGTATCAGAAAAATTGTGTGCGTTTTTTATGGAGTTAATTTTTATTTTATGGGCTGCATTCTTGCCTTTGTGGAAATAAAAAAGCTTCAGGTGGTGAAAATGAACTCTCTTTTTCTCCAGGATTACCAGGGAACTGAAGGGAAAGATTTAAGCCAGTGATGATATCAATAGGATTAAAACACTGAAGGAAGCCCCATCTGTCACAAAACATGGTCTCATTTTCTGGCAATAGAAATTTAGCTTATACAGCAAGTGCAACATTGCAGAAACTTCCTGAACATCTCAATAGTTTCAAATGTACTCCAGACAATTTCGAGCACGAGGGGGGGATGTTCAGGTTGGCCGTGCGAGTTAAGGCGTTGGTCTTAATCTCATATAGTAAACCTCGAATGTGGCGAGTTTGATTCCCTCCTGGGCAATAGAACTTTATTCGGTGGCGGACTCATTAAATAAAATCTTTAGTCCCACCCTGGCTAGAAAAGGGCGGTAACCCGTAGATAGCACGTCCCAAGTAACCATAGTACCCACGTGGTTTTTTATTTTTAACGTAGTGAACGTTAAAAAATAAATAAATATTTATATTAAACACATAATAGGATTCCGCATTGCTTATTAATAATATTTTTGTCTTTAACAAAGAAAGCTATGGTGATGGCTCAGATGGTAGTGTTCTGATTATCCATTTCTGACCGTTAGGTATATTATTTTGTGTTCCGGAAATCAATACATTCAATGCTTGTAACTCAAGTTATCGTAGGATGTAATGTACAGTGTGGTTTAAATAGGAGAACCTTTATTACGCGGTGTTTGTTGTTCCTAGATAAATGGGCTAGTCTCTGAACCCTACCAAAGAATAAAAAAAACAATTTAATCTAATATAATTCTTCTTGAAAGATAATATTCTGCACTTGTTTGTACATGAGGAATATGACGAGCTAGGATGAAGGAATCTCGCAAATTGTGGTAATCACAAACTCAGAGAGCAAATGAAATTTATAATTGAGGCACCGAGAAGCAAAGGGGTGTAAGTGACAAAATGAAAAAATCGGAGATAAGTACTGCAAATGATAGAGGCAATTTCAATCTGTTTAGTGCAAAATTGGCGTTAGTGGTAGCCTTGACAGGTGCTGCTATTTGACGGCATAAAGAAAAACTACTTAGTAGAAGCTTCACACTGCTTGGCGCTAAAGGGATGTAAGTGTTACAGGAGCACTTACACCTTTTGGCCTCCAATGGCGAAAACGCAAAAGAAGTTGAGGAAAGAAAAATACTTAAAGAGCTACATCTAAGAAAAGCAGACAAAGCTAGAGAAGCCAAAACAAACGCTGCAAAGCATGCAAAAGATAATCCAACTACTGTAAAATCAATTTGTTTCGATTTACAAAAAACGTTGCCCACTCCTATTTTAACATGTAATAGGATGTACTCCGCTAGACAACTGTGGACCTACAACCTTGATATACATGACCTAGGTGAAAATCAGGGTTTTATGTTTATGTGGCATGAAGCGGAAGCCTCAAGGGGTTCTCATGAGATTGGTTCCTGTTTGCTTAAATATGTTGAACAATTACCCCATCAGTAAAGCACCTAATCGCTTTCAGCGATAACTGTGGGGGTCAAAACAAAAATCAATATATTGCACGATTTTGGATGTCGATAGTACAAAAAACGAACATTGAGACAGTAGACCATAAGTTCCTAATCTCAGGACATTCATACATGGAATGTGACCAAGATTATGGGATGATAGAAAAATCAAAAAAGAAACACCAGTACGTATTTGTCCCCGATGATTGGATTTCAGCAATAGCACAAGCAAATAAAAAGTTTCAAGTCATTAGGATGTCTACAAAAGACTTCTTTTCCACTGAGAGCATGAATGAATACTTAAAAGATAGTATTGATGGTATCAGCCAATTCCAATGGCTTCGATTCACAAAGGCAGAACCATTGATCGTCTACTATAAGACATTGCTGAATGAGGACCTAGAGTTTCAGAAATATGACATGGCTAAGCCGAAAGCTGGGCGACGACCTACATCTTTTACTTTAAAACCATTACCTACATGAGCAACCAGTAGCAATCACAACAGCCAAGTACAAGGACCTACAGTCTCTTCTACCATTTTTGCCACCCATTCACCACGAATTTTACAAAACTCTGAAGCATGGTAAAAAAGAAAAGGGACAGGGGAGTAACTTGAAACACGGAAACGGCAAAAAGAACATAAACCAGAAGAAAAAGAAAACAGAAAATGGTCAACAAGCAACAAGTACTAGCACCTCAACAGAAGTGACTGCTTGTACCCTTGAAGAAATGGCAGAAGCAGAAGACGACCTAGACAGGATTTATGACTCAGATTAGAGTAAAACATAAAACAGAATCAATCAAATGAATCAATTTTTTTCATTATAACCATGGTATATTATGTCATTATAAACTTCTCAATGTATTGATTTTTTATGTTTTTATTTCTGTTGACATAATAAAGTTTGTATTAAAATTTTATTACAAGCAAATTATTTTTAATACCAACAACCCTCAATCAAACACCTACATTTATTCATTTGAAAAGGGGTGTAAGTAACATAGTTGGCAGCAAAAGGATGTAAGTGAGTGTAGGGTGTTAGGAAAAAAAATCTAGCAAAGTTTTATCTTAAGGAATATACTTAAAAACTACATAAACAAAATGCCACATATATATAGAACATGATTAGACAATGTTTACATGTATTAACAAACTCTAGAATTGATTATATATACTAAACTTTACACAAGTTTTATACAAAGTTTTAATTTTGTCACTTACATCCCTTTGCTTCTCGGTGCCTCAATTCTAATTTAATTTAAATAAAATTAAAATGTCAGGCTTAGGCTTCGGTGTTTGGGTACGTTGGCTTACGAGCGAAGAATTGATCGCAATAGCCTTCTCTCGTGTCATTTTTGAAGTTTGAATCTCATGCAGGCTGGAAGCCATCCTGTCCGTTTTCAAGTGCATGCAAATTTTCTGTCATATATAAATATAAATAAAAAATTACATATTTACTGTTGATGTATTCCTTATATTCCTGTGAAATGAACTTTTTTTAAAGTCATAATTGACGTCATTTTCGCTGGAAGCATGTACTAGCTAATTTCTAATATTTACATGGATAAGTTTGTGTGCAAGAAGGAACTCATATGGTTATATCAGTTGTGTTTATGTTTTATCTTTGTTGATTTTGATAGGACATGATTTGGATCCTTTGTTGATTGATTGACATATTACTGATCTAAGTGTCTAGGGATCGCAAAAAGAAATCAAAAATGAAGAAGAAAGTATGTCATTATTTTATTTTTACAATAATCCATTTAAATTATAGTTTAAGCCACTTTTTAAAAGTATATTAGATATCATGGTTTATTATTTTTTATTTCGCATAACTTATTAAAACTATGTTTCTTTGATTTTGTTTTTAGGTTCTTTTAATGGGCAAAAGTGGGTCTGGCAAGACAAGCATGAGATCTATTATTTTTGCTAACTACATTGCAAGGGACACAAGGAGACTTGGAGCTACCAGTAATAACTATTCTTATTAATTATTTGTCATACGTTTTTTTTGGTTTTATAATTTGCAATTATCTTTACTATCTTTTTATTTATATTTCTTGACTCAGAATTTATTTTCTCTTGATGTACTAAGTTTTTTATTAGAATTATGGATTCTGATATTGATTTTAATTTATGTGCTAAAATGTTTGTACAAAAATAATTAGTTATGTCATGAGTGTATGACTTGAAGGAATGTCTAAGGGCAACATAGTGGCCTCCCATTCTTACTGGGTTAGAGGCATTGTGCCCCAGTATTACCTCTCCCCTTGCCAATCTATTTTTGATGGAAATCATGGTTATTGAGAAATACAGTTTGTAGGCCATTTTTACTACTGACATAAAATAAGCCAGATGATACTGAATGCAGGGGACAGTATCTTTGCGTAAGATCTCTATCATCAGATGTTCATATGGAAAAAAATGAACTGGCCAAACGGACTGATTGACATGTATATAAATTTCGGATCCTGAAATTCATATAGAAATCAGAAGTAACAAAATCCACAGTTGGAGAACATTTCCATAATTCTAACCACAATTTAATATTCGACAAAGTCAAAGTATTGGTTAAAGTAACAAACTTTCAAGAAAGGATTATCAGACAGATTGTCGAAATTGAATAATTTTTATAGAGAAGATGACTATCGCCTCAACAAATGTGGATTCTCGTTTCCCAACCAAAAAGGTCTGTAATTAATCTTGGGGAAGCCGAAGAAACTCTGAGGAATGCAGATCCGAATAATGTAATTTAGAATGAGGCAGACTAACTAGAATTCCAGTTTGAGCCTACAACCTAAAACATGCAAAGCGAAAAAAAACAAAAAAAAAAAACATTGAAGTTAAGTAAAAAGCCATACAAACATTTCTTTTGTAGGTGTACAATACGTCCAACTTTTTCTTTCAATTTTAGACCTCTGCTGTTATTAACTTACTTAATTTTTTCTTTTAGTTGATGTGGAGCATTCTCATGTTCGATTTCTTGGGAATTTAGTCCTTAATTTATGGGATTGTGGTGGGTAAGTATTATTTCACAAATATTAAAGAATTTTTTTTTCTAATTTTTATTTGGGTGTTATAATGTATTGTTATTTCAGGCAAGAAGCTTTCATGGAAAATTATTTTGCAAGTCAGAGAGACAACATATTTAGAAACGTTGAGGTTTTAATTTATGTTTTTGATGTTGAAAGCCGTGAGTTGGAGAAAGATTTGCATTACTATCAGAGTTGTCTTGATGCTATTCTTCAGAACTCTCCCGATGCTAAAGTGTTTTGCCTTATTCACAAAATGGATTTAGTCCAAGAAGATCAACGAGATATCGTAATATTTTTTTTAAATTATTATTTTCATGTTACTCTATATTTTAAACTAAACTTTTATCCTAAGTCAGTGGTGAGAGAGGACTCCTTGCAAGTGGTGATTATGCCCTCCACTAGTTGAGAGTTGCTTTTTTTTCTTTAAAGATCCCATTGGAAAATTCATGACAGAGAAGGTATTAAATTTTTTTAAATTTTTATCATCTACGTAGCATTACTATGGCTAATTGAGACAGGTGACTGTCTTTTTCTAGCTGGAGGGACTAGGGATTTTATTTATTGAGTCAGTCATACTATCTAAGTATAGTAGGACTAAAACCTGAGCATTATATGGCTTGGTGGAGTCCTAAGTGAATTTTTATAATCTATGATGTATTTATGTTTGTTATTTATTAAAGTCCAATTGGGATGCGTTATCTACTACTGAACACCATTTTCTATCCTAACTAAGGATTTTATTTAATGAGTTTGTCACTAAAAAAAATCCTATTGTCCAGGCTACCACTCCAGGTTTACTAAGTGAGATTAAGACCAACACCTTAACTCACATGACTAACCTGAGCCCTCAGGCACAATATAATTTTTAATTCATTGAATAACTAGCTGCCTGCTATTTTATTTATAGAACTATATTTCAACTGTAGTAAGATGATCTAGTTCTATTTTCTTGTTTGTACACAAATTTTCAAGTACATTTTTAATTTAAAAAAAAAAAA
Organism: Riptortus pedestris; assembly: GCA_019009955.1. Lineage (NCBI taxonomy): Eukaryota > Metazoa > Arthropoda > Insecta > Hemiptera > Alydidae > Riptortus > Riptortus pedestris. Next base: position 60,379,553 of record CM032231.1, read on the forward strand.
AAACATTAAATAAAGTCCTGAGTGCCTACCATGGCTAGAAAAGGATGGTAGTAACGTGTAGATATCCCATCCCAATTAGCCGAGTGTACTAAGTGGACGTTTTTTGTAAGTTGGAAAAACAAATACTATAAACTCACCTTCATTTATTTGATTTGTTCTTTGATAGGTTTTTCAAGCTAGAAAAGAAGTTCTTAAAGCCAGATCCATGCCAATCAATTGTACGTGCTTTCGAACATCAATTTGGGATGAAACCTTATATAAGGTAAAAGCAATATTTCAAAACTATTGTTTAGAACATTGATGTTTATTGAAATAACATTTATTATAATATTAATTTTTCCAATTATAATATTTATCTCGAATAATTATTTATTTCAGGCCTGGTCATCCATTGTTTATATGCTTATTCCTAATGTTAAAGAACTAGAAATATCCCTGACTCAATTTGCGAATATCATTGATGCAGATGAGGTTTTACTTTTTGAAAGAGCAACATTTTTAGTAATATCACACTATGAGCATCGGCCTCACAGGGATATCCATAGGTTTGAGAAAGTATCTAATATCATAAAACAGTTCAAATTAAGTTGCAGGTGAGTAAAAATTATGATTCATTTTTTAATTATTTATTTTTTCTGAAATTTAAGTAAATTATATTTTAAATGATGGGTAGCTAGGACTTTACTTAAATATTTAATTAATCCTTAACTTAGTGAGCTCTAAGTACAATTCATTGCAAAAAATGTTCTCATTGTGAAGGAATATTTATAATTTTGTTTTTTAAGTTCTCTTACAACCTATATTTAGGATAGGCTTTATATGGTTAGTAAAATGCGTATGTTATGACTCTATCAAATAATCAGTTTCATTCAGAAGTCTAAAATTCTGTGTATTGAATCATTATTAACAAAGTTAATGAGTTATAATTTAATTGAATTATAAACGGATTATACGAATTATATAAGAACTGTAAATGCAGAAAATAATTCACTAAATATAGAGGTTTGCTGCAAACCGAGATATTAAGTTTTATTTTCAGTTATTTTGTTTCCTTCCCTTCTTACTTGAGTTTCTAGTGAAAGAGGCAGCTGTCCTCAACCTTAGTAACCTATATAACTCTTGGTGGTAGATAAACTCTTTTAAATGAAATATAGAAAGAGCCAGAAAAATAACTGTTACTGTGTCAGCCTTGGAATCTGAATGTTTAAAGGCCCTTAGCACCCCTTTCAAGTCATATTCAGAGAAAATATTTAAGGATAAGCTGTTAATTTTAAATTTTGAGAATAACCAGTATGAGATTTCCTAAGGTGTCAAAGGGAAGCTACAGAAAAGTAAAAAATGAAAAACTGATAGTTGTAAGGAGCAACAGGGCACACTTAATACAAGAGATGATATTCCTCTAAAAATATCTAGTGTTTATTGAAATACTTGTTGCTCGGTAACCTGTCACTGTTGGCTAAAGTGTATGAAAAATATGAACCTGAAGTAAGGAATATTTGAGCACTACTATTAAACGGTACAAAAAAACAAGAAAATATGATAAACGTAATCAAAGTTCACATTAATAAGAAAATCTCTGGATCAACAAACCAAGAAGGGCTTTCATGGGCTGCCATGTGATCTGTGTACCGTTCTATGTTGTATTTGAAACCAAATTCCAATGATGAAGCATTCAATTACCTCACAATACTGAGTGGCTTCTAAGGGAACATATAGAAGCCCAGCCTTAACACTGATAAGTATAATCTAGTGTGCGATCCTGGGGAAAGTGACTTTTGTACAGTAGAACTTATCTGCTCCCACAAAGTTCTTGTACATGGGGGTTTGTACAAATTATCATCTGAAAGGAAAGGGATGAATTTTATTTATGGGATAAAGATAAAACTGGACTTTTTAAGGTAAAAATATAGGTGAATAGTTAGGCTACCATTTAGAACTATTTTAACATGGGGGAATCTTTCAAAATGAGTTTCTTGTGTATTGTATATTCCGCTAATTTATGTATACATATGTTGTATAATAAATCATGAACCTCAATATTCCAAATATAGGTCATTTTTCTTGCATGACCCCTTTCTTTGAACAACTTATGTATTTGAAGACAATGTGATGAAATTTATTCAACATAAAAATGATTTATTCATAATAATGATAATTATTTTTCTTTTTTAAATAAGTCAATGTTATTTCTTTGGTTACAGTAAAGTAGCTGCTCAGTTCCAGAGTATGGAGGTTCGCAATTCTAAATTTGCTGCCTTTATTGACGTTTTTACTTCAAATACATATGTTATGGTCATTACTTCAGACCCAAAAATTCGTGAGTATATCTAAAAAAAAAATAACATCTTATTAAAACTTAACTATTATCTTTAATTAGCTTATTGGTATTGTGCTGAGCATCATATTATATATTTTTTAATACATTTCTTATTTTGGTGAACAGAGAAATCGTAAATACACAATTAGTTATCACTAAATCACGTGAAATATAATTGTTATCACTTGACATGTTTGTTCATGTTAGATATCCAATGAATATTTTTGGTTGATCATTGTAACAGATTGGACTATGAATAAATAAACATGGAGTAGCTAAGGCTTTTAACCACGAGAAATAAAGTTTATTGTGAACGTCCTGAGGTTCTCTAAAATTAAAAAAAAATGTCTTTATTTCATTAAAAATTAATTTAATTTAATCCCTAAATATATGGAGACAGAAATAATTAACTTTAATTCATTGTAAACCCCTTTGGTTTTAACTAACATAGTTTTGAACACTTAAATAAATTATTTTCAATGATTCATAGTGTTGCTACACTTCACATCTAGTGTTGTAAAGTTGATGAGGGTTGTTAAGGTCCCTCCACACAGTTTTTAAGGCAGCATGTACTCGTAAGCATAAGTAGGAGATTGGTTAATTTCCTGATCGCCAATCTGTTATTTATTAGAATAAAAGATTTGAAAGTGTTGTAAACTTATTTTAAAATGGCATATTATGTCAATTCAAATATTTATATGTCTGTAAACAAAATATCTGTGTTCTTTAGGAATAATTAAAAAAATAGCCAATTTTTACTTCATTTATTCAGATAGTAATCATAATTAATTTGTGTAGGTTAGTTCTAGTTACTAGTATAATTTAATATAAATTTCAATAATTATCTTTTTTTTTCATTCATGTGATTTTTTTTTTTTTAGCTTCTGCTGCCACATTGATCAATATCCGCAATGCTAGAAAACATTTTGAGAAACTTGAAAAAGAAAGTCAGTCTGCGATGGTTAAATAGCTATAATATTGTGTATGAGAGCATTTGTATATAAATTTGTAAATATATGACTTATTTTTTTTTTTAAATTTATTTTATTTATATTCAGAAGATCGTAAATTATTTAAGCTATGTAAAATATATGTTCTTAAATATATCATATATCTCTGCTGTGTTATATTTGTAATATGCTTTGTTCATTTTCATACAATGAATTGATTTGATATAAAACTGCTTACCTTAAGCTCCTTTTCATTTACACTATCTATTTCCTCTTTGATATACAGTGTGTCCCATATTTGGGCTGCAATTGAAATATCTTGGAAACTGTTAGAGATATTTCAAAGGACCGAAGTTATAGCTCTCATTAAGATCTTTCATATCCGTAATTTGTTAACCCCCAAACATTTAGTATTAAGGCTTAAGCACTTGCTCAAAGGTTGGATTATCCTCTTTACACTACATTTTACTATATTTTTGAAAACTAGTAAAATAAGAGTATTTTTGTTTTGCCTATTTTTTCCAATGAAACAATTGGAAAATTTATTTCTATGGACCTAAAATAAAACAATGACTTTTCTTAAATATTTTTTTCCTAAAGATTCAATTAAAAATAACTCTCAAATGAGCTGACTATTCCAGCAAGTAATTTCAGCAACAATCTTAAAAAATTTCACTGATAAACATATTTAACTTGAAACATTCAGATTTTTTTATCACACGGCGCATTTGCATGTGACTTACAAAGTAATAGTTGAATAAAAAACATATTTAGTATTTAACCTTGGAATGATATAACAGCTTGCAGTTAATATGACATGAGTAGCAGTGGGGGTTTACTGATGGCTCAAAACTAAAATATGGAAATATCTCGGTTAATATTCAATATAAAGAAAACATTTATAGAACATTACATTTGCAATAAGACTGATGCTATACAAATTTTCAATCCGATGCATAACAACAGATATTTTGAATTTTCAAAATTCTCCCCCTCCCACTGGTCCAATTTTGCCGTTAACGAACTTCATATTCATTTTTACATTACATACATGTTTACATAAAACATTTAAATACCGAGTTTGGTAACGATCAGTCAAAAATTGCGATCGCTAGAGTGTTAACAGACAAATATATATAAAGAATTTTGAACGGACCTCATTTTTGTCATCTGGAAGTGATTGACATTTGAAGAGATTTTTTGAAAATCCCATCAATGAGCACAACCTCAATTGCTGATTTCCCCTAAGGTAAATCTGCTAAAAAACCTTTAATATTATTTACTTATAAGTACATATGCACATATATAATCATAAAATTTTTACCTAAAACGATCAAAAGCCACCATATCAACCATTTTGCACAGAGTAAACATAATAATCTCTTGCAGAGCTACTGGCAATCAACTGCTGGAAGTACATCTACTTTTCACAGATAATATTGGATAATTCCAATCTTAATAATAATCCTCTCTGATCCAAAATAAACTGATGCCTTTATCTTTCCACATTAAATAGATAAACACATAAGTTTAAACAATGTAATTCATTTCTTAAAATAATGAACATTTTTTGTTGGTAGTAACTGATAGAAATATAAAAGAACTTGTTTCTCAAAAAATGTCTATATTTACATTAAAAATTCTTTATTTATTGCTAATATATCTGGAGGCTGTGGCTGAAAATAGTTGCTAGAGTGCTCTGACCACTTGGGAACTATTTTTAATTATTAGCAAAAAAGTATTCAACAAAGTCGTGTTTTATCTTATTTTAGGTTTGTATATGTTAATTTTCTAGTTGTGGCATTGAAAATGGATGTTTGACCTTAACCATTTTATGGCAAAATACTATCTGAAGAAATAAAAATATCTGTCCTTTGATTAGTAGTCTAACAAGCTTTAAGCAAAAATTTAAGCCTTAATACAAAATTTGTTGGGATTAAAAATTTACATTTATGAAAGATCTTGATAAGAGCCACAACATTGGACTTTCGCAATTTTGTGATATCTCTAACAAGTTTTCAATATATATCAATTTTGATCTATATATATATATATATGGGATATGGGGCACCATGTATAAAGGAACATAGAGAGCCTAGCCCGTCCAAATTAATTGTCATTGTTATTTCGGTTTTGTAAATATTATTGAAAATTCATTAATTTCATTTTTCTTTCTTTAGTCTAATATCAATTTATAGCACACAATAACAGTTTTTGTTCTAACAGCAAGAAATATGTTAGCAGTAATGGCTGTTTTTTTATTCATAAAGTATTAAGTCTTCCCTTAGGATCAAAACCCTAATCGCTCCAAATATATATATGCCAAATTAATTTCTGACTATTTATTTTTACAAATAGTGGCACTTTAAAATAATATAAAATGAGTAAAAACATTAATAAGTTAATGAACCTACACAAATATTTATTTACTAATTTCTGTACATGGTGTCTTGAATTTATAAAAAATAAGACTAGCCTTAGAGTGCTGATTTTATATTTAGTTCTGTTGTAACATCCAGTAGAGCACTTCCTCCTTTGATTGGTATCCACTAAGGGGAGGGGTTTAAAGGGAGCAAAATATTGTTAACTTCAGTACAACTACTAACGATACAAAACGTTTTCATATCATAAAAAGGTCTATAATTTATATTCTATGACATTATATGATTCGATGAGATCTAAGATATCATATACGAGTTACAAATGAAATGCAGCAAAAAATCATTATTAATCTAATTAAAAAAAGAAAGAAATATTTTCATCTCCTTGTAGGTTTTCTTTAAATAGTGAAACCCATTGTGACATTTCTTCTGGTGTCCTGAAATTCTATGTAAATGGTTTGTAATCACCATTCGCAATCAACTACCAGTTCTTAATACACAGCTATTAATAATTATTTCAAACAAATAGTTTCTCCAAAGGTAGGCTTGGTTCATAGAGCCAAAGCTTTCTCACAAAAGTATAAATTTGCCCTGCCTTCCATAGCATGTTTTTCTTAACCCTTCATAGGGCACATTTCGCTGGCTATCAGAAAAATTATATTTCTCTAAAAATGGTGTTTAGGGAGTCTATAAATGATTATTCATAATGACAGAACAGTTAACGAAATAATTGGAGAATAAGTTATTGGAGTGGCCGCTATAGCAGTTCTTCCTTGCCTGTTAAGGGGGTCGGCCTACTCAGGAATTACCAGCTGACGGACGGCAGAATTCTACCTGTCTCCTCCTCCAGCAGGGAAAGGGTCGGCTCATTACCCTTTGTGTCTCCAACTGAATAGTTTCAGCAAATATTTTTGTATAATATGTTTCAATTACCTGCTCTTTTCTGTTTCAGCCAAGACATGCTTTGTTTGTTTTCACTCGAATAAATATATCTGAGAATACTAAATGGGTACAAAATATAATTTACTTATAATGTCGAATTTGATTGTTTAACTTATAAACATCATAAAAAAAAAATACTATATGGAATCTTGACCACCTAGGCACAAATAACTCTCGCGAGTTCGGTGCCTATTTATAAAAAAAAAAAAAAAAAATACTATAAGCAAATGAAAATTAAATACTCCTGATTTTCTATACTGTGAAATTGCAAAAATAGAAGAGCAGAGCTATTTTTTTTAATTACTTGACATAGAACAAGTATGTGACAAAACATGATTAATTTACCGAAACATTATCAAGAATATCTTAGTAAAGTGTTACATTCCTGTTTGCTGGAGTAAAAGCAGAAGAATGTAGGTGACAACAGGTAATGCTCTGGGAGCGTCCAAATTAGTACTAACTGTGCAGGAACCTGGAATGGACAAGAACCGATTTAGCGGCAGGGCAGGAGGATCTCGGCTCCAGAGGGGTGAATATTCAGGAATAATTCCTCATTTTCTCCTGACATCTACTGGACACTCTTGTAACTATTAGCAGTACTCTCAGTCTGAGTTTGAAAGAGAGCGAGAGGTGGCCACTATAGTAATCCTTATGAAGGGTTAAAGAAATCAACGTATTACATGATTTTCCAAAACATTCTTCTTATGTCCCCAAAATTTATATACATGCTTATGCATGTATATATAAATGTACATGTTGTTGATTACATGAAACAACTTATTTGTAGCAATAAGACATTTTATCAAATTGTTACTATTTAAGATAGATGAATAAATGTTGGACATCACATCATCAAGATAACATTTTTACTGTGTAATAACAAGATCTCTAATTAGATGTGTGCTATATTTTTTTTCAGTAGTCCACCGGCATTTCCATTTGACAAGTTTAAAAAAAAATAGATACTGATTTTCACTTTAATCATGTTGTATGGCTGATAAATATTAAGAATGTTAATATGTGTTGAGATTATCCATGATGGGAATTGAATCCATGAATCAAAGTTATGCAAGAGTGTTTAGAGTAACACAGATGGCTACCATGAGCCAATAATAATGATTATTATTTGCAGTTTTATCAAAATATTATAAATAATCACACCCACCTGAAAATGAAACAGTTGATTAAAAAATTTGAAAAAGGTAAGGAAATATTAACATATAAACATATTTCTGTTTATTATTATTTAATAAACAGAATTACGGGTTTCCAAGTAATACTGTCATAAATAAATAATAATACATTTTATTATTTTTTCTTATTTTTATCATTTTTTTTTTACATTTTACAACTACATACTATATGGTCATTGTGCAACTAACTGAATTATGCTGAAATATCTAACTTCTGTCTTATTCAAAAAGGTATCAGCAATAAGATCTTAAATAAAGGTGTAGGATCTATTTAAACGCACGCTCAGAATTTCTATGAAAACTGCCATTGGTGGCAATGATAGATTTCTTTTGACCCAAAACTCTATACAGTATGCTTTATTTTACCTTAAATCATTAACATACAAAAATATATAAATTGCTGATTTGTTTATTATATAAACATTTCGATATCAACAAAATAAGTTAATAATAAAGATTATTTATGTTAAGTAATTTACAATAATTCAGAGTGGTAACTCATAAAATAATGACCTACACCTTTAATAATACATTCTCAGAATGGAACTGAGTCTCTAACTCAATTTACAAAATAAAAAAGTAATTAAAAAACATTAAAAAAATATGTATAAAAAGGAAATATAATACAAAATGAAAGAATTGTAGGTATAGGGGCACTTGACCAATAATAAAATATTTCATATATGTCTAATACAAAGATGTATTGATTTATACATAAAATCGAAAGTAAAACCAACTTCATGATGAGCATATATTAATAATGTGTCATATACTAAATAGTTCACTTTTTTAATTATTCATATAATAACAGGGTGTTACACCTTCCTGTTGAAGTATAATCTAAAAACTAATCCTAGCTACAATATCAATTGTATATTTATGTTTATATATATAACATTTAAAGAGGGGTTCAACATGCATCAGAGGGCTTTATTATAAGTATATATCCAGTATTCTTTAAAATACATATAATGCCCTTTTTGGGTAAATATCTACCTGATTATGGCGAAGATATATTACAAATTTAAAATTAACAATCTTATACAATATCTATTTACATCAAATATATATAGGAAGGATTTACTATGCCCCCTCTACTAAATATTATATATAATTTATTTAACATACAAATCTTCACCATAACCAAAGCGATATACCTTGGGAGTATACAATTACTTTACATATATATTCGGTTCAACATAAAAATAATAAAACAACGCTTTAATTACATATAAATGGCATAATATGCCCATATACTTATTAACTGTACACGTGGTCACTATTGTCCACACAAATGTTTATCTCACAGCCGAATTCTGATTAGACGCTACCCAAGAACTAAATACGTCTCTGTAAAAAACAAAAGAAACACATCTTAGTTATTAAAGTTTAAAAGGAAAATATAAGTAGATAAATAAATAAAATAGTGATTCTTTTCAGACATTTGTTTTTACAAATAGGAATCTTATGATCATATTAACCCTTTTACATGTAACAACTTGACTTATGCACCACACGCTATATCGGAGGACACTCCCACTAATTGGGACTTATTCTCTTTGAAGTACAAACTGAAATGATACTGAAACATCAACTAGTGTCAAGAGATTACCTTAACTTTATTTAGAGTTTGCTAAAGATTTTACAAAAGAATTTTTAGACCAATGTAAGGGCAATATCTAAAAAATAATGAAATAAATAAATTTAAAAGTCAACATTAATGGGAGTTAATGCTACATTTGATACATAGTTATAGATTACAATAATGTTAATCTTAATGTCAAATTTCTTCCAAGTGAAGACAATTTCACAAAATTTAAAATATAAAAGCGAAGCACAAGTCTAACTACTGGTTAATAATGGGAAGGGGGGGGGGAGAAATATATAATTGCAAAGAACTGCAAGTAAAAAGGAGTGGAGTATAGTGACATGACACCAGAAAAGTCTAAGGCAATTGTGATTAGCAAGTGAATGGGTGAGCTCTATGCGTTACGGCTGAGAGCCTATCCACTACAGGCATTATACTCATTGATAAATAATAAAAGGGTTATTTCTAAAATCAAAGAAATAAAATAATCAGAGAAATTGAGTATCATCGTATAAAAAATGTGTTCTTTCTTTACAGGTCAAAGTATATAAAATAATAGTCACATATTTTTCTTCTGTTGTTGTAATTTTTATACCTGGCTAGGGGGTTCCATAGAGTATTTTTTTCATATATAGATGATATAGAAATAAATAATAAAGTCAACCCATCCAATTGATATGTCATTTGTTCCAATTAAACAAACCTGCAGTGGGTAACGACGCATTCGTTACTGCAATACTCGTCCTCCCACTCTGAGTTGGCTACAGCTAAATTGGTGCAGCCAGCGCGGATACAGATGTTGGGGGCTGGCTTCACTGGCTCACCCCCGCTGGGGGGCTCCTGTAACACCATGACCACTGAGACAGACACATTGAAAGAGATCTTATTCGGCATGTTGCATTTGCAAATATGTAATATAATCGATTCAAGCATACACTACTGAAATGGCTTTGCTGTTAGCTCATTAATAAAGACTCAAATAAAAGGAACTGAATAAAAGTTTATATCTCTGGCTAATGAAGGGTATTCTGTAAATGCTTGCTACATTCAAGTTTTCATTAACATGATGCTCATTCCATGCTTCTTAAAAAATGAAAGATAATGTGATGAATTTATAATTGTGAAAACCAGGAAACTACACTAAATTTTCTTTAGCTCAACAGGCTTCAAGATTGGACCAAATGTGTTACCCCAGCATCTACTCAGCAATGTGGGGCATAAAATAACTACCTGACGAAAAAAATCTGTTAACTTATTAATCTGAAGTTTATGCTAATTAAATTATTTCCTCATTTTGAATGTTTGTTTAGCTCTTTTTATGCTGTACAGATATTTACAAATGTACTAGTGAACCATTTCTTTCACTTACTTGAGGTTAACTTACATTTTTCGGCTATTGATGTCAAAGCCTTTAGCAAGTACATATTGTCATGGATGTTTTTACCTCCTGAATAGCAGCATCAGGAAAAGAAAAGGCTCAGGGCCTTATACTAGGCAAGGGAGTCCTATATTTGTATTCTAGCCGTTCGTATAAATTAAAGTATTTTGGAATCCATAAATGTAAGTACTATCAAAATGAATGTGTATTGTTTAAAAGTAAGTAATTCAGTCCTCGAGAGGGGCCTATACATCCATATAAGATGAGTTGGATGCTTGAGGAGAGAGATGGAGGTAACAGCAAGTCATATAGTTTTAAAGCTTGTCAATGTCTCAAAGAGTGTAGGAGCTTATATTCACCTGCTGGTGAATGTAGCCATTGTTAGGGTTGACCTGCTGTGGAGGAGGTTGCTGCTGTGGCATATGCTGCTGCTGTTGTTGCTGTTGCTGAGGGGGCTGCTGCTGTTGTTGCTGGCTCTGCTGCTGCTGCTGCTGTTGTTGGGGAGGTTGCTGTTGCTGAGGCTGAGCCTGCTGCTGCCCCATATGACCCATCATTACCTGCAACAGAAAAAAAAAAAAATCACCTATTTAAATTCGCTTAATCAAGATGGTCAAAAAAAAAAGCAAAACGTTAAATGATTATTAAAATTCTATTTATCTCTCAGCTAGTTTCACATCTACGTGACACCTTATCAGGAGAAAACAGAACACAAAGAGGTGACTAGAGCAACAGCTACATCAGGACCTTCCACTAGCTGTTAGCACAGCTAACAGAGGATGGTTGGGTCAAGTCAGATTTAGATAGATATACCAGGAAATAAAAATATTGATTATCCGTAATGAAGTGTAGTCTTAAGACTAAGGGAGAAAATTATAATTGAACATACATTACTTCAGAGTTTTTAATTCAGTAGATGGAATTCACATTAATTCCTGTTTTCTTATTTATCATATTCTCTTTTATTTTCTTCTTGATTATATTTCTTTCTTTTTCAGGTATATATAATAACATTGTAAACAAGGGACATTTTATTATCCTTATTATCAACATCAATTACTTGTTTGATGTTTTTTTTTTTAAATAATAATTATATTTCCCCTATAAACTTTGTATTGCAATCCATACAGTTGATTTTGTATTTTTTGAATTCAATTATTCTTTTTATAACTAAAGCTGTTTTCCACTCTGTTTGGATATTTCTATGTGATTTGTCCATATTTTTACAAATTGACTTGATCATCCAGGCTACTGTGGCATTATAATTCAATCAGCCTATTTAGGGGTTTTCTTTTATGTTTTCCCTAATAGTTTTTGACTTTCAAGTACAAGCATAGCTAAATGTAATTTAGAGTAGTTATTAAAGCTAAAGCGTGGAAATTTGTTTTATATCAATTTGTAAACAATTGCTGCCAATATCGGGGGATAATAAAGTTCATGTCAATCTTGGCATAATACAAGACCTCTAAAATGGTTTAGGACTTCTAAATGTTAAGCTTGGAAATAAAATTGAAAGCTTAGCTTTGCAAAACTTATGGGATAACAAACAAAAAAGGCAACTACATGTGAGTCAAACTAGATTGAAAAAAAAAAAAAAAAAAACAGGAAAGAACTAGAAGCTAAAAATATATATAATTGTCGTAGAACAAAAAAAATATTTAAATCTGAACCCTTATATCAATGAAATGATTTCTAATCTTAGAATAAACAACATGCATTCAAAAAGTATCTGCAAAGCCTTATTTCAATAGAATATGCAAAAGCTCTTTTATTTATGGTTTCATTAATTTACCTAATCAAAGATACAAATATGATTAAAATGTATGGCCAACTCATCACATAAAAGAAATCATAAACTCCAGATAATTCAATTTCTAATTGTAAGCAACAAAAGTTCTTTAAACCCTTGCAAATGAATTCCATGTTTTAAAATTTGAGGGAATTTCCCCATTTATAATTAATCAAAATTAAACAATATTCAACAACAATTATCCCATTCATTGTATTTTAATAAAGGAGTGTATCTCTCATGGAAATTTATAATTGCATTCTACATCAGGCAAAACAGTCATGGATAGTTATTTAAAAATAAGGCTGATGGAACTTAGTTCTTTTTTGAATTTATCATTATGACACTCACACAGAATAATCAAAGTATTAAATTATCAATAATAAGGAGGAAGGGGATACATTTTTCTAACAGAAATATTCTTCAAACAGTTTTCTTCTGAAATATTAGACTAATATTATTTCATCACAATAAATAAGAAGCTATTCCATGTTAGCTAATGAGAAATTAGCTGAATTTTACATAAAGATAGCTATTACGGTTAGGTAAGGCATTATTAAAGATTTATGAATTTTCAATGTTATACTTGAGAGTCAAGTTTCAATTTTACAAAACAGAAATAAAAAAACTGTTTAAAATATGCACTGCGGAAATTCAGAAGCATCCTATACAAACGTACAACAGCTTTAAAATATGAGTAGCTGGATGCCCAGCTATGCAGCTACTTAACCTAAACCTGAATTTCAACGAACATTTTCTACATTTTACTATTTCTTGGGTAGCTATAAACTTTTATGACATAATTCCATTAAGTTATTTAGCAGGGAACCATTTCTAACAAAGAAATTTATTATAAAAGACGTCTAGAAAGTGAGAGTAGCATGAACGACGCGTTCGGGAAAATGATTGAATTCATGGAACAAAATGAAAATTAAATAACTTACAGAATCGTTTGTGTAAATGCCAGGAGGAATGTTGAAGAGAAATTGGTGAATCACCATTAAGCAAAATGCTCTAAAGACGAGAGTGCGAGGAACACTTGGATACTAGAGAGGAAAACATGGACACAAGAACTCAATGGCGACAGTGCTGCTATCTGGCCAAAGCTTCAGTCAAACATTTTTCAAATCCTTCTTCCAAATCGGAATGGTTCCAATAATCCTTACATTTTAGGAGTTTTTGACCTTTCAGGGGATTAAAATGTAATCGGGAAATAATTGAGATTTTAGAGCATTTATTTTGTTGATTTAATGCAAAAGAGTTAGGTTTCCTAACTTTTTACTGTATCAATTATAGGATTTAATAAATACCCAAGCCTGAATATGACTGAAATAATAATAAATAATGATTAAAATGCAGACTGAAAATTGAAATTTTGCCTAAATAATATCGATTTTTTTTTTGAAATACCAATTTATTTTATTTGAAAAAATGAGAATCCTGTAAAAAGTGCAGATTCTTAATTCATTAAAAAAAATGTGCCTTAAGCATGTTTTATTTATATACAAATTTGAGTAAAGATTTTATTTAGTTCCAAACATTTTTCTCTTTCTTTTTTAAAGGAAGACAATGCACCAGTAGTTCTATCTGTATTTCCAATAATTTTATACATAGTGCTGTGATGATTAATGGTGCCTCCTACATGCATGGGAATTTTCTCCCTTTGATTATTAAATGTTCAAGAACCTTCAAAGTGGAATTATCCTTTTTTGTGCAACGTAACCAAAATAAAAAATTGGAGCAACTGTATTGTTTTTAAAAACATTTTTTTCTATTTACACCATAACTACATTAAAACACAAGTCATAGCGAAAGAGGAGTAGAGGGGCAAAAGTAGTGTGTGTATACACAAGACATCTTTAAATACTATACCATAACCGATTTTTAAAAACTCTCAATTTCAGCATTCATGGCAGAATAAAATGTAACAAATTCCACTGTGTTATGGATTTTACTTAAATTTTCTAACATAAACCACTGTTGATAAAGCCTACAGTTAATAGTTCTGTTAGAAGAATACATTCGTATTATATACATTTATCAACTGAAATTCTTGTGTTAGATTTCTGGAGTCAAAGATTTTACATATAGGACTATTGAGAAGCCCATTACAATGTCACCTATATGCACCATTATAACATTTAAAAAAAAATTGTTCAAAGTCACATTCAAAAAAGTCTGAGGCACTAAGTGGGAAGTTCATAAAATGTGAAAATGATAATAAATGTCAAACCATAATTTATAAAGGTGAAATCACACATACCGTTAAAAAAATAAATAAATAAAACAAGTAATTACAGTGAATGGTCACTTTATAAGGAGTCAAAGAAAGATATAATAAAGTAAGAGGCATATTGTCATAAGCATTTGCCCAGTATATATTTGCAATGGGAGTGTGATATTTGAAATACTGTCAAATACCTATTTCCTCAAAAAGCCATGGATTAACTGATTTTCATTACTGTCTGCTTATGTACATGTCGTTTGTATGTTAACAGTCTTCAGTCATAAATTAAGTGTTGGTCTAGCCTGTGAGATTACATGGGCACAATGGACTGTTTGAATCTGTAGAAATAGGACTCAACTGTACAATGGAAGTGTGATATGTGATTTTGAAACTTAAAAGTGATTTTGTTTGAAGTAATATGGTTACCTGGGTTGTTTGGTTCTGCCTGTTGTCAGGCTGCATCATGTGAGGTGGCTTCTTAAGATGGTGCTGTGGGGATGGAGCTGACATTGGGGGCGAAGGGAGGCCAGTCGGTGGTGAATAGCCACTGTAGCCCCCTCCATAGCCTCCGTATCCACCATACATCGTTTCTTGTTCACCTCCACCCTGTATTTCCCCATATATTTATTCATAATTATTGAATAAAAAAATAATATTAAATAAACTACATGTGTTATCCACCATTTACAGTTAGAAATAAAAATGATTTCTCGTTCAGATATAAATATTGTATTAATATAGTGTCTAAATAACATAACTAATCCTTTTGTATTTAAGTATATATCGATCTCGAAGTTTGTGGTTCTTATTGTTAATATTTTCATGAGGCAGGAGCCAACATACTCTTCATAAGAATGTTTTATTCTTCTTATTTAGGACCCAATATTTTTATATGTTCTTCATAGTTTCATGGCAAGAGTCACCAATAAAAGGTTCAAGGTTGACGTTTAAATAAACGATCTGAAGTCAGCTGACATAAACTACTCAGTACCAACGACCTCCATAGTGAGGAAGGGACAGTCGCAAGAAACAAGCACTTTAGAAATGTAAATATCAATCTGTAATTAGATTTAATAAATATATTATGTTAGTAGGCACTTATTATTACTATATGTAGCAAAGAATTGTCATAGGGTTTTGTTAAATAAATGTTATTATTTTTTTAAAAAGGATGCCCCCTGTAGAGGTGGTATGTAAAGCCACGAAACATGTAGGGCAGTATCAATAAAGCTTGTGTGGAAAAAATGTTTTTTATTAGTGAACCTTGCCATGAATCTATGAAGAATATAAAAGAATGTTTTATTACACAAAAATATATTTGTAACACAATTAATGAGGGCATAACTTTAAGTAACTAAAATATATTGACAAATTTGTGTTTTGGCAGTAAACCCCAATTAAAACATGTGAAGAATAATAGAAGGAAGAATGCCAAACATAGATTGTTTCCCAACTGCCTTAAGCATGAGACTATCCAACAATAGATGCTTTAGTAAGAGTAGAGAATTCCACTCAAGGCAAGGAGCCAATCCTCCACAGCCTGATTATGGCTGACTAATGGCAGGAATGAGTTACTATGAATATGGTGACTTTAATGTTCCCCAGGGACATGGTACTCATGAGAATTTAGACAAAGAGAAACATTTCAAATTAATTGGAAAATATAACATGACAGTCGCAATGGTATCAAAGTCAGGTTGGAAGAAATCATTATAATTAGAATTGGTACCACATAAGGACAATAAAAATTTGAGGGGCTCAGGTTGGCTGTGTGAGTTAAGGCATTGGTGTTAATCTCATGTGGGAGACCTAGAGTGGCGGGTTCGATTCCCACCCTGGGGAGTAGAAATTCATTTAGTGACGGACTTATTAAATAGATTCCTTAGTCTCACCCTGGCTAGAAAAGGGTGGTTCCCTGTAGATAACCCGTCCTAATTAGCCAAAGTAGCATAAAGTGGACATAAAAAAATAATAATAATAGTTGATATATATTAAATGACTTTGAGTCTTTATATTATAAATAACTCAAAATAATTTAAACTTCTTCATCTTGTAAGAGAAACTATATGGTGTATCATTAGCTGAAAGGGTTTTGGAGAAATGTGCAAGTTAAGGAATCCATCTAGTTAGCTAATTAGTTAGTAGTAATAACAATAAATGTTGAATTTTTCTTAAGAGTGAGGTTTTTACCAATTTTTTTTTTTCTTTTTTTTTTTTTTTTTTTTTTTTTTTTTTTTTTTGTGAATGCATATACTAATGAATTGCTGACTGACAGAAAACATGTTTAACAAACTGCTATGAGAAGAAATAAATATTACCTTAGACACCAAGCTGGCTCTGTAGGCTGCTAATGCTTTCAAATAATCCTTTTTAGCTGCTTCAGTTTTTTTCTTATAGACCTGCAATTTTCAAATAGTAAATAATTAACACAAAAAGAAATAGTTATTTACTTTGAGTTTGAGAGATAAGTAGTGATAATTACATTTTTGTGATCAGCATCAAGCGCATCCCACATTGAAGCAACAATCTTGGAGACCTCTCCGAAACTAGCATTTGGATTCTGTCCCTTAATTGCAGCTTGAGTATCTCTGAAGAACAATGCATAAGCAGACACTGGCCTAAAAGAAAAAGAAGCTTTATATTACTGAGATTAATTTTCTTATTGACTCTCTCGCCCTTTCCTGCTTTTATATTCAACATTCTGATTAATTTTATGAAAGTAATTATAACTGGATAAATAAGAAAAAAATTCATTGTAAAACAAATTAGAAGAAAAATTTAATAAAATTCAAAATTAAAATTTATTACATTTTTTGTTTGTGTAAATACTTGAAATGAGAGAGCAAATTATAAACAGAGATCATGTTTAAGAAGCACATTGTCAATTTCATTTCCGTATTAAAATATCTGTCCAAGCAGTTATTAGTGGTATGCATTTAATTAAATAAGCGTAAATGCAGATTATAAAAACAATTACTTTTGTGGCTCATTGGGATCTCTCTTTTTCTTCTTCTTTTGTGTTTTTGGTTTCTTTTGGATTTTTGCTAAAGCGTTTTCAGCAGGTTCGGGTGATGGTCGTTTCATTCCAGCAACCTGTAATGAAAAAATAACAAAAATGTATTAATTTGGAAAAGCCTGCTCAACTCCCATTGAGAATTAAAATAAGACCTCAAAAAGATTTTAAATAATTTCATTCTATGATGTATTCATACATCTTTTCATTAAGTTTCTTAAATGAGAAGTGTAAGTATTTTCTGTCAAAAAGAAAAGGAAAAAAGAAAAAAAAATAGAAGTGAATCCTTTCACTCAGAAGTGAGATTTATTTAATGAATTGATCTCCTGTAACTGTTGAGGACTGTTATTGTGGCAACTTTGATTTTTTTTTATGAATTTATAATTTGAACTCAATGTAAGTTTATCATATGCGTCTCCATTAAAATCAGTTTATAATTTAAGAAATGCATGATCCAATCATAAGTAAGGCCTGATAGTTTCTATGGGTTTGCAATTACCTTAAGTACTTCTGTTATTTCTTTTAATGAAGTAAGTCAGAAAGTGCTCAATTACCAATTTACTATTCCATAGTTCGTAGTGGTTGAACCTGATGCATAGTGAATGATTAGTTTCAAGTTCTTACTTTAGAAAATTATCATAAGAGATATATTTATGAAGGTGAATGTAAGATGGAAAGTTCAAATGTTGTATCTAGATAGTTAAAGCGGTGGACAATTTTTAAATAAATATTGTTTAATTATGTTGGTGTCATAAAGAGTCAGAAAATTGAGCTCTTTAGATTAATATTTTAAGGCAGTAAGAAAGAAGTGCTGTCAGAACTGCATTGCAGCCTTAATAAAATTCATATGGAAGATTCATCCATTTCTTGACACATTACTTCGCCAGCCAAGTACCAAATTGGAGGTACACGCAAAAAAAAAAAAGATCGTAAGTAGTCTTAGTTCATGTCAAAAAGGGGAGAGTAACAAACAAGATCTTTGACGGGAGCTGATCCAAAATCCAGTCACTCAATTTGCCGACTACACAAAATTCTTAATGCGAAATTATATGTAGTTGTTAAGAACACAGCATTTAGAGGAGGTCTGAGCAGGATTATCATGCAGAATTAAGAGGGTGGAACTAAGATTCTTAGGTAAGGTTTGGTTAATTGTTTTTTTGGGCGATAAAATACTAGGTTATTGCACCCTACTAAGATTCTTATGTGTTGTCATGTCAAGTTATTGGGAATGTTCATTTTGATTTAAATAAGAAGAAAAAATGGGGTGGAAACTCATTGTTTCTAAAGTTCGTTGGTCTTACGCTAAGTCGTATGTTCGATTCCCGCATGGGCAATAAGAATTTATGTAGTGACGGACACAATAAATAGCAACTGTAGTACCACTGTAGCTAGAAAAAGGTGGTGTAGAGATGCGATGGAGTGATTCAATGATTTTATTTAGTAGCTGACTGGTTTGAGCGAGTAAGTGGTTAAGCATATACCAAACTGCTTAGTGTAGAATGTATATATATGGGGAATAGTGTAGATCTGGGAATTTTCAGACAAAAAAAATCTGATATGGGCACAACATGAATTCCTTGTACTTCTATTACATTAAATGAACAAATTAAATGATTCACTCCATGTTTCATGATTTTATTTTCAAGATGTAAGATAGGATCGAAAACCATTATAGAATTTTACTTATAGATCTTTTCACCATTAACAAAAGTTTTTATTTGTACCACTAATAGTCATGGAGAAATTTCCCATTCTTTATTTTCGTTCCTCTCTAATCCCCCCACACCCTCAATGTATTTTGACCAAAAGGGGAGGCATACTACTAGACGGTACAACAGTCATATATATATATATATATATATATATATATATCAATATTCTAAGGCAAGTAGTTTTTGAGTTATGAGAGATACTTAAACACGCTCGTACATATGTAGACACTACGCCGAAACTAGTCATATTGGGTTCAGGGAAGATCAAAACGAATAATTCCGTAGAAATTTGAAAACAGAAAATTTTCGCGGTTGCGATGATTTTTTTACTTCGTACAAGGAAGTAAAAAAAGAGTTAAATCAGTGTTACCACGAGAAGAGACATAATGAAATAGTTCGCAAACATTGGAGTCCGTGACTATCAATATAACATTTATACAATTCTCATTTTCAAATATCTATGGAGAATAATTTGCTGCTAAAGGAATAGTGTAATATATCGATTTAGAGGATGAGGGAGGGGGATACTTCCACGGTGACAAAAAGCGGGAGAAACCCCACTTATTTGCAGCTGTTAAAGAAATCTTTGTTGAGAAACACTTGTTTACCAACTGTCGCGAATGCCAAAACACGATATGAAATTATGTACTATAAAGAGTTCTAAAATATTTTAATGGCCTATTCTTTTTTTTTTTAAATTCAATCATTCTTTTGTTGATAGTTCACGGTTTTTGTTTAATAAATATTGCTATAATAACTATCAATGGTGTTATTTGTATTGTTTTTAATTTTCTGCCTTAAGTAATAGGTCTATTTTGGAAGAAATTAAGTATATGTAATTTTAAAATGACAATATGATAGCCCTGTCTAAATCTAATAATGATTCACATTTTATTTCAGATTGAAAAGCAAAGAACTTTATGGTTGGTACCATGTCGATTTAGTTATTGTGATTGTACTCATGGCTCGGTTTTCGAAACATTTCTTTACATGTCCGTCGAGCCTACTAAGGAGATATTCGAACGGTCCATTAGAAATTTATACATACAAATACTTATAGAGGGGAATTTTGAAAATTCAAAATATCTGCTTCTATACGTCGGATTGAAAAATTGTTTATTAAGCTTATTTTAAATTTAATCTCCTATAAATATTGTTTGTAGTTTTCAGCCTTCAGAAAACCCCACTCCTACTCATGTGATATTAACAATTACCTATTATATCATGAGCCACTTTATTTCATGAACGAGGATGTTTACTTGATCTTTAACTGCTTAATTCAACACTAAAGTTCTTAGTCGTTAATGGCTGAAATTGGACCAGAAGTGGAAGAGGGATTCGAAAATTCAAGATATTTCCATTTTTAAGGGTATAGGGCCAATGTTGTTAAAATATTAATGTTCTACAACTGTTTTTTTCTTAGCTCAAATATTAAGCTTTCTTGTTTCAGCCTTTAGTAAACCCTAACCTCTACTCATCGAATTTTTACTTAGAAATAAAAAATATAAGTTAAGAAGATATCAATAGCTTGTCATACCAGCACTTGAAAAATCTGTTTAGTATACAGAGGTTCTGCGTGGCTGACTTTTTAAATTACACAAGGGTACTTATCGCTTATCGGAATGCCAACGATATAAAGACGATTATTAAATCATATTAAAAGAAAAAAAAACAGTGTATTTAAAATAACACTTCTAGAATTTATTTGAATTACAAAATGTAATTATGAGTTAGAGTTAGCCCAAAACTGGACTATGTCGTGGAGTACATGCATAAAGCGGTCGTCCCCGGCCGTCGTCTGCCAAATTAATAGGGAGAAGTGGTTTTGAACCAGTAAATATTTTATCTTTAAATAATGCCTAGCCTCCCATTAACCATTTTATTATTTATAGATTCTAGAAGTGTTATTTTAAATAATATTTTGATTTTCTTTTAATTATGATTTAATAATGTCTTTAAATGTGTGGCTTCCTGATAACGATAAGTACCTAGGCAAGTTTATTTATGGCGGGCAATTTTAGCAGATTTCCCTTAACGGAAATCAGCTACAGAGCCCATCGATCCTACCCAGGAGATGACGAAAATGAGGTCCGTTCAATATATATATATATATATATATATATATATATATATATATATATATATATATATATATATATATTTGTCTGTTAATGCTCTAGCGGTCGTAGTTTTTGTTTGATCATTACCAAACTCGATATTTAATCGTTTTATGTAAAAAGAAAGATCAAGTTCGTTAATGGCTGAAATCGGACCAGTGCGGAGGGGTTAGAGGGGAGGATTTTTGAAAATTCAAAATATCTCCGTTATTATGCGTCGGATCGAAAAAATGTATAGAATCAATCCAATCTTATTGAAAATTAAATTTACTATAAATATTGTTCTATACATTTATTCTCTATCTTGAATAGTAACCAAGATATTTGCATTTGTATTATATTTAGTCGGCAGAAGTCGGCTATATTCGGGACTTTCCGCGGAAAGCTAGTTCGGCCGTTTCCATAACTATTCGTCCCTCGTGAATTGCTTTAGAGCTTCGTCACTAGTACTGTTATTAGTAGGCAGATTCCTCTATTGTAAAACTTCACGTGGGAAATCTGCTTAGTTTAAGCAGCCCCTGCGTGACGGGCTTTTTAAAACAATGCCAACTTGATACTACAAGGAATTGATGAGTACTCACTAGGTGTGGGTGAGGAGTCGAGTCGTCACTGTCATCACTGGTAGTGGTTGCATCGTGAGGCAAGCTGCCTTGAGGAGAAGTGGCAGGCCTGGCCTGTGGTGCAGTGCCCTGTGGCGGCCCCATACTGTAGTGCTGCAGCTGCTGGAGGGAGCTAGGCGGAAGTCGGTAGCCGTTCTGCTGGCCACCGTAACCACTGCAAATAGTAATAAAAGCATACATTTTAGTGACGTATCGTTGTTTTAGTCGTATATGTGAATGCGAATTTTCCTCCTAACAAAAAAAAATCCTTGCGATTGAAAGGCTCAAACATTAGGGCCTAGCAAAAGATGGGAAATTTCAAGAAACTAGAGGGGAAAACTTACAAAATCTTGAAAGACAATGCAAAATGTATTCTTTATGGTCCATATGTCGCCAATCACCATTTTGTCATTTCTAATTTGGATTGACATATTTTTATAAACGCGGCGTTTTAGCAGATTTTTTCGTAAGAGAATTCGCTCCCGAGGTGTGTACTAATGATGCAATTTTCATCAAATGCCCATTGTAAAATGAGCTCCCGTCCAGACTACTCAGACTTTTGTTGTATCTACAGGCTACACCTGGTAATTGATCTAGTCTGATTTTCAAGGGAATCAAAGGATCACCCCCCTGCCTTCTGCATCCGACCATCCAACGATAAAGGTATCTTGAAGGAAATTTCATTGACACCAATAATGGCATGAGTGGAGAAAATTCCAACCCAAGCCAGGGTTGTTAGATAGCCATCCCTCCGTAGCCTGTAGCCTGCATAAGCTGGACTAATAATAGGCATTAGCCCAGTATGAGTATGCAGACTCCGACTTTAATCTACCCTCCAGTCTTGACCCACTTGAATATTTTAAGTGAGAATTTAGACCAAAGAGGGGGAGAATATAATATATATATATATATATATATACATATATATATGTTTGTTCATTAATCTCGGAAAGCAGACAAGGAAGAGAGGCGTTTAGAAGACAGAAATTCGAAAATTTGAAATATCTCCGTTGTTTTGAGTTGAATAAAAATATATCATAAACCCAATTTTGTTCCAAATTTAATTTGATATCATCGTTAATCAATACATTTTTTTTTTGTTTCTCAAATAAGAAATGAGTAATCTATATTTTTTTGCTTTCAGCCTATTTAAAATAAAACCCCACACTATTTATTTACGATTTGTCTCTGTAAAAAGTTGATGTTAATTTTTTTTTTTTTAAAAGAAATGATTTCCACATTTTAGCTCAAGAAAGAAAGAAAGGGAGGCCAGTTCCCAAACCAGGACATAATTTGAAAATTAACTGAAGTATTCTCAATGGGAAACATTTTTTAAAGATATGCATGACGCACATAAAGATTTAGAAACTGATTTAAATAGTTTATAATGCTTTAAAACTTTACAATGTTTAAGTCGAGGTTCTCTCCAAATCGGTGAATGCAAATCCTGTTTTCGCTCAAATATGGCGAAGCTTCTTCTTATGAAATGGAGATCCTGATGAAAACCGGTTCTTTTAATAAGTTTAATTAATAATGTTTTATGTGAAAATTCTAGTATGTCCATACCAAACATTAAATAATACAGGTTAAGTGAACACTACATTTGAATCAATAAAATACTTTTTCCTTGAATGAATTTAGTTTAAAAAAGTTAAAATATTTCTAGGGAAGTATCCTTAAGAGTTTTCTAAATTATTTCCTTTTCGGAGAATAGTCTTAAAGATATATTTTTATTTAAGAATAAATTAATGAACTGTAGCCTGAAAAAACCGAAGAAACTAAGTGCAAACACTTGTCATGAGTTTGAGTTTCAAATGTTATGAGTCTTCCTGAGCCCTCTTCTTCCGTTTATATGTGGCTGAATGGATTGCTGCACCAAGGTCCTTCGGTGTTCTCAGGCTACTATTAATACTCACTTCATGATGCCGTTCATTCCGTGTTCATGAGGAGGTGACAGGTACAGCGGCTGATACGGTGACGAATGGTCGCTCATTGACATGGAGTTGGTTGTCTGAGTGTGCGGTGGCATCGAGATCTGAAAAGTTTCAAAATGCCATTGTTAAAAGTAGGTAAGTGAGAGTGGTACTCCATCATATGACAACTAGTATTTACCTGTGGGTGATAACCCATGTTGTTCTGCTGCTGCCCGTTGCCCTGGTGATGAGGGTTGATAGGAGGAATGTCGAAGTCCTCGTCACCGAAGCTCGGTGTATGAAAAGTCTGAAAAAAAAGAGAATAATTTCTTTAAAAAGACACGAAGTTTTCGTATGGCCTATGCATAATTAGGTAATATTAGTAATAAATCTGTTGTGGGTACCACGTACCTTCCATGTACTTCTATTATATTAAATTAACAAAATGTTTGTTACTCTTCATTTAAAATGATTTCATCTGATACTAATATACGACATCTACGTTCCAATACATTAGATCAAAAAATGTCATAGAGCACATTTATAAATATTGTCATGATGAACAAAAATGGTTCTATACAATTTTCTTTATCTACAAAAAGTACGAAGAAATTTAAAGTTTTTATTTCCGCCCTCTACAAACCCACCCTATACCTTAGTCGATTTTGATCAATCAAAAGTTGAGGTGCACAACCAGATGGTAAACTACTAAATATGGAATTTCAACATTCTAAGACTAATACATATGTACAGGCTTCATACCGAAACAAGTCAAAATGTGGTCTGGGAATGTCAAAACGTATAATTCCATTGAGATCTGAAAACTGGAAATAACTTAGCTACTAGAACTGAGAGAAATATGAAAGCTGAAATCTTAGATAAGCAAGAACATAAAAATTAGATTCTTGTTTAATCATGACTTTAAGCGGAGTAAAAATGTACAATATTAAACGTAAATGAAGTACTAGGTTCACACCACAATTTATTGCACACAAATGCAGCGTCCCTGTAGATCCTACAATAGAGAAAGTTTGTTCATCTTTTACTGGTTTGGGACCTAAATGAGTTCTAATCTTTTACAAGATGACCGTCAATGAACCCTAAAAAAAATCGTATTATGACGGTTAAGAATGATAAACCACTGTTCGTCCTTGTAACTTTTTTCATTCCCATCTTCGTTTCCCTGGAAATCTGGACTTCCTGTTCCTAGCGAAATTGTCTCATGCAATTTATTTTGTGGGACTTTTCTCTTCCCGGCGTTAGCTGCCCCCCCAAATTTTACTTTCAGAGCCTTTTTCCTTCTATATAAAAATATTTTTAATTCCTGTGTAAACCATTAAATATATGTGCTGATTTATTTTTTCCCCTGTGGAAATATAAGGATTTGATTAAGGTAAGTCCTAAATAAGTCCTTCCTTTTCTTCTTCATTCAGTAACTTTCTCTGTATATCCTTAAGTAAGGAAATGGACAATATTTTCGAATTTCTGTTTAGAATGGATGTTTGTTACTCGTTGTAGAACTGTCTATTCTTATACTCGTAGGAATCTAATAATTGTTTTAACCTCTTGTCATTAAATACATTAATACAACAATTATAAAATATGTTTGCGAAAGATACTTGTAAATATTTTGGCAAGTATATAGTCCTTAATTCAACTAGAAGGTAACTAGAGGAGGCCTTTACTTCCTTTTCAATTTTCGGCATCTTTGGAGCGAATCTCCTATCGACGGATTTTAAGTATAATGGCTCAAATAGCTTTAGAGGGTTCGATCTTTTTTATTGATCTCTTACAGTAGATAAAATTTTAAAATGATTAAAGCATAGAATAATTTTGGCCGCAAGGGTTTAGGAGGAAATTGCTGTGAATATGAAGTAGAGGCTGAGGAGTGAGAAGAGAACATTAGTATTCGGAGACGAAGGGGTTCCCCCACCCCCTCATCGGGTGCCTGTTTGTCTCCCCTCCCCGTCACATACTCCCCCTCCCTCCTTCCTACCATGGGGGGGGGAGGGAGGTTCGCGAGGGGGGGGGGCAGAACAAACTTTTACACAACTCAAATTGGATCTTGTTACTTGAAAACTCCCAGTATTGACGTTCCTCCGCCATGACGGCTTCCCCCCTCCCTCCCTAGTCCGGGGGGGGGGTGGCTGTGGGGGTGGTTGTGGAGGGGGAATCCAATTTCCTTCCTATTATTATTTTGTCTGGAATGTGTTTGGGAACGAATATTCAAGATTTCATTCCAAGCTTCTCCCTACTCCGTTTCACTCTCTCGCCGCCATGTTCTTCTTATTCTAAAAATCTCCTCAATTTTGATATTCTTTTACCCTTCTTAGGGGAACATTACAGAAAAGGAAAAAATAAATAAATAAAAGAAATGAGGTCCTATCCTTTAGGAAAACAGTTCATTCAGTTAACTCAACTCAAAAGACCAATCTATTTCATCTCATCGTTTTATTAAACTTGAAAGACTTAAAAGATAATATTTATTTAAAAAAATAAAAATAAATTCAAGTAGGTCAGGCTAAATTTTACCCAAATAATATAAATATAAACATAAATAAATATACAATTTGAAGTAGAATGAACGACAATTTGAAGAAAATTCAGAAAGACTGTATAGAAGAACCATGTGGATCAACGTGGGAATTTAAGTGATTAAATTAATTTAATTAAATAAATTTTATGGAAGACATGGGGAAGGGAACGTAAAAGATAAAACGGGCCAGTAGAATACTGTAAATCAGAGAGCCAGGTTGAGTTACACCTTCAAAATAAAATGGTGTCATGTAATTATTAAATGAAGTGATAAATTGGTGTTAGATATATGGAGTTAGTTGATGTGCACACACTTATGCTTTCCAAATATAACTGGGTCACAGTGCTCGCACTTATTGGAGAATTATTTACTTCTAGCACTCGAAGAGTTTGGAGATGTACCAGAGAAAAAGTGGAGGAAAAACTACAAGCAAGCTTGGATTAGGGCAAGTTGCCGGACAAAAATGCTTTAACGCCTTCAGGATAGGAAACGTACTAAGACCGCACAACACGTGTTCCAACGCATGCCATTTACTCCACAATAGCATCAGCCACACTTAAATTGAAATAATCTATTTAGCAGGCATCAAATAATTATCGTTGAAGACTCGGCAAACAGTGCCAGTTAGAATCTGCTTACGAAGAACAGATTATCGGCTCCAACAGACCCGTATGGTGGACACCTTTTCGCTTACATTAGAAGTTACTTCTAAACCAAACATTACTTGCGAAGAATTAAAGTAACGGTCTGCATAAAGCTTATATACAGCAGAATAATATATGCTACAACATAAGAGCATAAGGAACGAACCATCATTACAGTAGTGAATTGATTATAAGATCACTATAGACTCAACATTTCAAAATCGTTTCTCACTGAAGAGACAAATAACTTAAGTTGATGGAACAACAGTCTGATACGGCCTGAATCAACACTACTTCAAGACCTCCCTAAAAGGAAATCAAGGCTGATTTAATCAACCACAGCACCACCATCGACATATGATTGTGATATCAATTACCACAATCACTGTTAATTGTGATACGTCTTTTAGCAGATTTCCCTTAGGGGAAATCAGTTATTGAGGTAGTACGCGATTATCGAAACATTTTCTCAAATGCCCATCCATCATATGCAGGAGATTACGAAAATGAGGTCCGTTCAAAACTATATAAATATTTCTATTAATGCTCTAGCGGTCGCAATGTTTGTTTAATCGTTACCAAACTTGATATTTAAACGTTTTGTGTAAAACTAAAGATCAAGTTCGTTAATGGCTGAAATCCAACCAGTGGAAGGGTGGATTTAGAAGGGGAATTTCGAAAGTTCTTAATATCTCCGTTATTATCCCCGTTGGATCGTAAAATTGTATAGAGCCAATCTTATTGCAAATGTAATGTTCTATAAATATTATGTAGGCTTTTTCACTATGTTGATTTCTAACCTAGATATTTGCATTTTTTAATTTTCGGCTTTCAGTAACTGGGGGCCTCCATCCTACTCATGTCATATTAACAATAAGCTGTTATATTATTTGAAGCCAAAAAAACCAAATATTGTTCTCAGTGAACATTTAACTTTTGGGATAAATTTTTATATAAAAGAAACCGCAATTCTTGTTTTAATAGTAGCTATAAAAGAAAATTATTCGTTGCGTTCTTAAAAACAGTTCTACATAGCTGAAGGATATCATTTGGTTAAATGACGTTTTGCAAACTTATGCATAAATATATTCAATATGAAGTATTGAATAGAAAGAGTTCCATGGTCAGTTGATGTCCAAAAATTGTTCTCGCTCTATAGTATATAAATAAGGTCAACGCTAATAGTCCTTAAGTAACTTTTCTTCCTCACTGCCTTGAAAGAAAGAATCTAGACAATTCGTCCACTCAGTCCGACGGTTTGAAATGGATGCCATTGAAAGTTTGGTTATCAGTAAAGTCCTTCAACCTCTGTATCGCATTGGGCTCCCATCTTTCTTTTAGAAGACTTTTTCAAAAGGGAAATCTGAAATGGATATGTGTACTAATAATGCCATTTTCATCAGTTGTCCAACGGAAAATGAGGTCAGATCAAGATTATACATATTATTTATTTATTTTATTATATATTTGTCTGTTCATTAATGGCGGAAATTAGCGGGGGTGAGAGGTGTTTAGATGGTGGGAATTCGAAAATTTGAAATACCTCCGTGATTATGAGAAATACAAATATATCCTCGCATCTTGTTCAAAATTTAATTTTATATCTTCTTTAATCTATACATTTCTTGAATTGAGCTTATACTATATCGTGCGGTAAAGTCCCAACCTTCTGTCTTCGACTTGACCCATTCTAAATGCATGCACGGCACTTGGATACATGAATACAAATGATAACTAAAATAATTGAATGGGCAACTGTCAGACCTTCTGAAAAAGGATTTCTCTGGAAATAAGTAAAATAGAGGTATAAAAAATAATAAGTCAAACAAGAAAATCAAGTCAGTGAAATCCACCTTGATCTTGACGTTTCATAACCTTTCATAAGACTAGTGTACTTGGCTAGTATGCTACTTGACAAGTGGTCTGAGAGAACAGAATCGTAGTTCTATTAAAATAGTATAATAAAATATTAGTAAATATCATATTCTGTATATTTATAAGAAAGTTGATATTTTAGTGAAAGAAAAAATGTCGAGGAATAAAATAAATACGGTATTTCAGGTACAGGTAATTTTCATTGTATTCAGGAGCACAATTGATGTTGTGTACTTAAAGGAGCTTTTGTTAACTTAAAGATCAAATGAAGGGAAAGTTTATTGTATAAATTTCTCTGTATAAAGCATTATACTAGAAGGTAAGGGGCTTCAAACTACTGCTTGTGTCTTAGAAACTGTTCAACCAATCATAAACGGATTTACAAAGTTTAATTAGATGTCTCTCCCTCGATTGATCAAGTTTTGGGCCTGATGTGTTTTAAATTACCTGTTTGTAAGGTAACCTTTACAGCCCGTAATACCGTTAATATACCGTTTCTGTAAAATCTTAGCATTCAAGTGGAAAATTTGCCCTTTAAGAGAAATCAGAGTCTTATACGGGTATTGCTTCTCGAACGTGAAATTCAAATTAAAAAAGATGAAAAAAAAAATAAGCAAAAGCATGAAACATTTATTACTTTAACTTCCTCGTGAATATATATATGGCAAACGGGGAAAGGAACAAAATATCATTTAATTAATTTCATTCTGTTTATAGAGAATATAAATGACAATATTAGCCCCCTCCCTCTAATGAAAGTATTCACATCATTTTCAGAAACCTTAGATACACATAACGATGGGATTGACCTACCACCTGATCGGTAATTTTTTTTTTTGTTTCAGGAGTGCATAGACTTAATTCTAATTCGCAATCAACCTTCTTTATACTAATTCCAAGAGAGGCCTTCTTTAAACATATGTGATGTGAAGCTGAGTGTATGGCAGAAAATTTTTAAATTAGTTTAATAAGAAAACAATATAGAAGCCCACAATTTTTATTCTTTTATTAAATATCATGTTTACATGTACATAAACCATTGAATTTACTTTTAGCTCGTTGAAGCCGGGAAAGGCTATTGTTTTATCGTACTCATTGAACAAGATTTGCAAAGATTCTTCCATCATGCGAAAGGCCTAGAAAGAGTATTTTCCAAAAGCGATTTGCTAAAAATAAGTACTTTATAAGTTAGATTGGAAGTGATGACGACTCGTATGAAATTCGCGTTATATTTCCCTTAGATTACGCGAGAGAGAATCCATCTAATTTCCGTCTTCATTTCCAAACGGAAGGCGTTGGGAGTAAATCTCTTCAACGTTAGTGTATTTGCTTCGAGAATGAATACATTCCAATAATTCCACGTGGAAAGGATAGGTGCGAATATATATGTAGTTTGTGAATGTTTTTATATACATATATATATATATATATATATATATATATATATATATATATATATATATATATATATATATATATATATATATATGGGGCTTTAAATAGTAAGAGAAAGATTATATACTATTTTATTAGTAACTGTATTTGTATCCGTTGTGTCGTCTCGTTTACTCGTCAAACTATAAACTTTTTAAAACGTTCCTAGGGATTTTGTTGAACTAAAAAGTTTTTTTAATATGCACCTAAAAGTATTATACAAAATATGTTCTTTCTTTAAGTATAACAAATGATTTTCAAATGTGAAACATTTTCTTAAATTAACATAAATTTTCTTATTAATCTTAGAGAAATAATTGTCACAGGTTTAAAATTGGTTTCAAAGTGTGTTGTTTATTTCACCTAAATATTTTTCATAGTTAGGCGTCAGGAATTACCTATTTTTACGTGCTTGATTGTGTCTGTTAGTTTGTTAACGTGATAACATTGAGAAAGGATTTCCATTATCTATGAAATTGAGAATTGAAACTGCTTACGAAATTTGTAGTACTGTATTTGTTAACCAGATAAATGTACCCGTATAGGACAACAATCGTAGAGCACTAGTAGTTTAACAAGATTGGTTCATTAATATTCTTTGACCCGACTCATAATAATGCAGATATTATGGATTTTTGAACCTCTCCCATCAGAACGAATGAAACTGTTAAATATAGATTTATTCGAGTCAAAATCACATTACCTTAGTTGGTGAGGTCATCACAAACTGAAATATTGAAAACAATATTTGATTTTTTAATCTTAGAATAAAACGTTTCATGATATAATGGTTTATTATTATAGTGCGATGACTAAAAGTTTATTGGGGGGGGGGGGTTATTGAAGGCTGAAAACTAAATAATGCAAATATCTAGGTTAATATTCTAGGAACCATATATATATATATATATATATATATATAACCACACGTTTAAGAAATTAAATTTTCTATAAGATTAGCGATGCCAAATGTTTCGATTAAATATATAATAACGGAGATATTTCGACATTTCCCTCCTCCGGTCCGATTTAGCTGTTAACGGACTTGGTCTTTAGTTTTACATGAAACGCTTACATATAGAGTTTTGCAACAACGAACCGAAAATTGAGACCAATAGAATGTATATATATGTAATATATAATTTTGGACGGACCTCATTTTAGTCATCTCCTAAGTACCGTCATCTCCTAAGTAAAGTAGGATCGATGGGCGTTTTAGGAATGTTTACAAAAATTGCGTCAAGATTACAACTTCAATAGCTGACCCCCCCCCTTAATTTCACAAACGGTCATGAACTGTTGTAGGGACCACATGAGCGCCTATTATATTAAATACACAAAAGGTTTTGCTGCTTTAAATTTAAAATGATTTCATTTGAAACTAATATACGACGTCTCCGTTCCAATGCATCGGATCAAAAAATGTCGTAAGACATAATTTATAAATCTTTTAAAGATAAGCAAATATAGTTCTATATACGTTTTTCTTTCTCTAATAGGTAAGAAGAAACTTGAAATTTTTTAATTCCGTTTCTTTAAATCCCATTCCCCTTAATTTTATTTATTTATTACCGTCCACTTTTTGCAACTAAGGCTAATTGGGTATTGCCCTTAATTGATTTCGACTAAAAGGGGAGGTGCGCAACTAGACATTACGAAAATCCGTTTAGTTGTCATTAAAGTAGGAGAAACTAAGGGAAAACTCCATACCCATTCAGAATGCTTGTCGGCTAATGTTATGTTCCTATCTTGAAACATATTTCAATATTGTATATTTCAATTCGTTGAGCGAAACAGAAATTGTAGATTAAGTTGTTAGGAAAATTTTAACAAAGATAGATGAGCTAGAGCCTTTTTTTGAATGTGAAATATACACTTAGGACTGGAACACCATTCATCTCGCTAACATTAGGGTGCCTTAGGGGGAGGGGGGGGGGGACTTTGAAAAAGTCCCGATACTGGGAGATTAATGGATGTACACGGTTACAGGTCCACCGTCAAAAGGCTCTGAGCAAAGGTCGCTCCTGCCCGTGGAAAAAATAAATACAGATAAAATAAAACGTTGCGCAAGTCCTGCTCGTCGAGTCGCATTTCTGCCCGCATAATGGATATACGGCGGAGAGTGGAAGCTATCCTCACGAATGTATGTATATTCATATCACACCGGAGCAGCACATGAATCAAGGGAATGGCGGGCAGAAGTACTAATAGCAACGATTAGTAATCATCTGTATATAATTAGTAGAGGTAAAATCTCTCATTAATTATCATTTAGATAAGCTCTATCTACTATCTGATTAATGACAGAGAGAAATAGTACTCATGTGTGGGAGAGGGAGCGAGAGGCACGGGGAAATAGATGATTCTTTGGGTGACATTTTTAAAAATTTAATTCAGAAATAAAAGTTACAAACATATTACACATACATACATGAATGATCTGCAAAAACTAAACAGTTTTCTTAAATCGTGTTTATGTCATGCATTAAATTTACCTTTCTTAAGTCAACCCTCATTCAAGTCTTCCTTGGTTTAAGGAGGTTACACGTAAAACTTTGGTTTGGAATCCCTCAAGTCTCGACAACAAACTACAGAAAGATCTCTAAGTCCTTACTTGATAGCCAAATATATTTATATTAGAGTGTGTATGTTCTAACGGCTGCAATTTTTGTTTGATCGTTTCGGTCTAGGTGGGTTAGGAGAGGAGGCTTGGAGGGGGTGAGAAATAAAAAAAATTAACTCTTTTAGAGAAGTGCCAAAATAAAAAAGGAGTAGTATGTTCTTTACTACAATTTGTATCAAAAAATATTATAAGATCAATCTTCTTAGAAATGGTCTATTTCACAATTATGTTCTGATTAGGCAGTTTTTTCTCTCATAGTGACGTCATCTGAGCTATTTGTATTTTTTGTCTTTAGTTAACTCATCTTTAATTTATAACAAATTCACTTAAAGGAGATATAACTATAAACATCTCGAGTCTTGGTTAAATTGTAGGAGAAATAGAGAGTAGCATTTTACAGCCTGCTTGCCGGACTTGTTTATGCTGTTTGAATATTCGTTCTTATACTGCTTTTACTAATATCAGCGAAATACTGAGATATTATAAAAATCAAAACGTCCATAAACTGATTGAGAAGCTAGTTTAAACCAAAAAAAAAAAATTAGTTCCTAGGAAGTTTCCGAAATGTTATTTACGTAGAATTTTTAGTAAAACCCACCGAAGGAGAGAGAGAAAGGATCCATTTAGCCCAATACAGGGATTGGTGGTATAAGGGGAATAAAGCAGCAGTACTTTTATTAAAGTAATAATGAGAGCATTGTTAAAAAAAAAAAAATAAAACATCCATTGTGTCGAGGAATAATGGCGGAAAATGAATGAGGGTTGGATGAAAAGAGAAGGGGGGGGGGAGTGCCAATCAAAAACCGTTTACCTGTTGGAATGATTTGGCCCTTTTTACAGAATGGCGAGTCTTATTCAGAATGAATAGCTTCCAATATAGGACCCTCTCTTTAGCTCTGGCCACATTTAGACCAACCAAATGGAAAATAATCTAAAACTTAATATTCCAATCAAGTGTAGGGCTATTGGGTTCCGAGTATGTTGAACAAATATTTAAACGGTAGTTCCAGGACTTCGATCGAAAAAGCGCCCGAGCTAATAGATCGTAGAATTTAATTAAAAATATGTTTACTGAGGGACCATAAAGGACCTTTCTTCTCTCTCACTCTCTGCCCCTCCCCCAACTCTTTCTCTCTCTCTTTGCTCATTTACATTTTAAACTTAACTGACAAAAATTAAAGTCTCCCCACTTCAGACCACCCTTCAAGTTTATGGTTATTAAATGAAATTTATTTGTATTTATAATGTGGTCTGGAGCAATTAAAGTGCCTTTTATAAGAGAAAATGTTTTAATAGCAAGGAGGGCCGTTTTTTTTTTTCTCTTTGATTTTTTTTTTACTTTTTAATAATTAACTATGGATGAAGAAACCTTAATGAGCAGTGTACCTACCGTCTTATGAAAACTAGGGTCATGATTTTTTTTAAAATATATAAAATACATTTTCTCTTTGGCTAAACGTTTTAATTTTAAAACGTGATGGAGTAGTATATACGTCTTCTTAAATTTAAAGAGCAAGCTCAAAGAAAAAAAAATTCAAATTACTTTTTACACAAAAAATAATTTTAAAGAGTCCTTAAATAATAAACGAACGTTTTTCTTTATGCTTATTTTTAATTAAAAACTATTGCTTTTCTTAATTACGTTTGATTAATTTATTCCAGTGTATATACATAGATTTATAATGTTTTATGAAATTAACCTTAAAAAGGGAAGATAAGTTACAAAGGCATTCAATTTATTTTTCACTATTTATATAATGCAATAAATGTAAACAGAAACAAATGATAATTTATTATTTTAAAAAAATGAGGCTCCGAAATTAAATTTACTTTAAAATGCCAATTGCAACATACAAATCATTTCAATATGACAAGAATAATTAGTTACCTGCTCATTCATGGTCGAATATCCGTTATGAAGATGGTTTGGAACAGACAGAGATACGTCTATATTTTCATTTCTCTGGAAAAAGAAAAAGACAATTTTAATAACAATTTAAATATACTTAGATAAAAATCAAAAATTCATATAAAGAGTTTTAAAAATGAAATGAAATCTGCTCCAAGGTAAGGTAAAAATTGGAGGCTTAAAAAAAATGTAATTAAGTAATTAAAGGCCCCGTTTACTTTTTCAAAAGAAACTGACGATAACGAAGTGGAAAAAATTACTTAGAAATGATTGATACCTGGGACACTATTTTCGGTAATGGCTGAAATTAGAAAGCTTTGAGGGAGGGGTGAGGTGTAGAGATAGGGGTTATCATAATAGAATAAATGTCTCGATATTATACAACAAACCAAAATATTTTATTAAGCCAGTCTTTGTCAAACAAGTTAATTCCTTCAATTTATTATGTATTCATTTATGTATTTAGCACAGCCCACTCCTGCATGTATTTGTGACATTCTGATATTTGTAACTATTATATCACTAAAATATCTCGAATTCAGCTTAAATTCCATAACTATATGATATACTAAGAGAGAAAAAAAATAAAAAAATAAAAATAAAAAGCGATTACCATCCTTAGCAAAAATTAAAAAAAAAAGAGTAACCGTAACCGGTATCAAAAACACAAACAGCTGCACAGGAAGACATCCTCTTTTTATATTTCTAAATTTAGAAAATAGAATGTAAGATGACTAGCCCTAAGTATCATTCCATCACGTGAAAAATCTGCTTATTTCGCGCTTCCCCTGCTTGGCGGACTTTTAATTGATAATTAAAAATTTTGTTATTTATTATTATACACTAACTATTTTAACTTTTTACGACTACGGTTTATCGGGATGAGCTATCTAAAGATTATCACCATTTTCTAGACAAGGTGGGACTAAGGTTTTTATTTAATGAGTAAATAATTTCCGATTGCACTGGCGGAAATCGAGCTAACCACTCTCGGTTTACCATTTGAGATTAAGGCCAACGCTTTAACCCACATAGTTAACTTGAGACCCTTTTTGATATTTGAAAAAAAAATGGAGAGACTGAAAAATTATTTTTTTGAAATAATCAGTTTTATCATACTTGACTCAATATGACTTTCCCATTATCTTCAAATTTTGATGAAATATGTCATATTAAAATTGTATATTGTTAAATTGGAAGTTTCCTAGACAAGACAAAGAATCACTAATTAATTTGTAAAATAATTATTGGCTTTGATGTGCAAATAAATTGGTTTCTTATTTAATTTATAGTCAACTAAAGTCTGAAGGAGGAAATAACGGAGGAGGGACTATCATCAGAAAAATTACCATTTTCAGCCATTCATTTCCTTTTAAACATTTATCAACCAATTATTTTGTTGAATATTTTGATTATAATTACTTGAAGTATTATTATAAATCATAATTACTTGAAGTACTATGTTCTTTTATAACTTTAACTTTTGATATTTGATTTTGTATAATTTTTGTCCTTTTAAAGAGCAAACCACCTTTGATCTGATGGCCATAAATAAATAAATAAATAA
Source organism: Riptortus pedestris (assembly GCA_019009955.1). NCBI lineage: Eukaryota > Metazoa > Arthropoda > Insecta > Hemiptera > Alydidae > Riptortus > Riptortus pedestris. The sequence continues at coordinate 60,416,257 of CM032231.1, forward strand.
AATAATTTATGGTCAGTTTCATTGTAGATATCTCCTCGTTGTAATAACGATGGGAACTAGCCAATATTATGAGGCAAACTATAAGTTTTACATACCTCCTGGTGATATGTTGTCAGTGAGAAAATCAACAAGGGAGCGCATTAAAGACGTATAGCTATACAATTGATAGCCAGCGCATTTCAATGTTTGGTAACAAATTGGTAATAACAATGTTTGACAGGTCCTCAAACGCATTAGCCCGGTGAGAAAAGGTCGCCAAGAGCTCACAGTGATGACTGCGAAGAAAGCGCTGCACGTCCAAGAGCAGCCAATAAATCAGAAATACACACTCACAGACACAAACGAGGATGTGCATGAATTATTGCATAGTCTTCGCCGACTCTGATTTCCCAGCCTGATTCATAGGATAAATGTCTACTTTGCAAATAAAAAATACAAGAAGAAGAGCCATTCACATGCCGAATAAATTACTTCTCTCTAGAAAGGCAGGAATGAAAATAAGACGTTATTTTCCTCCATTTTTTATATTTATTTTCCTTTATTGAGTATTTTCTCTTTCTTTTCCAGGCCTTTTCTCTTTTTTAAAATTCAGAATAATATTTCATAATAATTCATAGACTTGTGACGCATTTTCTTGCTGAACTTATTATTCAGCAATCCTAATGGAATTATTATTAAAGATATAAATTCAAAAAGGTACTTTTCAAATTAGTTATACATTTTAAAGTCAACTTAAATTAGGAGTTTTGTTTCGTATATTCATTTAGTTTTCATAATATTCGTATATGTTACGAGATAATACATAAGAGTGGGCTAAATTAATAAAAAAGGTAATTTATAAATATTCTTAATGGTTAAATAAAAGGGCCTGAATACGTGACAGAAAGAACCAAAAGCTTATTTTAATATACAATCTGTGGGGATAATTAGTTAGTATATTATTTAATATTGCTTATTTTCAGGAGAAAACTTCTTGAATATTACATATAAAAATTCTTTAATTATTTACTAATACATTGTTAATAATTTATTATTTATTAACGCCGACTCTGCGAAACTAGGACAAAGTGGAATTGACATGGGCTGGTGACCTATAGACATAGGTCATCATCTTTTTCTGGGCAGGGTGGAACTTGGGGTTTTATTTCATGCGTTCGTCACTTAAAAAAATCTTATTCCCAAGGTCAGAATCGAGCTCACCACATTTTAATGACACTGTATTGTGCCGTTAATTATTATTTTTTTGACTTAATTATTTTTGAATCACGGATTTCGTGTACTATGTTAAGGAATGAACATTTTTTGACAGTAAGGGTAATTGTGACCGGTCAAGAAACTTTCATTGCCTAAATAACTCAATTGTCTGGATATATTGTTTGTTTAAATTCTATCTGACACTGAGACTATGGGACAAGACTGACTGCATGTTAAAGTTGCAGTTTGCATAATCTGTAGTGCAAGCTATGGGCCATGGATAGCTCTTCAACTATTCTGTCTTAGAGTGGAATTACTTCCATTTTACCTGATGCCTTTGTTATTGAACAGTCTACTGCAAAAGGTAGCCGTAAATTGCTGCATTTTTTGTGCAGGTCTCTCGTTCGTTTCTATGAAATCAGGACCAGCAGTTTACAGAAACGCCTACCAAATGGAGCCTCTAATTTTATTTATTATTAATGTCAAAGAATTTGTTCCACCTTATGGCAATGGATTTGTTAATAACGGCAAGTAAAAACTAAAAGAAAAAAAAAAGGAATAAGTGTGTGACCAGAATTACCTATTAGGTGTCAGGTGCCCTTGCGGTTTTCCATTTAACTCCTAAAGGCTTAACGTCAAGGAAATATTTATTTCGGCAAACAAACCGGATACTTTAACGCCTTAACTCCTGTCTTCCTTTTTCCGTCAGGTTGACAACATTAAAACTGTTAGCCGTTATTAAAGATAGTCGGAGGAGGACTGAAAGGGAAGGTAGACAAATGCGCCCATTGAACTGACGAAGAAAGGCCGTTGTCATTGAGTGAATTGCTGATTAATGTCCGCAGATTACGATTGTCTGGGCTCTAAATGACTGACATCAAAGCACCACTATTCCCCTGCTATCCATTAATAATACTAGTTGTTGATACTACAATGTTGGACGAAGCAATTACCTCATCAAGGTTAAACATTTAATGCACACAATTCCCTAATAACTAGAAATTAGTTCGAAAGGTCTACTAAAGAGCGAGCCCCTGTCTACAGGTGTTCCCTAGTAAGAAAAATATTATGTAGACACTACATTACTTCCTTGTAGTCCTATTAAATTATATAAACTATATATTTAGATTCACTTAATTAAACATAGATAATTTGAAACTGTCCGTTCCAATGCATCCGATAAAAAAGTGTCATATAACTCAGTTTATAAATCTTTCTATGATAAACAAAAAAGGTTTTATGCTAACCTTCTGTATCTTTAATAGCTATGGAGAAATTATAAATTTTTATTTCTGCCCTCCTCTAAACCACCCTCACTTTTACCTTAGACGATTTCAATCAAAATGGGTGCACATCCAGACATTGCAACAATCCCAAATATCAAATTTCAATATACTTAAGTTATCCAATTTAGGGTTATGAGATACGTTCATACATAGGACCAGGCGTCACAATAATCCTGTCCTTCGGAAGTATAAATTTGTATATGTCAACGGTGTATTAAAAAAAAAAAAAGTATTTTTTAACCAATATTTTTTTTAGAAATAAGACGAAAAAAAATTGTTTCAACAAGCTGGAAACTATCAGTCCCTCGAATCATTGCAGTTCAAACTTGTTAAATCCATCCAGTATGAGTTAAATCAGTTATGATTACGCCTATCTCTACATTTAAATTTCTTGGTTACTATTAATATCATTTTTGATATGCTGTCCATTTTACAAAAATATTTTCGAGAAAAAAAAAAACACAAAATGTCAGTATAAATTTTAAAGGAAAAATGACTGAAATCACACAGGAACCAACTGGCCGGTATAGCTTACCAACTAAGCCATCGATCTTGTGATGAGACTTATTAAAACATTATTCCTTGAATCTAACCTCCTTAAAGACATTAGACCTCGTCTGTGGCGCGAAGACAATTAATTGCCTCAATGTGGCCTTAAAGAAGGCTAGACCTACTTAATCATTTTTTTTTAAATGTTAAAAATAGAAATGTTTATCTACGGCATGTTCTATCTACTCCATTGAACCGGCCTTCACTGAATATACATTATAGTATATTAAAGAAAAAAATAATCCAAACTTAATGGGATAAGATTTTATTAGAAGTTTCTGAAGTCCAGTTAAAAAACAGCTGATAATTTTAATTCAACCCACCTCTTCAAGTCAATTCGAGCGGCAAAATAAAAATACTATTAGCAGACTAAGACCCAGTCTCTGAGAAAATGTATTTAAGTGGCCCTAAATTGGCTAGATATCTTAAGACTTTGAGTTAATGAGGTCTGTTGATTTCGCTGATTCTGCCAGTCAAATGCAAGCCGAGTTGAGTTGACTTCCTCCTCCAGCCATTTATCCTCTTCTAACTTCTCATTAACAGTTTCTCAAGTCTTCCATCGAGTCAGCAACCAATAATTAAACCAGTTTTTGGATATTTTTGTGTTTGTAAAAGGAATATAATGGATGCTCAGGGAAGTTGAGATATGTCAATAAATTATAAGTTCTTTATGAATCAACTGACACAAATCAAATACTTAAAAATCAAAATCCTTTAAACCGCAAAATTTTATTTAATTATAACAATACTTGTAACATATTATTATTGAAAGCGGATAAGCCGAAGAACATTTTTCACATTGCAAAGAGAAATTCCTTCCCAAGAATTTCTCCGAGGAGAAGCTATTTCTCTCAATATTTTCCGAAGCAGAAAACACATTCGACCTCCAAAAATTGTGGAGCTCCCTTGAGCGGCTCCTGACGAGAAATAAATCACCCAATTTAATTGGAAGATAGTCATGTATCATATTCCACTGCAAACAGATCAGCTGATATCGTCTATTCCCTTAGTCTGGCCAATCTATATACTGGAAAATCAATGCGCTCCCGACACCTGAACTCTTTAGATATATCCTGTTTACATAATATTTTCGTTATTCCATTAATATTTTATGCTTATTTATGGTGTAGAAGAAGATTGCCACAAATTTATTATTTACATTTCTTTTTAATAATGTGCCAGAAAGTTTCATACTTACTAAAAGTCAAGGATGAAGAATTACACTAACAATTTTTTTTTTTTTTTATTTTTATAATGTGAATATTTAATACATTGGCAGAGTTCTACAGAGAAGCATCTCTCTAGTCGGAACTTATGCTCTAATGCTCTGAAGATGGAAGTGTAAATTGCTGAAAGCACAAAGCCCTTTTGTTGTAAGTTTTTTAAAAAGCCTGTTTCAGATAAACTATGATATTCTCCTTTTTACTAGTTATGTGAATACATTTTCGGTCATGAAAGAATAAGATTTAGGTCCTATATTTAAGATTATGGTGAAAGCATTACAACTTCCAATATACATGGTTATAAGTTTAGTAAATTACATTAAATTTGGCATTTAATTATATATGAAAAGGCACTGTTTTCCTTTGGCCCCACAAAAAAAGGGAAATATATTTTCTAAATATAAAAATCGATGTCAAAGGAGAAGACAGACTATTAAGGGACGGTTGAAATAATTTTCACTGAATGTCTATTCATTCTAGTAATTTTGTTGTTAGTCAGACTAGCGTAAAACACTACTATAACTTTAAAACTCTCTTTTCCTCTACTTTTCCATGAAAAATCAGGGATATTAAATACACACATACAAAAGTCACTTTTCAATAAAAACTATGTTTTTTTTTTTTAAATTGGAAATGACTGAAAATGTCAGCACATCATGAGGTATAGTGCAAGCATTTAACTCAACACACCGTTTTTGCTTTATGAAATAAATCCATAAAAAGGCATCAAAAGAGAATAAAAAAAAATTTAAATAATAGACTACAAACTGTTTGTTGGTGGATAATACCATGGAATGAAGGGAAAAGGGGAAGAAGGGTAATTTATTTTACACCAAGGGAAGGGGGGGGGGTAAAGAATGAGGCCGAAAATTCTATAAATCTTTCTTTTGAATGGTTCGAGCCATAAAAAAAATGTACGTTCCCGGCATTATATCGATTCTCATCTGTCACCATCATCATCCGTTCTTACCAGATCATTGCTCCCCACCCTCATTTCCTCTCACTCTCTCTCTCTCACTTCCATCTTTCTTTCTCCATTCTGTGTACTAACTTCCTCAAATTCTTATTTTCCTACTTTCATTCTATCAAACATATCTCAGTTTTCATTCTTTCTGAACTACTTTTTTTTTTTTGTTCAATGCATATACTTTTCCACTTCCAGAAAGTATCCACTAAATAAATGCACAGTTCACGATTTAGATTAGAAATACTATTTAATTCAGAAATTAGTGTTCCCTAATCACTATATTATGGAGCATTATTATTAGGTATAGTAAAAATGAAGTTCCACCTCCTCGCCGCTGAAGACGTTTTGAATTTATCTTACTTTTTAGTGTTAATGTAAAGGTGATGAACCAAAAGACTAAAAGCCATGCCACTTTTCCCTTTGAGTATTTAAATGGAAGATAGTCACAATGACTTACAGTGAATTTTATTTGAGTTCTGCATTAAACCAAACAACAGCAAGCGTATCAGGAAGACATATGAAGGGATATAAGAAGTGTATAATTAAAGTGAACACCCCGGTATTTCATAATTTAATGGAAAATGATGCGTACTTCGTAAAACAAAATTTGAATGAGGGAATAATGATTTATATACCTTTCAAATATAACTTTAATTTCAGTATTTTATCGCAATGTAACTATTGATTAATCAAAAGATATATGCAAACTAGGTAATAAGGATATTCTTATCAACTGGCCTTATTTTTAATTGTTATTTTTCTTAAAAATCAATTTACACATAAGGTACTAAATTCTTTAAATAGTAATGATCTTTTATATGATCATTAATAGGATATAGTAATCTTAACCGTCGGTTTATCTACCTTTTCGTTGTGTTAGCGGACAGTTTAATGTTAGTGTAATCGTATTGTAAGATTTTCCCTTAATTAGACATAAGAATACAAATAAGCAATTTATAGAAAGAAATACTATATATCGCACTACATGAAGTATAAACTTCATTATGTTATTACACAGGAATTCATCTTAAGAACTAATTAACTCACACCCACAATCCTTGTTTGGTATTAGATGTTTGTATTTATTATTAAGCTGTTTAAGGGTATTGTTAGGGCTTTGAAGATGGAATTATAATAAGTCTGAAAGCTACCTACCTTTAATTAAAACGGTGGTTCGTCATTTCAGTTTTGATAAGAAGTCTTTCATCCCCAACAAAGACTATTTTGTTTCCATGTTCGGCTGGTTTGATTAGACAAATATATTGACAAACCCCCTGGATGTGGCATGGGAAGATACAACATAAGATTGGTATGTGCTGCTCAAACCTGATACCGTTTAGCTAAAGACTTTCCTACCAGCAGTCAGAAAAGTAGTTATAAGTTTTGTTCAAGAAGTAACAAGGACCGGTGAAGCACCTAGCCCCGAGGGAGGGTAAAAATGGAATAAGTTAAAAAGTTTTTAAAAGGTTTCAGAAGCTGGTGGAGAAGACTTTGAACGATAGCATTTGGGAAGTCTGATGAAATCTGCAAATAGGGGAATGTAAAAACAAGATACTCTGAAGGCGATTACTCCCAGGTTATTAATTAATTATTAATTGAAGCACATGCGATTATTAGAACTAACCCGTGATGTCTTCCATCTGTTTGTGATGTTTCGGGTAGGCGAATATTCTGTAAGACTCCTAACACATAGTCAACACGGGAAGACCAAGGAAACATATTTATACGTCGAAGTCTAAGACTTGGCATTCGACCCCTGAGAATCGTAGCAGGAGAGATAGAACTGGCTCCAGAAGTTGGAGTGCTTTCGATGAACATACATTAAAAAAAAAGTCCACCAGTCAGCAGATTCAGGACGCGATATTCTGCAATATCCACCTTGATATATCTACAAAGGCCAATCGCAAGTAGATATCCCACAGGAATAGAATTCAGATAAAGTCAGATGGATACGACATCTTGGCTTTATTCCCTAGTTTCTCACTTAGTAAAGACACATTTTAAACTATACACTCTATAAGGTATGGGACCTTTTGAAATGCATAAGTTTACTGAGAAAATCAAATAAAGATGGGTTTTTATACACACTGAACACTGAGAAATATTAATGAATTCATTAATAATTAACATACCAAAAAATGCACCTAAAAAAAATTATGATAAATAACTATTCTAAGAATTTGTTCTTTCAAGGCGTGTTTTGATGCACCATATACTAGGGGAGAAATATTAGGGATTTTGGAATTTCCCCACTCACCAAAGATATAGAATTTTCAAATCTATATATATATATATATACAGGGTGCTACAAGCTCGCGTGCCACCGCAATTAAAATCTGCAATTGTTTTTATACAAAACTGAGACTTGGTGCGCCATAATTGTGACCCCTGAAGAATGGTTTCAATCCATAATCAACCTCATAACCTTCTCCAGTGGAATGCGACACTTTTTATTACGGACTCTTGTTGAAAATCAAATTCTAAAGCGAGTTTAAATCAGTGAATTTTTCGATTTGACGCATCCCTTAGCCGTAAAATGTCATATATCAATGTATATACATATATATCCCTTGAGGAAACTCGGCTACCAAGGTTGTATTCATGATAAGATTTTTTACAACTTTCTTCTACCATATCTAGTCGAAGATGAAAATTAGGTTCTTTCAATTTTATAGCAGATTTCCCCTATAAGAAATCAAAAATTAAGGTATGACCTTATTTTCAAAACTTGCAACAAATGTCACTCGATCCTACCAAGTGGATGACGAATATGATGTCCTTTCAATTTATGCACACACTCACACATATATGTACATATTTGTCAGTCAATGGCCTAATTTGTTCTATTGTACGAAATATTTGTTTGATAGTTGCCATGTTAAACTAAAACTCGAGTTCATTAATGGCCTTTTATTGAACAGGAAGATACATTATTTTATCCTAATTTTGGTCAGAAGTACATTGTCGGTTGCAAGCATAAATAAATAATTATTAATTTCATTCGGTACTAAATATTTATGTGAGAAGGTTATCCCGTATGTAAAAAACTTACATATGTAGATTCATATCCTACAGAACGTGCATTAACTAATAACTATTAGAAGAGCCAAAGAGAATTGAAATTAAACAAATTTCATATTAAATTTTCTGAAACTAATATAAAATTTTGTTGGGGTAATTGTGAGGTGAGCGGTGTAATTTGTAATCTGTGTATAATAGAGAATTGTGAGAGGGAGTGAGGCCATTGGTCGAGGAGTGGGGCCTCGCAGCCAATCAGCTATGTAAATTGCTCTTTATTATTCGTCAACCGGACAGCTATAATGAATTCTTTTCATTTCTCTCACCGCTCAAACCCTAATGGCCGCTCATAAATCTTTAAGCTCTTGTTGGTTAAACAATAACAAACAAATGGTTCACTTCCAGCTATCACATGACCTCAAGCCACGTTTTGTTTATGTACAATAGTTGAAACTCATTGTACACATATTTTTTAGCAATTGTCTAGGGATAATAAGTTTAATTTTTGCCTTCATTCTTTATGGTGAACATTCAGTTCTCCCTTCAAAATTAATGCCATTATAATTGGAATTTAAAAGCAACGGATTATGTAGAATAATTAATATTTCCTACCGAGAATTGTTTTAACCGTGTTAAGAATATGAACTTAATTTTTGGCACTACCATTATTATTATTATTCATACAATAATCGCATTTCGCAATAGGGGCGATTTTGAGACGAATCAGTTATTTAATATACAGCATAATAATTAACATATTTAACATATAACATATTTAACATATAACATATTTAACATATAACATATTTAACATATAACATACTTAACATATAACATATTTAACATATAACATATTTAACATATAGCATACTTAACATATAACATATTTAACATATAACATATTTAACATATAAAATATTTAACATATAACATATTTAACATATAACATATTTAACATATAACATATTTAACATATAACATATAACATATTTAACATATAACATATTTAACATATAACATACTTAACATATAACATACTTAACATATAACATACTTAACATATAACATATTTAACATATAACATACTTAACATATAACATATTTAACATATAACATATTTAACATATAACATACTTAACATATAACATACTTAACATATAACATATTTAACATATAACATATTTAACATATAACATACTTAACATATAACATATAACATACTTAACATATAACATATTTAACATATAACATATTTAACATATAACATATTCAACATATAACATATTTAACCTATAACATAATTATTATATTTACGTAATATAATATCTCTGCAAATATTTTCAGTATTGCCCTACATTATAATTTTTTGAAAATGTTGTTTTGTTTCAAGTATTGTAATACGCGGTCTATATACGGGCTACAGTCATGTAGTAATTCAGTCAAAGTGTATGGTAGGTCTATGTGAGTCCTTAAATAGCAGTCAGTAAGTATATGTTTTATAGTAAGTCTACAGTTACAGTGTTGGCAGTAGGGTTCGTCTTCTCCAGTAAGTAAGTGTGAGTTAGTCGTGAATGGCCAATTCTCAACCCTACACATTTTATTTGGCACTACTTGCAAAACAAAATGTGCTTAGATATTGTAACTGTGAAATTATTTTTTTAATTCATAAGTTATATAATTAACTTAAATATATGAACAATAATGTTTATTGCCGCCTTGGCATAGGAATTTATTTAGTGATGGAATTCATTGAATAAAATTCTTAGCCCCACCCTGGCTAGAAAAGGGTGGTAACCTGTAGATAACCAATCCCAATTTGCCTTAGTTGTAAAAAGTGAAATAATTTATTTTTTGAATAATAATAACCTATGACTCTTCTGATTAATATCATTGATCATTGACAAAAAAAAAGACTAAAGTCAAATTTTAGAAATCATAACAAAGAAGTCTTATATCAAATTTCAACTGGAACCAATTATCTGTGCAATTGTTGCATAAATTACAATTACCTATCCATGGAACACATGAACATTTTTTCCCTTTGTACATCAGTTTATATTTTTGCATTAATTGCACTTTTCGTTGCATGCAGAGGCTAGAGGTCTCTGTATTTATTTAGTATTGCTCGAGAAATAAAGATTCTATAGTTCATCTGTGGCAAGAATACGACTTCTGTAGATAAACCGTCCCGAAAAGTCAAAGCGCCATTAAGTGGTGGTCATTTAAAATAAAAGTATTCCTGAGAGAGCCTTGGTGAATCTGAAATTGCATAGAAACGCCGGAAAAAAATATGGCTACACTGTAAAAAAAAAAAAACACCCCAAAAACGAAAACCGTAATAATGGATTAGGAACTGCTGAAGTCAATGTGCATATGCAAAATAAAATAAATTCAGAAAAGTTCAGCAATAGTTGAATTCAAAACCTATTAAAGATTAAAATTCTAACCTATTTAAGATGCAATTTCAGGAACCATTTCTTGTAATTATATGATTCATCCTAGGAACGAAACAAATAAAATTTATATATATATATATATATATATATATATATATATATATATATATGCTTCAATTGATAGCAGGCATTTTTCAAGGGTTAATTGATACTTTTAATTTAAGCTAAATTCAGAAGTAGATTTTTTGGAAGGGCAATTAACGGAGTTGGGGGCTGGAGATTTTTGGATAGCATTTACTGAATACTACTCTAAAAGTATTAGGTATAAGGTTTCCTTTGAGAGGGTAAAAATACGTAACTGTAATACTTTTGAAAAAAAAAAAATTATTTCGTTGGAATTCTTTCCTTTATGTCCTTTCTTTGCTGATGTTTGTATTTTGTTAAAATAGACTAACACAGGGTTCTTTCATTAAATATCCCATATCGCCCCTCACACTTTCTCGTTCAGCCATCACCTATCCTCTCAACGGCTGGAACTATTTTCACGCCAATTCTCTCTGGAATGGAAAAATTGTATCCCTTCCAGCAGTCGATTCCTTTATTGTGTTCCTGCCAGAAACCTTTTCTAACTATTAACTCACTCTTTTCCAATTCATACGGAACATAACGGACTTTGAATGGGAGTAAGTGTCCATTTTCCAAGAACAGGCCACATTCTTTGAATGAACAATGCGCATTCAAAAATGAGTCCTTGGAGTTGAGGGTTACTTTATTTTTTTCTGATTTATAATTTTATCCGTTTTTATACCATTTCTTTCGTTAGTAATTCTTCTAAGGTCGTGAATAGTTCTTCTAAGTTAGGAGGATGGCTGAATATCCTTCTCTGCCGTGTTCGAATGTCACCTCATGATCTGGATTGGTACACCGAAAAACGAAAAATGGTGCAAGAACAAAGGAAGCTTTAATATCTCACCATTCATTGATACCTTTATTTATATTCAGTAATAGAGACATCAAATGTTAGAGTATGCAGGTATAAAAATATAAATATAAAAATAAAAATCAGTAACTAATTATTTCAAACGGTAAATAAGACTACACATAATAACATTTAAAATGAATAAATATTTAAGATATGGCTGCTATTCGTAAATAAATTAAATGTCCTTCATATATATAAATATATATACCGTAATGCAAACATGGCTAATTTTTATTGTAAACCTTATAATATAGTAATATTTGTATAATAAATATGAGCTTAGAAATTTAGAAAATAATCTTACTATAAAATTAATTTACAATTAATAAAAATGTGTTTATAAATTGAAATGATCAACAATAGATCTTTATTTTACAATTTGGGATGATAAAGTGAAAATGTCATTAATCTTTTCAATTATCGTTTTTATCTAAAATTGAAGCATGTTTGACATTATTTTATACTTCGTTTTTGAAATCAGATAAATTGATAATCCGATAATAAAAAATGTCTCAAGATATGAAATAATATTAAAAATAATGATACGTTAAGTATGTGTGATGAAATAATTAAAATAAAGGGTGATTTTTTACTAAGTAGGATGACTGATATTACTAAGTATAGGTTATACTTTAATTCTATTTATTACTTTTTGGTTCAGAAGAAATTAATTGATCATATAATATAATATAATAATATTACTAAATATAAAATATAATGATAATACAATACCCGTTATTTATCTAAAATTTCTCCGTTGCTATAATATATAGAAGACCACCGGTTTGTAAGCAATGCCTCTTTTTAGTAAACAACACCCACTAAAATAATATGAAACCATCTCCATTATTTTAGCACTGAATTGTTGAAGTGACCTTTAAGACAACTACGTATGGTATTCGAAAATAACTTTTACCGCTATTCCATTTCCGCTGCTAAAACAAACCGCAATTTGCCCATATGTTACACCGTAAAATAAATGTGAGCTCAAGATTAAAAATAAGACCCCGAAGAAGGTAGATCTGAATAAATGTTCTCATAACTAACGACTAACGGTTCTTCAAGCACGATTAGATTTTAAACGGCCGAATAGCAGGTAGTTGATGTTATTTATTGACCGCGTGTGGAAATATTTCTATAACATTAATCCTATTGGATTTCTATCTTTATTTCCTTTGGATTCTAAGCTCCTAGATTTGTAAATAAATTTTTTATTAAAATCCTTATATAAATCGTACATGATGTTGTTTGCCACTAAAAGCAAAGGAATAAAGGTATACTAAATTTTCTGTATCATGAAATATCACACCAGCTAAATTTAAGTCAACTGTACTAATTAGCATAAATCGTTCGATTTTCATTCTAAGCATACCTTTGTAAACTTTTTAAAGTTGTGAACAGTAAATTGATAATTATAGAAATTACATTATAATTAAATATAGCTTTGTAAAAATAATCACAAAATAAATGAAATATTAGAACAATCACCGTTTAGCACTCGAACGGTAATGTCACCTGTGAGCGCTTGATAAACGATTTAGATTTCATGGAAATTTCGGGTCTTTTGGTAACATACAAGGAGCCACCCGGAGGAGGGACTAATAAATGACTTTTTCCAATAGGTTTCTGTTGACATTATGACAGACGAAGGACACCGAAGATGAGATGGATGGACAAGAGTATGGAACGTCGCACAGTGATCCCCATTCCCCTATCATGGTGCAAAAAAAAATCAGAAAAACCAAGTATTTTTTTTTCTGAACCAAGTATATTTTCCTTGTTTCTACATTAATGCTGAACCTTGAAAATATAGTTGAATCATAAAAAAGTACAGCTTTTAGGAGCTATGTTAATTCAAAGTATCAAGTTTTCAACACCTCGATCTGGACACATTTTGATCCATGTTAATCAACATTCCTATCAAATAACATATGTTATATATAAGTTTTAATTTATGCCTCTAATTGTACATAAAATATACAAAGCAGAGACATCTTAACAGTTATAATATCCATTCATATGAACTAAGGCATATATTTTTAAAAACAAATACTTTTTGACAACTATTACTCATATTTGGGAAGGTGTGAAAAAGTTAGCTCACGAGTCCACACGATGATTTTGGCACCATATGCTAGAGGAACTATCTGAGAATCTAATGGTGTAATATATGCAATCGGGAAATTTCAGCCTTAGAATCAAGAGAAGAGTTTTTAGGGAAAACCATGAGATAACGGCTGGAAGGGAGCGCAACCTGCTAACCTCTCTCCGACCCTTAAGGAAAACCTTTCCTTACTTTTCGACAATTGCAAAACGTTCAGTATTGTTTTATCAATGATATCGTACACACCAACTTAATTCATCCTGAAGATAGACAAATCAGTCAAGCACTTACAATTTCTGTAAAGCCAAGCAAAAAAAAAAAAAAAAAAATAGAAAATGTTATACCGAAATACAAAGTAAACAAAATGTCGAGAATTGACTTGACTATTTTTCTAACGACCTTAAAACGTAAATATTGTATGAATAATTTCTGAGTAAGAGCCCATCAACATAATAAACCCCTAGCCAAGGTTGGTTTCGTGCTCATATAAATTCATTAAATTAACATAACACGTGTTAATATTAATGATCGTTAAATGCCCCATACTCACGCAATGTTGCTGGTTGAACACTGTATTCATTTTTACGCTTGGTAAAACTTCTCTAAAGTTATAGTGCCTTTATAATCCCAGGACGTCTCTTAAGTATACCATCTGGCGTATATCAGAAAAAGAATTTGAAAAATTATGTTTTCAAACAATAGTTTAGTTTAAGCACTTCCAGTTGGTCGGACCAAACTGCGTGTTTGAGTAGACATTTTTTAAAATAAACCAAGAGAAACTTACTCAGTTGCTTTCATTATTTATTTCTTGTAAGCTTGTGGTTATATATTTATGTTAATCACCAAGTAAATTATTACTTTAAATGATTAATAACTTGTTTATATAACATTGTATAAACACGGACTGGGCTGCAGGTTTTTCTGACATTTATCCAACGTAAATAAACCAAAACATCGTCAGCCTATAGAAGGTTAGGTTATTACTCCAGTACTTTCAATAGCTGCCCTGTCGTCTCCAGGATCTATGGAAGAACTGTTCAAGATGGAGAATGTCTTCAGATTCCCCTATGGTAATGTTTCATTCTTTCTGTTTCTTAAAAAGTCTTTTGGGGCTCAGGTTAGCCATGTGAGTTAAAGCGTTGACCTAAATCTCACATGGTAAACGTAGAGTGGCGAGTTCGATTCTCGCCTGGGCAAAGGAAGTTATTTAGTGACGGAATTCATTAAATAACTTCCTAAGTTCCACCCTGGCTAGAAAAGGGTTGTAACGTGTAGATAACCCGTCCCAATTAGCCTTAGTTGCAAAAAGTGGACGTTAATAAGCAATAAAAATAAAAATAAAGTCTTTAAACTCTATTTAAGGGGCTCAGGTTAGCCAAGCGAGTTAAAGCGATGACCTTTATCTCACATGGTAAACCTAGAGTGGCGAGTTCGATTCTTGCCTGGGCAAAGGAAATTATTTAGTGACGAAATTCATTAAATAACGTCCTAAAATCCCACCCTGGCTAGAAAAGGGTGGTAACCTGTAGATAACCCGTCCCGATTAGCCTAAGTTGCAAAAAGTGGACGTTAATAAATAATAACAATAACAATAACTCTATTTAAGTCTTTATCTGATACTTTTAATTATGATACACTCACAAACATACACATGCTAGAATTTTCATTTGATTTAAAATTGCTCAAAATTATGTTAAATTTCTCAATAAATCATAATACATTTTTTTTAAAGACGATTAAGTGAATTGCCGATAAGTGAGCTACCGTCTGCCATGGAGTTTAGAAAGTTTATTATTAATTGTTGGCCAGTTTTAATCCAAGAAACATTATCAATTGATAACCTATATCTTTTACATTCCATGTTCAAGAGTTAACGGTGATGTAATTCCCGGACACCTCCCGAGAAAAAAAAATCTTTTGCATATTATACTGTTTTTTTAAAAAAGTAAAATCTAGTTTATGTACTCACTATGCAGTAAGAAAAGAAAACATTGACAGGGTTTAGTTTCTGTTTTTATTTTTTTATCATTTTAATGTGAATCCCTAGTGTGCCATGCAATAGTATGCCTCCTTTTCTCCCCAGAAAGCGAAGTATGTGGAAGTTATTCATAAAATGAACGATATTCCCTGTTCTAGCTAATAAGCGTTAAAAATTAAAAACGTTCTCACACAAATTAATAATTTAATTTCGCTTAGCAGAAAATCGATCTTGAAATGGGGTAATAATGTCCCTCCCATGGAATCGAATGTTGGGGGTCGATAAGTAGAATTAAAATAGCATAAAGTATTCAGTATTCGCTATGACAATACTCTTACAACTTAATGCATATTTTAATGCAGTTTCTCTGACAGAAATATCTACTTCTATGAAATACTTTTAGGGGAGGAGTAGCTCAGGTTAGCCAAGTGAGTTAAGCCGTTGGGTCTTAATACACTTAATGAACCTAGAGCCCTGGGTTCGGTTCCTAACTGGGCAATAGAAATTTACTTAGTGACGGCTCACTTAATAAAATCGCTAGCTCACCCTTGCTAGAAAAGGATGTTAACTTGTAAATAATCCATTCCAATTTGCCCTATTTACATTAAGTGGATGTAAATAAATAAACGTCCGTCACGCAGGGCTGATAAAAACTAAGCAGATTTCCCGAGTGAAATATCACGAGAGCCGAAAAGTTTTGGAAACGGCCGAACTCGCCTTTAGCGAAAACTCACGACTAGAACCGAAGTTAGCTCGATCTCATCTCGTCCTTTATCCACGTACACTATATATAAATACAAATATTTCCGTTAATATTCAAGATAGGCAATAAATGAACAAACAATATTTATAGGAAATTTACTTAACAAGAAGATTGATTCTATACAATCTTTTGATCCGACGTATAGTCACGGAGATATATCCGATTTCAGCCATTAACGAACTTGATCTTACTTTTTACATAAAACGTTTAAATATTGAGTTTGGTAACGATCAAGCAAAAATTGCAACTGCTAGAGCCTTAACAGACAAATATAGATATATAATTTTGAATGAACCTCATTGATCAGAGTCATAGAAATTAAAATTAAAATGATGAGAACCCCAACAAGACTTAGAAAGGAGACAAACTTATTGAGGACCACAACTGTGGAATTTAAATTTTCCAGTACTGACATGTATGCAACCAAGCCCGAACAATAACAAAATTCTACCGTCTAAAGTTGACACTCAACGGCCAACCGCTTCACTAAATAAAATTTGAAGATTACTAAGCAACTACTTCATAATACAATCGGCAGACTTGAAGATGCTGCCTTCGCATCGAAAGCGCCAAGTGTACTCGACTATCAGCCAATTGCGACATTATTGACAATATGTATACTCGTAGAACCAATTTCACCACTTGATATGCTAAGTAAAATTTATTTATTATTTTAATTACATTTAATTTTCTAGGATTATGAACAAAAATATACCCCTACTATTTTATTTTTGTTTTATGCCATTGAAAATGGCGTCTTAATTGAAATACTTACATGTAGGGCTAGAAAAGCACAATGTAACAGAATCAAATATTAAAATAAAAGTATACTATATAATAGAGCAATAAGGGAATAAAAAAAATCTTATAACATATATCAAAAAATCTTTCAATAATGGATCCCACAAAATAAATTCAAGAATCATAAATGCATTTAGCTTCCCATTTTAGAGAGTATAAAGCATTATTTAGCAATCTCATATAGTTGATAAATTAATTTTTGCGAACAAAATGAGAAATTTAATTAGCTAGTAATCCATAAAGTAAAACTTTTCCCATTATAATAAATGGAACAATTTTATTGCTTCTATTTATAATTACTGTTGGGCTAAATTGCCCGGAAAAGGCGGAGTAACTATATCTTGGTTATCTCTAAAAATTTATGAGTCCCTTCCTCTCTCCCCAACGAGCGATCGTTAATCCTGCCTTATCACAAATATTCATCTCATGATTCAAAATGACTTAGTTTGAGTTATGATTTTTCATGCTCCATATCCCTAAACTAAATGGATTGTTAAGTTTCTCTTCTGAATTATGATTGGCTTCTATGGCATGTCGTCATGCAATGTTACTTGTGATGGTGCAATATATATTTCCAAGGACTTTAAAACATCTATAATATCAGAGATCTATTTAGTTGTTTTCTTGCTGTTGCTACAATAGATCAAATAACTAAATATTGCATTTGTTATGTTTATGTGGGGAAGTTGGTAAATGTTTTTCGTTAGGCCCCTCGTCTTTAATTTATACGTAAACTGAAGTATATTTTATATTATTAGCCTAGCTATTTAAATTAGTTATCATCTGCAAATAATCATATTTTTCATAGCATAGGTTTTTATAGTCTTACTTTAGCCCTAAATTTGATAGATATTTTTTAATGGAAGGACATTTACCATTAATCAGCACATTGTCAAGTTGCACGATGAACTGTGTACACTATTGTACATGGTAACACCTGGATTTTTTAAAAAAAAAATTGTATTCCTTCTACTAGTGCAAAGTTAAACAGCAGAGCTGACAGCAGGTCTCCTTATTATAATGAAGTGGAAATCTCAGAATTTTCTGGTTCGAACTCCACAAAAAAATCCCTTCCGAAACTATCCACAACATCTTGACAGGTATTTCTATTAACTATAACGTCTACAGCAACTCTAGCATGTCTACACTGTCATATAGAAAGTCAATGAATACTTCTTGAAGACGAACAAACATTAGACAAGGTTATTTGTGGTCCATCTTCTTTAGTGAAACAGCTATGTTGCTCTCTCAGTATCCTCACAACCCTTAACTTCGATGAATGTGACTGACAGTATGCTATAAGCAGTATCCTTCTATAATTTTGGTATTTAAATTTGTTTTCCTTTCCTTGCACGAGGTAAAATTTGTAGTTTTGTACTTCAACGAAATTCACTATTTGAACCGTCCCTGAACCAATGTTGACTTGTCTCCGAGTGAGGTCTGTACGTATCCCACGTAATTCAAAAACAGGTAGTCTTAGAATTTTGAAACATTTTATTTGACTAGACGTTACAGCAATCCTTAACGTTTAGTTGTGGAGCTTTCTTTTTGATCGAAATCGACTAAGAGGGAGGGGAGGTTTAGAGGAAGAATAAAAAAATTAAATAATGTTAAACTTAATAATTAAAGTTCTTGCTTATCATAAAATATGTTATGATATTTTTCGTTCCGATGCAGTGGAACGGTTATATCGTGTATCTCTTTCAAATAAAATAATTTTTAATGAAGTGCAACGAAAAATGGGTTTGTTTACGTCAACAGGAGTAAAAGAAAGGTCACCATGTCCCTACATAGGATTTTATTTAGAGGAAACATTTTCAATTCTCTCAATTTCGCTGCCATTTTTTCCCTTTATGTGTGTATTACATTAACATGGATTAAATTAATTTATGTATTAGAGTAAGGTAAATTGTAAAACGGTGTATGTCGCAGTTTGAATCCATTAATTATAGAAATTACATGGGAGACTGAAAACTGCTATCTTGGATAGGAACGTTGTCAAACTGTAAGAGGCAAACACAAGACTTGCAGATGTTAACAATACCGAGCAGAGAGGCAGCACTGTCTTTCTGTCTTCCCCTTCTCTCCTCAATGATAAATATTTGTACTGGGAGATTGTCTTTTCATTGATTTATAACAGCACAACCTACATTATTATGTGAACATTCTTCAGCAAACATTTATACTAATTTGCTTTTCATTTGCATAAAACTCATTGCTGTTTCTTTTTTCTTTTTAAATGAATTACGTTTTAGAGTAATTTCTTGAAAAGTAATTTGCTTTTTTATCTTAATCTTACCTGAAATGATTTTTCTTTCTGTATTTCTTGAGTGCCTGAATAGAAGAGTATCGTCACAAAACAAGTAAAATGAGATAAAACATTAACCAGGAAGAAGAATCATTCTTCTCAACTGACTGATCAAAAAGGCACAAACCAATCATAATTTTTGAGAAAAATCTGAGAGTTAATAAAAAGTAGCTTTCTAAATTTGTGATTTATTAAATGATTTACCTTGTAATTTAAAGAAGATCTGACGTTTCAAAGTAAAGATAAAAAAATAAATTGGTAAATTTTCGAAATATTCGGGGACTTGCTGAAATTGGTTGTTTTAATATCAATTAGTATACTACTTACCATCTATTCAATGTAAAATAGACATGTTGACCAAAATATTAGGAGTTACTATTACGTTAATACAGTTCTCAAATACGCCATAGCTATAGCAGAGCCTGGCAGACCAACCAATATTACTCCGATTTTACAATAGGCATCTTCAGGTGACACGAGCCGCAAAAACAAACAAGACCGCCAACTGAACAAGTCCAGTGAAACATCGGGTTGTACTAATTGGCACCACTGGAGTTAAGCTCTTACTCGAGAACCAGAATGTGGAATAAGTCAGTTCACTATCAGTATAATGAATTGACGGTTTAAAACACCCATCTTCAAGCATTTTTAACAATATGTAAATAATATTCAATTTTTAAAATTCACAATCTTCATGGATGGTTCATTCATCTTATCATGAACCCTTAAAACAAATTAGGTATTTATCGATATCGGGAGTACACCCGCTTAAAGACGATTATTAAATCATAATTAAAAGAAAATCACTTTATCCTATAAAATAACACTTCTAGAATTTATAAATCACAAAATGTTTAACGGGAGGCCACTCATTATTAACAGATAAAATATTTACTGGTTCAAAACTGTGTATCGCTATTCTGCGTTATTGCTATCACTATAGCCTGTTCATACTTGACTCAATAGTCATTTTGTTTATTTTGTTATCAGAAAATGAGTGATCGTTTATTAACACCACTTGGTGTATATTAACACCCTTTGGTGTTTATCACCACTTGGTGATAGTTTATTATTACACAACTTGGACAGCTACCTTGCAGAGTTCATGGGACGACCGCTTTATGCAGCTACTCTGCGATATCGCCCAGTTTTGGGCTAACTCTATCTTATAATTACATCTTGTGATTCAAATAAATTCTAGAAATTTTATTTTAAATAATAAAGTTTTTTTTTTTAATATGATTCAATAATCGTCTTTAAATTGGTGGCCTCCCGATAATCGATAAGTACCGAAAATTATTAATTAAAGGGATTACAAAAATACAAAATTCTTTGAGGTCCAAGAAATAAACTAAATAAAAAGTGAAAGGGGAGTTCGCCATCTCTCTTGCTAGGAACAGTACAGTAGCTCTGAAGATGGAGATCTGAGTCTTCAAAAGTGCTAAGGACATAAAATAAAACACTATGAAGGAGATTAATTTTTTTCTTATGTTGTATATAAGAAGCTTCTAATGCACATTTTAAATATTAGTGTAGGAAACACTTGTTTACGAAGATTTGAAATTTATTTATGTTATATTTCATCAATTTAATCACTTATACTTCAACTCAGGAATATTTAATTTTATGAATTATATAAAAGGCTAAATTACATTTTTCATACCAAAATATAAGCAAATGATCAAAAACGTAATTGACGTTTCGATTGACTTCTGAATCAAATAACATATAAAACAATCTCATATAATATGCAATAAATGTATAGTATTTTACTTGATTTTTGGTCAAATGAAATTTGTTTTTTGACGGCTGTTACAAATCAAAAGTTTAACTATTAGCGATATGTAAATTGGGATCGGGTTTATCACTGAACGGTTTAATTACGTTTTGACAGATTGTATAACTGTTTCGACTGTGATTATTGACATTACTTATTAAAATTAAGAATCAGATAAGCAGGAGTTAGACAGTTAAAAACTTTTCTCCATATTTCAACGCAGAAATAAATTGAGTTTATGTTACTTAGTGTATTTATTATCAGAAAGCTTAGTTTTTAATATATACATTGCATTTTCATTACCTGTTGTAATTTCGATTTCGTTTTAACAAAGCAGCTAACATTCAAGCGCTCTAGGCCTTGAATAATTAGTTAAGAATACCTAAAATAACACTGTTCATTAACATTTTATTGTATATAGTTTTTTTGCATGCTGATGCAGTTGTCCATTTTTGTAGAATATTCCTTACAGATTTAAGTATTCTGCTTGTTTAGTGAGATACATTAAAATTTCCTTTCAGCAGTATTAAATAACAAAAATAGAAAGTGATATTCTATGTATATCACTTCTTTTTTTACTTAATTACAATTTTAAGGAGATGTTCCTTGATTATCTGGATGAAACATATAGTAAATACTAAATAATTAATATTTTCAGAGTGTGGTGAATTTATGTTGAGTCAGTGTGCTTTATAGATGTACTGATTAGTTTGTATGAATTGAAATACATAGAAATAATTTAACAAAAATAACACATCTAGTTCAAACAAAAGGCGAGGTATTATCTACAAGATGCTCTCGTCTGGCTGAGTGACCTATATGACTGTGGGAATTATTAAAACAGTAAAATTTAAGACGACATATTTCAGAAAATGTATTGGACAGAAAGAAAGGTATGGATGGGAAAACGTTAATTATTTATGGCAAGTGAAAATTAATAGACGGAGTTTACTGGGCTTTATGCTGAAGTAATAAATATTTTCAACTTCATTTATTTAATAGCCATTTGCTAAAACATGAAAGTGCTGTAGGTGCAATTAATAGTCTTCAGAATTTTAATTACAATCAGTGGTTTCTAATTGGAGACTATTTGTGTTTCCAACGAATGGGAGAGGAGGCTCATCTTGTATCTTTTTGAGGAATAGAATTATATTTCCGAGGCGCATTCTAACTCTTCCTAAACGACCATTTAAAAGCGCGGCAGAAGTCTAAGGTAGTCCCTCAAAGCACACATTCACCTGCCTTAAAGGCACACGGGCTAACAAGTTGTTGATTTATAGAGGCAATAAGTTGCCTAAACGATAAATAACGTGGAACTTTAATTCTCAGGTTTTAAACCGGGTTCTGGCTCCTATTGGGGTCATTTTTCTCTCCCTCCCTCACTCTTTGGGCTTAATATTCGAAACAACCCCCAAAATGAAATTTCTTGGCCCCCGACCTCCTTTCCTTCCTCTGTCAAACTATTATTTATTCCCCCTTCCTTCGTCTTTATTTCTCTCTCTGTCTCTCTCCCTCTCTTTCTCTTCTAGACCCCTGAGCGTGGCGCTGGTTTAAAATTGAATATTAAATTAAATTTCTGTCAACATTAAATGATTTACAGTTTTGTGTTATTTTAAATAAGAATACAGTTTTATGGTGATGTAATTTACTGAAGTTTGTATTCTATAACAACTCTTAGACACCATTTCATAGTAAATAAATTCTTTCCTTCACCATTTTATTGTAATGTTTCTAATTAATTTTATGGCAGTAAATATTCTCTTCCATAAGTAAGCTCTGGCATTAGATAGGTGGCATTCTATAAATTACTCTTCATAAACTTACTACAAAATAGAGGTTTTTTAAACAGTTCCAAGCAGGTGCTTTTTTTTATTTGCAGAGTTTCTTAAGGAATATACGCCATTAAGCCGCGTCAATAAAATTTACAGATCCTACATAGTTGATTATAATAATGATGATGAATGATGGTTCAGAAGCATAATGGTGTAAGTATGAATTACCTTGAAAGAAAATAAATATTTAAAATTTAAATTTAGTATGCAGACTAAAAAGTAGCGATTCTGATTTATACCACTATGTTTCACAGAATCCATATATATATATATATATGTATATATATATATATATATATATATATATATATATATATATATATATACATACATATATGCCCATTTATGACATTGCAGTCAGTGTAAAATTACACTTATGTGATCACACTTATTTGATTGTTGTGATGCTCGATATTGAAGCTTATCAAGTTTATTAATGGCTGAAGTTGGACTACAAGTGGGTGTGTATATTATATAAACAGCTTCAATGATAACTAACATATCCATCAATTGGTTCTAATGGATTCCAATGACTTAAGAACTAAGAAATCTTTCCCCACGGATACCAGGATTTTATTATTTTAATGGGTGCTTGTTGTTAGTATTTTAACCAAGCTAAATACGATTAGTGTTATTGAGTATTAGATGGTAAAAGTTAACATTATAAATAATAATAATACAAGTTATTTGTTAGTAAGGACAACAAGTTACATAAAAACGATCCTTGCAAGGACAATTGAAAAACATAAAATGCACGAGAAGTACATTACTTTTTCCGAAAGAAAAGAAAAAAATAACGCAAACACAAACATTTGACTTGCATTCGGCTCTCCCTTATTTGCCTATTAAAACATTCTCATAATGTAAGTGCTTTATTCCTATTACTTATTTTTATTGGATATATTTTCTCAGAGTCGTGCTTCAAGGATTGTTGTGTTTTCCTACTTTTCTTCTCTCGCACTTTGTTTTCGTTCGCCACAGTTTCGGAGCGTCGCTACAAGAGTATCTGAATGGATTCAATAAAAACATAAACATGATATCTCTCAAACAAAAAGCATATGGAATCCTTGGGAATTACTTATGCATTCAGGCTGAGGCTCTTTTCTTTTTGTCAATTGAAATGTATTCATTTATTCTGTAAAGGGACCGTGAGCTAATACATTCATGAAATTCAATACCATTCCCAGTTCCCATTATCATCACCATATTATATTTATTAACTTAAGAGCTTTTCTGGTTTAAGTATTATTTTTATATTAGATATATATTTGTCTTTTAACGCAATTTTCATTAGATTGTTTGTCAAATCGACATTTTCAAAGTTTGATATTTAAACCCATGGATAAAGAACCAATATTGAAGTTAGTGTAATGTCAATTTTGTTATATTATATCACTAAACAACTAATATCTATTACAAATTGCATTCACTGATAACATATGATTCTTACTACGGGAAAAATACAGGATAAAAAGTGAAGTGACGTCAACTAAGGGTGACAGCACATGGGAAATATGTGTGGGTTGCTCAGCTCCCCGAGTGACACACTTTTTGTTTCATTTATTGGGCTAAGAATATTGACATCCAAGGAAATTGTCCGTTTCTCCATTACTCGCTTTAATAATTCGTGATACTTTTTTAAGATAATCTAGTTTAAAATTGTACCTAACTACTCTTCTTAATATATATATATATATATATATATATATATATATATATATATAAAAAAGAAGAGTAGGTAGGCACATTTTTAAACTATCCTTTTCTAACAAGGATGGAACTAGGGATTTTCTTTAATAATGATTTCGTAACTAAATTAAGACCAACAACTTAACTTACATGGTTATCCTGAGCCCATACACACACACACAAACACAGAGAGATATGTATATATATATATATATATATATATTATATGACCAATTTTAGGTAAAATAATTATTCCAAGCAGTTTTATAAACATTTTTTGTAAATTAAACATTGACTTAGTTATTTAAACTTTTTGTTTATCAGTCCCAATTCTAATAATCTCCACTCTTACTCGTCAGTCTTATGTATTCACTCGTCATAAATGATATACCCTCAGCTTAAGTATCACTAATTGTTTACACAACATATTTGCTAAATGGAGATGACAACAGCATTTGAGCTTGCGTTTAGCCTTTGCAAATACATAAGGGATGAATATTGTATAATTGGACCAGGTAAGCCTGCATAATTTGCAGCACACCTGTTGAAGGAATTTTTAACGTCCTTTTAGCAAGAGCGTGTCCATCCAGGAAACGGATGTCTGTTAATATCAATATGGAGAGAAATCCAGCATAGGAATCGTTACTATAAAGTTATAACATTTAAAATGTCTGTGGTAGATATTTTCCAACACAGCAAAAGAGATCTTATGTTTTCTCGAATGAGTTTTAAAGAGCAATAAAATCCTATCTGGGGTCTTAACTTTTGATGGAAAAGGAAAAGTAAAAAAAAAAAAAGTATAAATTGTAGAGGATTGAATGAGGTGGTAGAGGTGAGGGTAAGAAAGGATGTAACAGTGTGTATCATTGTCCAGTAAGTGGTAGTATTGTGGGAGGTTAGCTGCCCTACAAAGGGTTTCCTAGGGACTTGTCAATGCTAGGAATACACCCCACTTTCTGACCCATTCTTATACACCTCACTCGCCTATTATACACAGGGTCCTTTTCAATTTATACACACCGAAACATGTGTTTGAATCATAGATGAGTGTTTGTGAGTATTCCACATTGCTTTCTAGAGTCACAAATAAAATAACCTTTAATTCAAAAGTCTTTAAACACATGCTTTGTATTAGTCATTGTTTCTGTGTTATTTGGAACGTTGGACGAGGTGGACTGGTCACGGATTTTTAATATATTTTTTTTTAGGAGTTAAAGTTAACCACGTGTGCTAAGGCGTAAGTCTTAATATACTTGACAAACCTAGATTTGTAGGTTCCGTTAACCTTTTTAGTATAAAGTGGACGAAAACAACTAACAACATTTTCTGCTATTTTCTAAGTTATAAGGAGAAATAAATGCAGCCAACATGCATTAACTCATCAATATTTAAAGGCTACTATGCCTTTTAGTCGCACCCTGTAGGCTCGTGTTTCTTTGGTTCGTTTCCAGCCTTTTCATTAATATTGAACCAATATTGTTACCAAGGGGTAATATCGACTACTCTTTTCCATGGTGTTCCAATTTTTCCCTTCCATTTTCATTGTTTTTATTCCTTTTCCACGCGTAGACATTGTTTTATGAGATTTTCTCTAAAATTTGAGTTATTTGAGCTTGCTTCATTTTATTCATTCCTACTTCTGACATTGCCAACTGTGAAGTATCTGGGAAATGAGTTGATTTTCCGAAATACTATATTTCTTTAGATCATGATTCCAAACAGATTTGACAAAGTTTCTGATAATCATCCCCACTGAAATCTCTCCTCTGTGATATTTAATGTGAAGGGATAGTCTTATTTTTGGGCTGAATGTTTCAATATCTAAATAGAAGGTAAATGGAGATATGCATTATAAAGTATTTCGTGGTCTCTTTCACATCATTTAATCACCTGACATGCAAATTTTGTGATTGAAATCATCATTATCAAGATTTTCTTATTTAAAACCCTTTGAACATGTCTGTATGTTTTGACGACACCTGTTCAGGAATTGGATAAAGTACTGTAAAGGGCTTGCTTTCTTTCCATTACCAGTAGGCAAACGATAAATTTTATCACAAAGGGATGAGTAAAAACATTTTCCTATGGAAAATCTCGGAAAATGACAGCAATATTAAATCCTACCAATAATATGAGAAAATGGTACACTTTCCCTCTACTCGTCATTTTTCTCCAATATTGTGCTTTCATGAGACATGCCAAATAAAATGCTAGACATATCATCCACCTTATTGCTTTACTCTCTTGTAAAAGGGCCTCATAATGTTAGACTCGTAATAAATTTATGATGACATTCTGCGAAGTGGTAGACACCATTCTTTTTTTAACCCGGTGACCCTATAGATTTACATTTTATAAATAAACTACAGTACTACACAAGATATTACAATTTCGTGTATTGATCAATGTATATTTCTGGAATGATTAGTGTTACGACATTGGAGACATCAGAAGACAAGGGAATAATATGAAATCAAACTTCGGTAGCTTCTATTCATCACAACTCTTGCTTCAGTCATGTCACAATCTAATCAGTAGTTTTGAAGCAAATTACATGTCGATTCTCTGTTTTCGAACACGTCATATACTGGGTAAAACAAGTTTTCATTCGAAGTCCAGGCAATATTTCCTATATTTCTACATTTTTCTTTATTCTAATCCAAAATTCTGGAATTATATTGGAAAGTTAAGTAATGAGAGTGTGAGTGTGGTAATTTTTTTTTTAACTGAGTATCCTGGCAATTAATTAATAAATTTAAATAGTAATCGTAGTTTTATTGTTTACTAACGTCAACTGTTTGCTGCTATGGTTAATTGGGACGGATTATCTACAGGGTACCACCCTTTTCGAGCCACGAAGGATTTAATTAAATGACTTCGTCACCTAAATAGATTTCTAATGCCCATGCGGGAACCGAACCTGCCACTCTAGGTTTACCATGTGAGATTAAATGGAGTCATTTACATGGTTAAACTAATTTTTAATTTTATCATTACAAGTCCAGGCAATATTTCATATACATCTGAAATTTTTTCTTATTCCGTTTGAAATTATTGGATTATATCGGAAAGTTAAGTAATGAGAATGTGTGTGTGTGTGTGTGTGTGTGTGTGTGTTTGGGAGAGCCTCTTTTTTATCGGAGTCCCCCTCCAAGTAATTAGGAAACTTAAATAATCTACGTGATTTTAATATTTGGATATGAATATTTAAGACCTGGTGCTGGGCGATTTCTTAGAAATTATTAATAAGCACCAGAAAGAATTAAAAACATTACCTAATTAGCCTGTAACCTTACTGCTGGCCCTTCATGACACAGCTACATACCTGAAAACATAAGAAAATAAATCATTATTAAATCTTTATGATTACACATTGAAAATCTGAATTTAGCCATTAACATTAAGGTTAAGCCCAAGCATTGGTTATTACCAATAGTTTTATTAAAAATAGGAATACATAAACACACGTTCGCGTTATTTAGTTGCATAGAGGTTATATTCCGATAACCGAATCACTCGGGTATAGTGGAACGTTCTCTTGATTAGTTCTGTGGTCAGTGGCCAGAATTAATGTGATTATTTATCAATCAGATGTTTACGGTGGCCTCCGAGGTAGCTGAATACAACACAGCGAATAACATATTCACTATTTCATTTCCATTGATTCAGTAATATAATTATTATTGGCAATAACACAGTTGTTGAACTCCAATTTCCAGCTAAAAAGTGCCTATTATTTACTAACCTTTAGTTTTCTAGTATAAGTAAAGCCCATTAACGTTAATTTAATTAAATTGTAAAAATTTTATATAATACATTAAATTTTGGGGTCTGCAGTGGTGTAGTCCCAATTAATTACATTTAGCTGTTTAGTTACTAGGGTTCGAAATTTGGACTTGCACTAGTCGTTATAGAATGCGTCAGGCTAACCACTTGACCAGCTGTGAGGCAGACCTTGGTCCTTCATGTGCTATTGACCTAAAGGTTTTCATTTCGTATTAAATTAAATTCTAAAAACAGGAATACTTTGATTTTAAATGAACGATTAGTGTAGAGGCAGTGAGTTAGCAACTGCAACCCCCCTTTCGCGTATTGTTTACTGGAAATAAAGCAAAAATTTACATGTGTGGGAGGCAGCCTATATCGGTAAGAATG
Organism: Riptortus pedestris; assembly: GCA_019009955.1. Lineage (NCBI taxonomy): Eukaryota > Metazoa > Arthropoda > Insecta > Hemiptera > Alydidae > Riptortus > Riptortus pedestris. The sequence goes on from CM032231.1 coordinate 60,445,279, forward strand.
AATATTTAGTTCTTCATGCGTACAGTACTTTTCGATGAGAACCTGCTAACAAAACTCATGATCAAGTTCGCAAACGGTTGAGATCAGACTAGAGGGTGGGGTTTGGTTAGAAAGGGGAAAATTGAAAATTCAAAATATCTCCGTTACTATGAATCGGATCAACAAATCATTCTATAAATGTTACTCTATGAACTTTTTCCTCTATGTTGAATATTAACCGAATTTATTTGTGTTTTTTAATTTTCAGCCTTCCGTCAACCACTCTTTTAATCACCTTACTTTAACAATAAGCATATCATGAAACGCCTTCTTCCAACCTTAAATACACAATCTTTTCCCAACAGATCTTTACTAGATTCGGCGCAGACAAATAAGTTGTATGATGAAGTTATTAATTAAAATTTTATTGGTTGCCCATTTCCCAGCTATTGAGGTCATACTCATGAAGCAATTTTTGAACAATTTCCGGTATAGTCCATCGATCGTACCTAGAAGAGGACGAAAATGGGATCCGCTCTAAATTATATATATATATATATATATATATATATATATATATTAACGCCGTAGCGGTCGTAAATTTGTTTACATTTTAAATTTTTATGGAAAAATAAAAATCAAGTTCGTTTATGGCTGAAATGGCACAGAAGGGAGGGGGGATTTAGAAGGGAGAACTTCAAAAATACTTAATATCACCGTTATTATGCGTCGGATAAAACAATTGTATTGAGTCAATCTTATAGAAAAATTAATGTTGTATAAATGTTGTTATATACGTTGTTACACTATCTTTAGTATTAACCGAGATATTTGCATTTTTTATTTTTCGGCCTTCCGTAAACCCCCACTCCTACTCATGTCGCACGTGGGGAATCTGCTTAGTTGACGCAGCCCCTGCGTGACGGACTTTTGAATATAAAACAGAGAATACAGGTGAAATGAGATCGTTATATGTCATGCCAGCACGTGAGAAATCTACTTATTTTACGCAGCCCCTGCGTGACGGGCTTGATTATTACTTTCACCAGAGAGTGTAGGGGGGTTCCTGGAAAAAAGTTTTATTTATATTTGCAAGGAATGAGTTAATTGGTTCTGTAAATGCCCCGGCATTTTTAAAGTAGAGTTTTCACTTATGTAAGCTGTCCATCTTGAGGATTGATGGTTTGTACATGGGGCTGACTGTTAGAGAGTTGAAAGTTGTCTGGCATTTGACGAATGGTTCCTACAAACTTGCCCTGTTAGTTTTTGGTATTTCAAAAGTAACAACTTATTTTATGGCTGAGCAAGATTAAATTATGATTGGCCTCCATGATAATTATGCTCATAATTTAGTTTTATTTTCAGACGATAAATCTGTAAAGAGAATTTTTTGTGAGTTTATATTTATTAACTTATACACACATACAAGATTTTCTACATTATTTTATATTTTAATTCATAGTTGCATCACTATTTATTCCTTCGAAACGTAAAGCTACTAAGGGTTTCTTTCCAAGTGATAATTTATTAATTTTTGAACCCAGTTTCTTCATAATCTAGCATAATTATACACAAGTATTGTACTCCTACTTTGCTGAAGCTCGAGTAAATTTTCTTTCATTGCGGCGTATTGTGCGTAATTTGCAAAGAACTATAATTACAATAAGCGTATCATTTTCCAAGGTGAAATTCTTAACGCACTTTTTGTTTAAAAAACAAATTAAAGAACGTAATGACTGAAGAATGTTATCATACATAAATAAATATTAGAAATGTCTAATTAAAAAAAAAATCCAATCTTTTTGCCATTAAAATAGGTCCAATATATTTTATGACGAGATTATTGCCTATGTAAGATGGAGATAAATTTCACACCATTTATAAAACCATGTCACTATACAATAATGTAAGACTAAAAAAATGAATTTCTTCTATAATTATTGAACTAGTAGATTTTAGAATATGTATTCTTTAAAATTGAGATATTTTACTTGCAATGTATTCTTTATGTTTGGTAAGAACAATAAGAAGATAAGGGATATTTTTTGGCATATATTACTACTTTTTTTTTAACATTTAAAAGAGATAAATATATTTCATCTTGGAAAAATGTAATAATGGGGATGGAAAAGGGGGCTAAGGTTAGCCATGTGAGTTAAAGCGTTGACCTTAATCTCAATGGTAAACCTAGAGTGGCGAGTTCGACTCTCACCTGGGCAATAGAAATTTATTTAGTGACGGAATTCATTAAGTAAATTCCTTAGTTCCACCCTGGCTAGAAAATGTTGGTAACCTGTAGAGAACCCGTCCAAATTAGCCTTAGCAGCAAACAGTGGACGTTAATGAATAATTTAATTTGGGAGGGGGGGGGGGGCTTGGGTTAGTTATAGCGTTGGCTTTAATCTCACGTGGTAAACCTTGAGTGGTGAGTTCTATTCTCGCCTGAACAAATAGGAATTTATTTAGTGACGAACTCATTAAATAAAATCCTTAGTCCTACCCTGAGTAGAAAAGGGTGGTAACCTGTAGATGACCCGATCCAATTAGCCATAGTAGCATATAGTGGTCGTTAATAAATAAATACAAATAATAATGAGAAATATCTCATTAGCGCATTTCCTATGGGGTTGGCTAGTTATCACTAACCTTAATTTGAGTCTAAGTTCTGCAGCAATAAATTTTATATATATATATATATATATATATATATATATATCGATAGACCGCAGTTGAAAGTCATCAATCTGAATACACAATGCAATATTAGTCCCCTTTGGCAAAATATATCAGCCTATATCTCCATTCACATTCCATATATTTTTATTACCCGTCCCCCGATCTCCACCCCTTAAATTAAAATATTATAAATGCTTCCACACCCCCTCTGCTATCTGTGGACCGTCCGGAATCACCCCTTTACTCAGGGTGAAATGGCCCGACACATGAAATAATACCGCGTTACAGTCATCGCTCAATGAGCTTGAAAATAAAACGTATTACACTAATTACTTCTTTTTTGTCTCACTTCCTTAAAAATTTTAATTTACTTTTCTTTATTTTAAACTAAATCAGTTACCTTACCCGTATTTCTCTTTCACAGAGATTCATTTTTTTCAAAATTCCGTCATGCAAGGGTTAATGTAACCGAAGTGGATTTCTGTAAGACTTAAAATATAAGGGTGGAGGTGTATAGTGTTTTAATATAATAGCTATTTATTGGTGTGTTAATTACCATTAAAGGCTCTTACGAGTTTGTTAAAATTGATGATACTCTTCGGTGCAGTTTCATTTTTAGGTAGCTGTTTTCATTAAAAAGCCCAACTTCTCTGTGAGTCTGTTTGTTTTTAATATTGCAAAGACAATTTTCATGGGGATCCTTCATCATCATTGGGCCGGAAAACATTATCAAGACTGAAAATGTGAGATTTCCCTTAAAGTCGACTCAGCAGTGGAGAAAGGAAATTCTCCCATCGAGGGTTGATACATTATAATAGAAACGCTGGACTCATACGTCACAAGGATATTCAATGAAGTGGTCCACTCTATTAGGACACTGAAGATGAAGTAACATTTCGAAGGATTAAGGTCTTTTACTACGATCCTGATCAGTATCCTTAACCTTCCAGCCCTACAGTTGAGTTTAACTCATACGTGTATATTTATTTCTAATTCATGGCAAGAAAATTCAAATTTTTTTATAAATATTTAGTTATGATGAATACTTCAGCAATATACTTTTACTTATAATTTGATCTTCGTAATTTGACATTTTTTAAAAACATTTCTGTAGCAGGAATGAATAAAATTACCTAATATTTAAATAATAAACAATACTTATAATACTCTGGAGAATGAACTTTATGGATAATTTGTAAAATTTAAGATTTTAGATTATGATGTAATAAGGAAAAAGCGTTCCCTTCTTTAGTTATACACTATATTTACGGGAAGTTTTCATTTTATAACCAAGAATTAACTAAGGTATACAGGAAAAGTTTCCAGCAAGTAATTAGCTAGTGAAAATTAAATCTTTTATACTTATTTTTATAAGACTGAAAAGGCTTGGAATGGAACAGAGCCTTTGTGAATTTAATATATATATTTTTTAATATAGTGTATTAAAATTTTCGTTCTGGTAATATCTCTCGGTAATGTATGTAAAGAAGATTTCATTCAACTCTCTTTTTTTTAATTATAAAACTCGTTAAAACTTCATTTATTTTTTAATTATAATAAAAAAAAGAACTTTTCTGTAGGGATTGTTGAAAAAAATAAAAAGAAAAAAAAGAGATGGGCAGGCCGGCAGTGATGTGGAGTCATTCCGACTCATCACCATTACTCAGAACAGAGACCCTTCAGCATTGTCCACAATAATTCAGGCTATATTGTGAGTGAGTGTGGGCTTTGGGGGAGGATTGGGGGGAGGGGGTCGTAAATTTGTACGAATTATTATGAAGGGGGGGGGTTGCTGTCATTTTAGTATAACGGCATGGGGGGGGGGAAGTAAAGTCGAACCTCTCTCTCTCACACACACTACTCCGCTCATTCTCCCGTGATATACAGCTCTCGGACTTTAAATCAATAGCATTACAACAATGGCCTCTGAGCCATAGCGGCTTCTATGGAACAGAAGTAGAAGAGATGAATTAGATAAAGTATTACTCAAAAAAAAAAAAAAAAAAAAAAGAAGAAAAAACTCTATACGCTCATATTTATTGCGACGAAACAAAAAGCAGTATTAGTAAATCACTGACATAAATGAAGTGTCACCATCACACCACCCATAAACGAATAAATGAAAGTATTTTTTTTTTCTGTTTTCGTTTGATTTTTAAATCAAATCATAGAGGAGCTTATCTCTTTCATCTAACATAACATTGAATGATGACTGGTGATAAGAGAAGTTTTACATTTTTGCAGCTTTTGTTGATTTTGTATGTAATACTTTTTTTTAAAAGTTTAATTGTATTATTCGTTTGTTTTTATGAATGCATTTGTGAATATGCCTAATTAGGTCTTATTACAATTTGTTGAGGTAGGCATTCATATTTTTACTTAAAGATTTTAATATATTTTCTTTTTCATATTGGTGTTTTATATCAATTATTTGATTTTCCTATGAAAATAGGGAATATATTTACTGGCGGTAAAAACCCTTAGTTCCACCCTGGCTAGAAAGCCTAAACACTTAAAAGATAGCTTTATAAAGAGGACGTTATTTATAATAAATAATTAGGTTATAACCTAATTCTGTAAATTTGTTTAAAAAAAGTATATATATATTTTTTGTGATGATTATTATATCCTTAGAATTTTGGGGAGCTTCCATAATTTAAAGCTTAAATAAAATATTTTGATGTAGGTACTTATTTAAATTCATGAATTATATACTTGTCTAATTTGCAAATATAAAAATATTGCTAATAGAAGTAATTTTCTTAAGCAATAAAAAATAATTATTAGCTTAAAACTCTGATCTCCTTTACTGAAAAAAAAAATAGATTCATCCAGCAGCGAAAGCTTTATCATATTCATCGGAAACAGATTTATCAATTTAGCAATCGAAATTTAATTTATAAATTAAATCTCAAATTAAGTTAATAAAAGAGCTCAGCTGTCGATGCTCATTAATAAAAAAAAAGAAGAAAAAAAACAAACATTCTCTAGTGAATAAGTGGGTTCAAAAGACTTTCATCAGCGTCGGGAATAAACTTTGTTTTAAAGAAGAGGCTAATTCGGAGAGCAAACCCCTTCAAAAGTTGTAAACGTCTGATTGAATTGTACCGATGTTTTCTGGTAATCCTGCAAGTACTCGGAAAAAAACCTCGTCGGCTGTTTGTTTCGTACCAATGTTTTCCAGCAATCCTATCAGTCACTCGAAAAAACATCGTCGTCTAATTGAATTGTATCAATGTTTTCTAGTAATCCAGTTACTTACTCAAAAAACCTCGTCGTCTAATTGAATTGTACCAATGCTTTCTAGTAATCCTGCAAGTACTCGGAAAAAAACCTCGACGTCTGTTTGTTTCGTACCAATGTTTCCCAGTAATCCTGTTAGTTACTCGAAGAACCTCGTCGTCTCATTGAATTGTACTGATGTTTTCTGGTAATCCTGCAAGTACTCGGAAAAAAACCTCGACGGCTGTTTGTTTCGTACCAATGTTTTCCAGCAATCCTATCAGTCACTCGAAAAAAACATCATCGTCTAATTGAATTGTACCAATGTTTTCTAGTAATCCAGTTAGTTACTCAAAAAACCTCGTCGTCTAATTGAATTGTACCAATGTTTTCTAGTAATCCAGTTAGTTACTCGAAAAAACATCATCGTCTAATTGAATTGTACCAATGTTTTCTAGTAATCCAGTTAGTTACTCAAAAAACCTCGTCGTCTAATTGAATTGTACCAATGTTTTCTAGTAATCCAGTTAGTTACTCAAAAAACCTCGTCGTCTAATTGAATTGTACCAATGCTTTCTAGTAATCCTGTTAGTTACTCGAAAAACCTGGTCGTCTAATTAAATTGTACCAATGTTTCCCAGTAATCCAGTTACTTTCTCAAAAAACCTCGTCGTCTAATTGAATTGTACCAATGCTTTCTAGTAATCCTGTTAGTTACTCGAAAAACCTGGTCGTCTAATTAAATTGTACCAATGTTTCCCAGTAATCCAGTTACTTACTCAAAAAACCTCGTCGTCTAATTGAATTGTACCAATGCTTTCTAGTAATCCTGTTAGTTACTCGAAAAACCTGGTCGTCTAATTAAATTGTACCAATGTTTCCCAGTAATCCAGTTACTTACTCAAAAAACCTCGTCGTCTAATTGAATTGTACCAATGCTTTCTAGTAATCCTGTTAGTTACTCGAAAAACCTCGTCGTCTGATTGAATTGAACCAGTGTTTTCTAGTAATCCTGTTAGTTACTCGAAAAACCTCGTCGCCTGATTGAATTGTACCAATGTTTTCTAGTAATCCTGCTAGTACCTAGTTCGGAATAAAAAACCTAGTAGCACAATAACTCCCTATAAATCTGGCGAACTATAACAGTTATTCCTCTTATGACATTTAAAATATTCACATTTGAGCGGTAGTATAGCTCTTTCTCAGCTATTTCTGGGAATAGTGGAAGTGATTTCTTATGAAATATTTTTCCTCCATCACTGAGATTTGTAGGTGGGCTCTGCCGACTTCTTCTCGTGTTGATGCCACTAGAATCAAACTTATTCGTATATATAGATATATATATATATATATATATATATATATATATGTGTGAGTGTGTATATAAAAGTATATATATACACGTTGGCGTGTAACTTTCCATGTCCAAACCCATTACCGTAGGAACTCAGAATATAAAATATTTGATATTTGTACGACCGTTAACTTGCCAAAACGCTTGAGAAGGAGGAAGCAACAACAAAAATATAAAATAGCAATTTGCACCACATGATAACAAGATATCAATTATGTTTTATATCATGAATGACCCGTTGTATAGGATAGGAGATAATTTTGATGTTATTTGTTGACCTTCCTTATAACACTCACTACTCACTTGTCATTTATGTACTTTCGAGGGGTTAGGTATCACCTTATTATTAGTATGTTTTGTACTATTGTAGGTTAGAGGTTTTGCTATTTTGTTGTTTGTACTTTTTTTGTATTGTTATTGTATTTAAAACTGATATAAACAAGTAAAAGGAGTCTTATATGATTGAGAGCTACTTCACTAAAAATCTAAAATACCGCGTTTGATTCCATTATTTACAAAATATAATTTTCTTGTTCTCTTTCTCTTGCTCATAAACATAACTTCATGTACATTTGTGATGAAGTCGTTAAATAAGAATCTCATTTAGAACTTTCATGATTGATCGTGGAGAAACATGATTCATGAACTTGGATTGAAACATTTTCTAAAAAAAGGCTCTTTCCTTGACATGGCTATTGCAAAGCTAGAAGTGATTTCTATTAAGCACTTTTAAACATTTCCGCTCCATTTTCTCAAAAGGATTATATAAATTCCAGGAAATAATGGCGGCCCTATAAATGGGCCTCTTTATGAAGTGTTTTATAACGGTGAAACGGCCGAAAATCGAAGTTAGGTAATGGAGCTGAGAGCTGCCGCTAGCTTTTCCTCCGAAATATTTCCTACGTTGGCAGAACTGGCAGTGTGCATTGTGTGTGTGTGTGTTGATAGGGGGGGGGGGGTTGGTGGGAGTACATTCAAGAAAGTGCGGTAATCGAATGTTTGCCACCGACCCGGCAAACTATTCAACCGTCTGCAGGAGTATTGTGCGCCTTTTGTGTTCTTGTTTACGTTCTGCTCTTGAGTCCTATGTAAGGTAATGGACCGCTGAGCAGTCAGCTCTTTCGTGACTTATGAAACGATACTCTGGCTATTGAGCCTTTAAAACCTCAATAAATATAAGAAAACGTTAATTTACTGAAGCGGAAATTTTTCTCTCAATTTATTTCATTTAATTTTGTTCACGTTATACAGCCCAATTTTATACCCAACACCACATTTATAATCATACCCAAAACGCCTATAATTTGTAAACTAGTTATTAAAAAGTGAGAACCAGAATATCTAAATAAAAATGGAAATACATCAGTGTTAGAATTTTAAGTTTTATTGGGAGCTCAGGTTAGCCACTTGAGTTCGGTAAACTTAAAGCCGTAATTTCGCTTATGAGCACAGTAATGCTTTCTTAACATCAGATCTGTGCAGATATTTAATTGCATAAGCTTATTTTAGAAACTTGGCAAACAGACGTTGAAGCGTGCAAAAAGTAGTAGAGTTGGGTATACTACAACAGTTACTTTCTTTTTAAATGGTTTCTTCCAATAGCCAACTCGAGTGTAAGTATATGAAATCATTTTAGTATTCAATGTATATAGGTAATTTTCTCTCCAATCATAATTAAGAATCGTTCTAAAGAAATCGGTAATTCGTCGGAATATATAGAGAAATGAATAACTAGTTTTGTCTTTTATTTATGATTATCCTGCACCTACTAGGAGTGCCATTACCAGACATTAAATAATTCGTAAATTAAAAACGCAGCAGATTTAAGGAATCCCAAAGAAGTTTTCAACAGTCTCCTCTTCATTCTTGAATATTCGTGCAGAGTGGTTCCAAGGTTGTTCATTCGTCCGGCCTTGTCTTATAATCACATATTCATTATGATTTGGCTAAAATGTCCGTGAAGTATGGGTTCATAATCTAAACAAATCTCCTCAACCTAGTATGACATACTGCTGATCTCATCTCACTGTATATTTTCTGTTTCTAAGTTAACAATCCGATGAGTAGAAGTAGGGGTTTACAAGTGCTGAATGAAATAGTTAAATATCGAGTATGGAATAGACAGTATAAACATTTTCCAATTGAGAAGTTAGAATCTGAATTGATAGGATCATCGCACAACGTAAATGCATGTATATCTCATAGTAAAGGTCTGTGGAAAACAATATTTGGTATTTAAAATTGGGATAATACGTTCCATGACATCAGCTATTTAAATAATTTTGAAAGCAATGATAAGGAATAATGTGTTTTTTTTTATCCTTTTTAGGCTATAATAATGCAGCCCTCCTGAGCCAGAAAATAGTTAATGCTAAAATAGCTAATATTCTCCGACATATTAATATCAGATAAACAATAAAAAAAGTGTTTTATCTCTTCATATAAAACCTTGATGAGAATTTATAAATGGGATAAATCATGTGAGGCTGCTCGTTAAACCATCCCCTAGAAGTAATATGCCATTTAATCAAGGAATGTTTGCTTTGATAAGGAGAAAACCCTGAAGAGTATATCAACATAGGGGGCAAATTCAAATCAATATGCAAGGCATGGAGTAGGGGTGGGTTAGAATAATGGCTGAAATTGGAAATTAGGAGGGGTGGAACGGAGGTTAGGGGAACGGCCCATATCAAACAGAAGGGTGAATATCACAAAATAGTTTGCTCAACTTCAATCTGAACCACTATGAAATGTTTTGATCTTTGTGTAATGGATTATTCATTTTATATTAATGATTTTTACAATATAATATAGGCGCTGACGATTAAAGAACCGAAGAATAATTTCCATTTTAGCAGATTTCCCTAGAGGCTATCTGAGATTATCTGTTAACGAGATTAGCAGTCGCAATATGAGTTTCATCGTTAAGAAACTCGGTATTTAAACGGTTTGTTTAAAACTAAAGATCAAGTTCGTTAGTGAGAATATTAATAATAGAGGATAAATGGTTCGATGAGATAACTAGTGTGTCAAACCAGAACGTTGGTAGGAAATCTGCGTGGTTTACGCAGCTGCTGTGTGACGGACTTTCTAATTTTGTAATAGGCTGATGGGTGGTGGGTGCTGATCAATTATGGTAAAGCAAAAAATAAGGAATTGTTGTCTTAAACTATATATGGAGGATTTATGAATTGTTATTTTATAATTACATATTTATTTATGTATTGCCATATTTTTTTTTTTTTAAAGTTTTGTTGAAGAACTAAACACGCCGACGAAACATTAGCCACGAATGAGCAAAGCATGATTAAAATTTTCCTGAAGGAAATCTGCTAAAATTTCCAGTTGAAAGTTGGTAATTGATTTCTGTTATACATTATTCCACAGCACCTATAATATTTTGTAAACTAGTTATCAAAGAGTCAGAACAAAAATATCTAAAAGTGGAGAATGGAATGTGATATTTCATTATTAGAATTTTAAGTTGCTTCGGGGGCTCAGGTTAGCCATGTGTATACCTAGAGTTATGGGTTCGATTCCCACCTAGGGATTAGGAATTTATTTAGGAACTCATTAAATAATATAAAATACTTAGTACCTTCCTGGTCTGTATATAGAGTGACCCGATTAGCCATAGTTGTATAAGGTGGGAATTTAAGTGGTTTTAAATAAATACTCCATTGAATTTAGAGGTTCACGGATTGATTAATTTCTTGTTCTAGTCTTATTATATTTTGAAAATTTTTGTGTCACAGACATTTTCATCAAATAAGAAGATTTACCAAAATGAAACCGTTTACAATTGAAAATAAATTACCACATTAAGAACATTTTTTTTAAATTTTTTTTTTTTTTTGATATGAGTTAACAACGATTCAGGTTTCGGTGTCCAGTTTGGAAGAGGTAAAGTATTGACCTAGACAATTTTAATGGTGTAGAAGGGAACGGTACAAATATTTGTGGTTCTTTTTTTCCAGAAGCCTATATCAACAGTGACTTTACAACACCCCTGTACGGAGACAAAAGCGGTTTTGTTATACTAACAAAATCAAGTAATTTAGTTACCTGGATGTTTGATAACTGATTCGTTTCCACGATTTTGAGGAGGAACAATTTCATCTCCATAGTCCGGACGTAGGTGTAAAAGAGCCATCATATATTTCTTAAGGTTGAACATATATTGAAGCCTTTTGCACTGTCATTTGAATAATGCGATCATAAAGCGTGAATACTGAATAGGTCGTCCTGGTTACCGCGAGTAACCGGCAAATGCACGGGAAATTCAAAACCAGTAGTGCACTCCGTCAAGACCAAATTTTCTTCCCTTAAAACCTGCCATTATCACGTACTATGACATTTTGAATTATGCTTCACAGTTCCAATTAATGTCATACATTCATTTGGTGATCAGGAATTTTCATAACTGAGTAAATTTGCTGTTAAGTTATCACATATTACATAATTAAAACTCTAGCAATTTATTTAATATTTTTTTCTATTTACGAAGTTTCAATTGACAATGTGTTTTACGAAGTTCCAAACCTAGATAGCGATGAACAAGTTGATCAAGATTACATAATAGGCTTTTAGAGGATTAGCCTATTCCAAAAACTCAAAAAATTTAATGGGATAGATACTTTCGTGGCTTCAAGCGACCTCCTTCAGAGCACCAGACCACGTTGAACTAGAAAGTCAATTTACGTTTTGGTCAATTAGGTGGCTACAGGACCTTCATAGCAGCAGGCAATGTTGATCTAGTAGATCGGTGTTGAACTACAATATCACTTAACTTTAGCTAATTTGATGACTACAAGCGACTTCCTTCAGAACACCAAACAGTGTTGAACTTGAATATCACTTTATGTCTAGGTTAATAGGGTGACTACAAGCGACCTCCTTCAGAGCAGCAAACAACGTTGAACTAGAATATCATTTTAAGTCTTGGTTAATTTGGTGGAAACAAGCGACCTTCTTCAGAGCAGCAAACAACGTTGAACTAGTAGATTTGTGTTGAACTAGAATATCACTTTACGCCTTGGTTAATTTGGTGAAAACAAGCGACCTCCTTCAGAGCAGCAAACAACGTTGAACTAGAATATCATTTTAAGTCTTGGTTAATTTGGTGGAAACAAGCGACCTCCTTCAGAGCAGCAAACAACGTTGAACTAGAATATCATTTTAAGTCTTGGTTAATTAGGTGGCTTCAAGCGACCTTCTTCAGAGCAGCTTACAACGTTGATCTTGTAGATTTGTGTTGAACTAGAATATCACTTTACGATTTGGTTAATTTGGTGGAAACAAGCGACCTCCTTCAGAGCAGCAAACAACGGTGAACTAGAATATCACCTTACGTCCTCGTTAATTAGGTGGCTATAAGTGACCTCCTTCAGGGAAATAAACAACGATGAACTATAATATCTCTTTATGTCTTGGTTAATTCGGGGGCTAAATGCGAAGATCTTCAGTGCACCAGCCAACGTTCATCTAGTAGATTTGTGTTGAACTAGAATATCACTTTATGGCTCGGGTAATTTGGTGGCTACAAGCGACCTTCTTCAGGGAAACAAAGAACGTTGAACTAGAATATCACTTTATGTATTGGTTAGTTAGGTGGCTTCAAGCGATCTTCTTCACAGGATTAAACAACATTGATCTACTAGATCAGTGATCAACTAGAACATCAGTGTAGTCGCCAAAATTATGCGGATGTTATTAAATAAATGTAAAAAAAAAAAAAAAAAATACTCTGAGTCTCTGATGATGGGATTGTAAATTCTCTAAAGCGCTAAGCGTTTGTAAAAATAAATTGTGAGGAGCCGCAAAACAGTGTTTCTGAATAACCTAAAAAAATAGTTTATAATTATTTTTTTATTTATTTATAATAAATCAGTTTACAGGATAAACCCATACTGATGGGGTGTCGGTTACATAAAGCATTACAAAATATGATCCTATTACTTGGGGTACAAACAAAACACATTAGAAATAATACAGAAATGCTAGCAATAAAATAAGGTATAAATTGAGAATAAAGTAAAATTAAATGTTTTACCAAACAAATAAGGATTAAATAAAAGACCAATGAACAACTATAAAGAAAGACAACATAGGAATTAAATAATCTTACTTAATTTATTAATAAAAAGGAATTTTATAAAATAAAACGGATTTAATATGATTAAATGCTTCTGAAGATTATTGAGGGGCTGTAAACCAAGCAGGTTCCAAGAGCTTAGAATGATACGCTAATTTCTCATCAAGTTCCATTCTCTTTTTCTCTCGAATCAATACGATGTATGTGTAAAAACAGATGGAATCTAAGCCGGCCATAAGATGTTTGTTGTAACAGTTGCTTTAAGGGAAATACTCATAAGAAGTAGGCTCAACTGAAGGCTGAAAAAAAAGAAAAAAAAAAAAAAAAACTTACAAATAACTCGATTAATTATAGGATCGGAGTCGGGGAGTCCTTTTCCGAAAATCGGACCTCGCAGAAATTTACTAAAAAATATTACTTGGAGACTTTCCCAATTAACTTTACAGCGATATTTATTTGGTTTTGGAACTCTATTTAATTCAGTCTGATTGTTAAATAAGACTGATATTATCTTTTTATATTGATGAAAACAAATTTTACTTTAATTTATTATAGATGATTATTATAATTAGGTTTAAATATTTAAATAACATGTTCTTATAAATAAAAAAAAAATAACACCAGTGAAACCTATCATTACGTAGGTATTCCATATTAATTTGAAATTATAATTGAAATCTCAGTCGGAAAGTGATGTCATAATACCACTAATAATAACTTACAATTTAATTATAGTTTTTATGGAGCTAAAACCTGTGATTAGGACAGATAATCAGAATTGTTCATTAAGGGTCGAAAGAAAATACAATTTATTAAAGAATGTGACTGAACAAGAGAACAAAATAATAATAAAAAAAAATATTGAAGGTAAATAAACGATGAACATTAGTTACTGTAAGAAAAAGCAAAAGAAAAAAATAGAGAAAGAAGAAGAGCCATGACGAAAACGAAAAGTACTGCATTCTTTCCCATAGGGTAGTGTACAGTCCGGTTTTATGAAAGTGGACCTCACTCTCACCTGCTACCACGCTACTATCAATTCTCTCTCTCTCTCTCTCTCTCTCTCTCTCTCTCTCTCTCTCTCTCTCTCTCTCATATTCTTCTTCTTGTACACTAACAGTTGTTCACTACTTTTTAGCTAGTTCACAACTTATCGTGTAAGGCATAATGTATCTATGATATTTAAGAGAACTGAGCAAGGTCTTAAATATATATATATATATAAAGTAGTACCTGTACTTTTTAGCCCTGAAGAAGAGAAAATAAATATTCTCGAAATATTGGAATGAACTAAGATTTTTTTCACCAACACTGACGAAAACTCCAAAAAACAACAACACTATATATATATATATATATATATATAACCTGGTCGAAAACAACAACACAACTATATATATACTATATATACCAAGAAATAATTTTACAGAACAATTAGCCTTTAAAAATAACTATAAATGAAATTTTGCATAAAAACGTGTTTATGAACTAATACAAATAAAGATAGTTTTTGAAATTGGGATATGTGAGTCCCTCTTTTTACCTCCGAAGTTCCTGTCTTGTCAACGCAATGGATTGTTATTCATTGTAAATATTTTTCCGTTTATATACGCAAAACAGGTAACATGTTAATTAGAATTTCCAATTTATACCTGCAGCTAAATAGAAAGTAGGAAATTTTATTGATTGCGAGCCCCATTCAAAGCAGAAATGGATGAGATTAAATTTTCTTTTGGACAATAAAATGCAATATCCAAATTAATGGTTTTGTGTGAAACGAAATAATTAATTTGAATAAATTTTTCAAAAATTCATTTTCATTTCTCATTGGCATATGACTAAATTTCTTACTTTTCGGGAAAATAGATGTTCTTTCATTTAAAAATTCAATGGATAAGAAAGATTAAGAAAAAAATAACTCAATTTCAATTTCAATTTATTTATTAATGGTGGTTAAAAAAATAACTGAAAACCTCAAAATATGAAGGCCTATGGTTGTCCTTTCATAAATTCTCAAGGGTTTGGTTTCCTTTGTTAAAACTGATGAAAACATTTATTAATTAAAATATACGGTCCTTTATTATTGAGTTGATACTAAAAATCCCAAATTTCCAACGACTCTTAGTCCGATTCTGCGGATATCTAAGATCAAAAGAAGTTGCCGACTAATATTATGATTCAGCTAATAAACAAAATCCAAAATAGTATCTAAAATCATTAGTAGTTGGCGACTATTATTATGATTCTACAGGTACACAAAATCCCAAATAGCCAACGACTAGTAGTCCGATTCCGCGGATATCTAAGGTTATTAGTAGTTTCCGACTAATATTATGATTCTGCTAATAAACAAAATCCAAAATAACCTACAATTAGTAGTCCACTTTAGAGGATATTTAAGATCATAAGTAGTTGGCGACTATTATTATGATTCTGCTAGTTCAAAAAATCCCAAATAGCCAACGACTAGTCCGATTCCGGTGTTATCTAAGATCCTAAGAAGACGGCGACTGTTATTATGATTCTGCAGATTCTCTAATTCCCAAATAGCCAACGGCTAGTAGTCCGATTCCGCGGATATCTAAGACCCGAAGAAGTCGGCGACTGTTATTATGATTCAGCAGATTCTCTATATTTTGAATAGACGATGATTAGTACTCCGATTCCGACGATATCTAAGATCCTAAAAAGTCGGCGACTATTATTATGATTCTGTTAGTTCTCTAAACCCCAAATAGCCGACGACTAGCAGTCCGATTCCGCGGAAATCTAATACCCTAAGAAGTTGGCGACTATTATTATGATTCTGCAGATTCTCTAAATCCCAAAGAGCCGATGACTAGTAGTCCGATTCTGCGTATATCTAAGACCCTAAGAAGTTGGCGACTATTATTATGATTCTGCAGATTCTCTAAATCCCAAATAGCCGATGACTAGTAGTCCGATTCTGCGTATATCTAAGACCCTAAGAAGTTGGCGACTATTATTATGATTCTGCTAGTTCTCTAAATCCCAAATAGCCGATGACTAGTAGTCCGATTCTGCGTATATCTAAGACCCTAAGAAGTTGGCGACTATTATTATGATTCTGCAGATTCTCTAAATCCCAAATAGCCGATGACTAGTAGTCCGATTCTGCGTATATCTAAGACCCTAAGAAGTTGGCGACTATTATTATGATTCTGCAGATTCTCTAAATCCCAAATAGCCGATGACTAGTAGTCCGATTCTGCGTATATCTAAGACCCTAAGAAGTTGGCGACTATTATTATGATTCTGCAGATTCTCTAAATCCCAAATAGCCGATGACTAGTAGTCCGATTCTGCGTATATCTAAGACCCTAAGAAGTTGGCGACTATTATTATGATTCTGCAGATTCTCTAAATCCCAAATAGCCGATGACTAGTAGTCCGATTCCGCGGATACCTAAGTTTCTAAGTATTCGACAATTATTATGATTCTGCAGATCCCCCCCCCCCAAATAGCCTATTCCATTAATTCAGATTGACCTAACAAACCCAACATAGAACAACCCAAATAGGCAACGATTAATACACCTAATTGACGGGTATCTAAGATCCTAAGTATTCGGCGACTATTATTAGGTTTCTGCTGATACACAAAATTCCTAAATAGCTGACGATTATTATTTAGGTTCCGTGGATATCTAAGCTCGAAAATAGTTTACGATTATTATTCAACATGCTCAGTTTAAAATTTATTTCTTAGCTTACGTCAGGAGAAAGTGTGAGAAACTTTAATACATCTGTTTTCCGTCATGTGGCGCCCATTTCTTGTATTGAAGATTCTTGTTTATGTAAATGTTTGAAAAAAAAGACCGATTTATTAAGGCATGAGTTATTCACGCCCGGAGACGTTTTCTTGTTATTTTTTTAACTATATTTTTTAGTTACCGACTGCAAATTGGCCAATATCCATTTTCATTGTAAATTAACTTTTTATTTTCTGTGCTCTTATTCATATTAAAATATAGAGTCTTGTTCTTATATTTTTTATTCCTATTTATATTATCTTACTGAGGTATAAATCCGACACACAGATGATGCGTAAACAAAGCTGATTCTCCGTGTGATTTAATGCCACATTCAATTCTCTTTTTCCCTTAATGTAAAAGTACTTGAAATTTAAGCTGGACGTGTGAGAATCTAACTAAATTCTAGAAAAGAACCCACAAATAACTCGATTTTATAAGTATGAACGAGGATCTAAATATTAGTTCTCACAGAGCTTTTAACTCAACTTATTTAAATTATTGAAATATTTCTGAGTGGAATATGGAGATTAAAAACAAAAAGCAATTTCAAAGTTATATAAAATAAGTCAGCTGATAGATGGGGAGGGGAGCTCAATAAGAAGTTATGTCTGGAAACGATTTAAAATTATAATCAAGGCAACCATTTACATTTCAATTAAGGATTACTGAGGGGCTCCTGATTACAAATGTCTTCTAACCAGCCAACAAAATCAAATCTCTGTTTTCGTGTCAATACTTCATTAGAGGCACAATTCTGGTTCATCCTTCTAACTTTCACTCATTATAGCAATTGACTAAACTCTCAAGAAAACGCCTCAAATATTCTATTATTGATTTATAACGTTTTATTAAAATTATTTACGTTATTGTTTATATGTCTTAAATTTTTTTTTGTAAACTTGGTTAACTAAATCCACATATTTTCTAATACAATAATGGGTGCGATAAACAAAGAAGAAAAAAAAAAGAAGAAAGAAAACAAATATGTTCACATTTAATAAAATAATTAATTATTAATCAATTGAAAAGTATTAATTATACCTTTTTTTATTTAGAATACACTGATAGGTAAAAATGGAAAATAATAAAAAATATATTTCTATTACCAACTAATAATATGAGGCATAACCATGGTTCACGCTTAGCAGCATTACTGCTTGACTTAACTATTAGAACAAGTATTAGTATTTAATCTTTTTTTTTTTTTGTTTTTTTTTTACTTTCAAATATTTTAATAAATTGATGTTATGAAATAAGCTTTGTTACAATTAGATTTTTCTTAATTTAAATAGATGGGTTGCATAATGTATTTAATAAAATATTTATGAAGTCTAAACAGAGACTTTATAGCCATCAACAAGCAATGTTGTAAGTTCAATTCAATTAATGAGTTCTTACAGAATAGAGAAAATATATACACAAGATATTTTTCAAGCCACGAAATAACGGAAATTTTAAATAGATTATTTAGATTTAGACTATTATTTTTTTGAGACTATTGTTTTTCATAAGTCCGTATGCTTTTAATCTAAAACTGTTTACAAACTTCAGTAATATGGAATACGTTAGAAAATTTTGATTTTCACTGAAGTGGTAAACTGATTATAAATATAAAAGGACTTATATGATTTAGAATGATAATTTTATGTCATCTGTCTACAGTTTAAAAATAACAGAAAGATATTCCCCACCATGCACTAGCAAACGATAAATAAAAATAATATTATGAATTTCATAAATGTTTGCTAAAAATGAATGAAGGGGATTAGATAATTTTAATTGGCCTCGAAAAAGGCAAAATTGAGAGCAAAAATCCGAATTAAATATTTTAATTTCAAAAATTAGATTAACAATTTTGAGCTATCCTAATCTAAATAGATTTATTATTATTATTAATTACATACGTCCAATTTAGGCTACGATGACTAATTGCGACGGGTTATCTACCCTTTTCTTGCTAGGGTGAGACTAAGGATTTTATGTAATGAGTTCGTCACTAATTAAATTCTTATTGCCTAGGCAGAAATCAAATTCCACTATATAGGTTTACCATGTGAAATTAAGGCAACGCTTTAACTCACATGGCTAAGTACATTTAAAAACAATCAATTCTAATGAAACATCTGAATGTAAATGTTTTTTTAAAATTATTCGAAGCAAGAAATTTTAATTAGAAACAAAAGCATATATAATATTTTGATTTAAGGTATTTCGCTCCTTTAATGACCTCTTAGTGGCCAAAAAAAAAATAATGCAATATTAGCTTCCTACGTGAGCTCTCTCATAGTCATTTAACTAATTCAAATGAAAGTAATTCATTTTTCCAAAGAGAAAAAGTAAGCTGAATTCAAAGACCGGTGAACAATAATTCAAGATTCTGATTAATGTGGTAATTAAATAGATGAAATATGGTGAAATATTATATGAGAGTATATTAAAGGAGAGGTTATGGTATATCCTTGAGATTGTGATATACGCCTCTGCTCGTGAAGGAAACTACCTCCTATTAGGCAAGTTAAACCTGAATTTATACTGGCAATATACGTTTTCTCTAATTTATCATTTCTATCACAGAGAAGAACGGCCCCAGTAGAAATTATTTGTTTCAGTTTTCCTACGCTGCAGTCGGTTCTAAATACTTAAATAAATAAATACTAAATTACGCAATACTTTATGCGACGGTGAGTGTTTTGAACGTTGAAACAAGGACAATAGACAGCACGGGAACTATAATAATGTCTCTGGCTTGTAATTGATGATGGTTACGACTTGATCTTCATCTTGTCTGGTGAAGGCTGATGAATATATCCATGGTTGAAATCAACTTGATGAGGCTAGGCCCTCGGAAGCTAGCTATGGAATAAACACTTAAACATTCTGGAGGTGTTGACTTTTTTCTTCAACCATGGGTGATGATTGTTGCAAGTGGGACCTGAAATAAACAATGAAAATACAAAGAATGGATGGTTTTGTTCAAATAGCCCGCACATTTTCAGAGGATCTAACCATTAGAGCCTTACTCTTAAGCATAAGTCACTTAGTACGTTAGTCTCGACCACTGTGGGCATAATATTATTTATAAGTCCAAATTTCAATATGTCAGTCAATAAATGTATAAAATACGAGGTCGAAAGGCGTTTTTAAGCAATGCGAAATACATATATATATATATATATATATATATAGAGTACCGACGTCCTGATGCAGAAAATAGTCAAGATGAATTACGTGAATGTCTAAACGAGCAATCCCGTTTACCGGAATACCGAAATGTTTCCAGATTGCAAATACTTCCTTAAATTTATACAAGGATATAAAAAATTTTAAACGATGTTCACAGAACGAAGGAAAGAAAAACAGTTTAATACATAACTACTTAATTCAGTTAATATTTATTATATGAAAATTTTAGAATACTTTATCAAGTATGAACTTGACTCTATGCAGTTTTAGTAATTTTGTGGGTATTTATTTCTTATAAAATTTTAAATAAAAAATTTAGCTTTATTAAAATTGAAAGATTTGCGTTTCATTTATCAGCGCGAAATAAATACATCCTTGACATTTAGTAACTATAGGTGAAAAAGGCATTAAAAATATCTTCAAAATACTTAATTTATAAAAAACATATAATGAAAAAAAATTATAAACACACACACAAAAGGTAATAGGGTGTAAATATGGTCGAGAATAAGTCTTGCCATATTTGGCAGTCCCCTTTGTTATTTCGGCACCCAGGGCTGTGATATACATCCTCCTGAAATTGCCCTACACCCAGGGGGGGGGGAGTAAGCATCCCTATGATTTACTGCCTAAGCAACCCCTCACTTATTGATTTATCAATTCAACAAAATTTCCCTCCCCCTACCGGGTCATTGACATTTGTTATCTACAGAATACTATTATTCCACCTTAATATATAATTTCTAGCAGCTCTGGATTTTTGTTTATATATATATATATATATAAAATTGTAACCTCTGTCTGTATATTACTACTAATCCAACTTAGACTTTAGGCTATATTAATTTTTTCTAAGACGAACAGGAGTGGGGGTTATAAGGAAAGCCAGAAATTAAAAATATCGATATTTTGTTTCCTATTGGTTTTTCGGAAAATATGCACATAACAAAAGTTGTTTATTTTGTTATTTAGAGTAACTTTTGTCATATACACTTTTTTCATATACCGAAGTATAAATGAGATATACGCTAAAACCTATAGCGGAAGTGAACAATTTTATTTGGGAAAAAAGACACAACCGGAATAAATAAAACTCGGTATATGTATTAGCACTAACGTTTTCATTATAACAAGCCATACCAACATTTCTAGGGACGGGCAGGAGTGGGGGTTATAAGGGAAGCCAGAAATTAAATATAGCGATATTTCGTTTCCTATTGGTTTTTCGGCAAATATAAACATAACAAAAGTTGTTTATTTTGTTATTTAGAGTAACTTTTGTCATATTCATTTTTGCTTTTTAACAAAGTATAAACGAGATATACACTATAAACTAAAGCGGGAGTCAACTATTTCATTGGGCGCTAACGATTAAACCGAACTTTAGAAAAACTCGGTATGTCAATTAGCATTTATTCTTCCATGATTATAAGCTATATTAAAATTTTTAAGTTAGAACGGGAGTGGGGGTTATAAGAGAGGCCTGAAATAAAAATTCGCGATATTTCATTGTCTATTTGTTTTTCGACAAACATGCACATAACAAAAGTTGTTTACTTTGTTATTTAGATTAACTTTTTTTTTTGTATACATTTCTCCAGGAACAATGTGTGGAGCAAGTAATTTGGTTAGATATATTGATATGCTCAACAATTCATTCCTATTTGAACTATCAGGTACCTCAGCTGGAAAAATTAATTCAAATCATTGTTAATATTTTATCCTTAATAGCTTAAATCTATGCATTATGCACAGGAGACGGGAAATATGACAATTTGGAGGACAGTTAAGACTTACATAAAAAATTAATTTTATTATTAACAAATGCCAACAACGGGTATTAACCCTAAACACTGGGACGGGTAAATGTCAAAATATTGTGCAAAGTAAAGCCTTGCCAAAAAAATACCATCACCTTTCAGCCTCAAATCAATTCCCGGGCGAAGCCGGGTACCTGAGCTAGTATAAATATATATATATATATATATATATATATACGAGTATATATATCACGTACCGTTAAAAGAATATCTTTCAACCTTCTGAAAGCAACTACTAGTGTGACTAATAATCATTTCTTACTCCCTTGTGCAGAGTAAAAGTAGTATTTTAATGCGAGGCTCAAAATTGGCCAGTCTCAAAATATTGGAGTATTGTTGTAACGCCTGCTTTTGCACTTCTCTTTTAGAAATCAACTAAATGAACAGGGGGGGGGGGAGAGGAGCTGTGGCTGACGAATATATACACGTTCAAATTTCTCTGTACGTATTACGGCTACAAAAATTTGTCTAGGACCAGTTTTGTTTATCATAAAATGATCTATATTTATGTTCTATGGTATTTTCCGAGCCAAGGATTGGACTCCAGATATCTTGCAGCTCTTTCAAATGAAATAATTCTAAATGAAACAACATACCTAACATTTTGTTTTGTTAATTTAATGTAAATATTTAAGAAATATTTTCCATAGTATAAAAATAAATTACAACAAAAGTAAGTACACGAAGGAGTAAATATAATATTCTAATTATGCCAATCACCATCGCTTTGAAGGACAAACCAAATAAATAAATAAAAAATAAAATAATTTAATTGGGGTACAAGGAAGTCATGTGGAGCCATTATCAGGTTTTTAAAAGAAATAAACTGCTTAAAAAACCATTCCACAACGTCTCTTTAGCAGGAAAAAATCGAACACATATTAAAAATTATACCCTTAGATAGAAAAGGAAGGTAGATTTTACCTGTTGCTTGCACTATTTAATAATGAAACATTTCGTTTCAGGAATGAAAGTCAACCTAGAGTACCTGGACTGTGAGATTTAGAATATGGAAAAAAAGTTCAATTAAAATCAAATATCTAAGGAATTATATCTGGAAGGGAAGATAGAGCAATCCAAATTAGAAATAAAAGTCCTTCTTCGTACAAGCTTATTTATTAAGAAAAGTCCTTTCGGTAGCTCAAGGTGCCATTTACAAACCCAAATATAATACCCGCTTACAAATAAAGAATCAACTACAGTTAACTATAGTATTCTATGAAAACCTACGAAAGTAGCTAGACTCATCTCTCTATTATCATTATTATTATATGATTTTGATATAAATAGAGTATACATTTATGCACATAAAATAACATTTTAAAGGTAAATGTAAAATTAAAAAATAAAATAAAGCTCCAAAATGGGCAGAAAGTGCTTACAGATACTTGACATTATTTCATGAATTGAGAGAGAATATAGACTGAACAGCTTTGGTTAGATATCTTCTTGGTGGTAAATATTTTATTATTCCTTATAAGAATAAAATTCGTAGAGTTTATACAACTTTTAAAGTTACTTGACTTTTTAGTTATAATCAGTTGCCATGGGCATGAAGCATCTTTCGAAGTACTAGTTAAAATTAACGTGATTTTGTGCAAAGAAGGATTTTCATTTCAACTTTCCTCTGGATTTAATCGGGGACCTCTGGTCTGACCTAACAACTTTCAACCGTGCAAAAGATCCTAGTATTTCAGTTAAAAATATATTTCCTGGGTTACGAAAACAATCTGAATACAATATAATTTGCTTCGGAGAGAAAATAAATGGTTCTCAAATATAGCTTTGCTGTGAACTGTTAATTTGCTTGTTAATCATGTCATCGCCATAATTCAGGACGAAAATGCCGAATGAAATCATCTCGGGTGAAAGGGCATGTGAGAAACCCGGAGAAACTCAATGAATTACACTAGAGCAGTTATATAAGACTGGAATCGTTAAACTGGTCCACGCACCAGGCAGCGATCTCTAACATTTTAGTTAATTAAAACCGATAGCAGAACAAGAAGTATCACTATAAAATCAATATAATATACTTCCTATCAGAATATTTTAATTACGCCTTATTACATAAATTATATGTTACTGCTTTAATGTTTAGGGGTTACTCTTGAGATATTCAACTTATTTTAAAAGTCAAATATATAATAAAAAAAAAACAGGTTTTATTTCGAATGGGGGCTTTAATGCAAAATCAAAGTTATTTGGATAGCCGTATGTCGTCTTCCGCAAACATGCGTATGTCGGGACGGTATTTTCACACAAATAAATATTATATATACCTACGTGACCCCCCTCCCCTTTTTGCAGTAACCCTGGAAAAGGACAGTTAATTTGTTTTAGTAACCGCACTGTAGCATTCCCAACTTCTTCGTCATATTTATTCCCTTGCTATTCTTGAATTTTATTGTACGTTGTAAAGAAATGGGTAAAGGTAAGAGTTGGAGGAAATATCTAGATTAAACAAAATAATGGAAACTAAATAAATTACAGACAATATCAGAATAAATAAATGAAATAATAAGATAAATACAAAAAAATGGTCTAAGATAAACTCAAAAGTTAATTTCTTTAGTAAATTGGTCAAGTAGTTTTAAAAATCCTGGAACAAAGTTTGTTCGTTTAATGGTCAATATTCATTAAGACGACTGTTACGTAATTCATTTTGAGAATTCTGCTTATTTTAAGTAGACAAAATTATACAAAGAATATATTATAAAAGTATTATAAAATATATTATAATAGTATTTATCAATAACAAGGTTATTTGAATATTTGTTTTACAATCTTTAGTTAAGCTTAACTGTGTAACTTTACACTAAAACTACCAAGTTCTATTCTATGCTAAACCAAAATGAACTCGTTTTACAGAAATTGTAAAAACATAATCATAAAACATGATAAACAATATGCGTCAATCCCCCAACCACAAACTTAAATACGTAGAGAAAAGCTTATCATTTTCTGGAGCAAACTATTTAACGTTCTGCCCGAATGGATTAAATCTATTAAAAAATATTCTTAATCCAAATATTTGTCTTAAAAATCGGTCAAAAAATAATTTGTAATGAGGTACATATTCTTTTTACGTGGGACAAGTTTCTCATCATTTATAAAGCTTGTCATCCTTTAATAAATGTATTTGCATGTGATTTAAAAAATGTATGTTATATATTTAGAGTGGTATTAAGATTGCTAAGAAAATTAATTAATAGTATATAATTATTTAAATTGAAGCATTTTATAATATGTATTCATAGAAGTTGGCCTAATTTTATAACGAATGTATTATATAAGTATAAATGTTAACCAATTATGTGTAAAGAAGTTATTTAACATAATATTAGAATATTGTTTATTGAAAACCAAAGTTATTTGACGTATCCTATTATATTATGTTAATGTTTAATGGAAATAAACACATTTCATTTCATTTCACCACGTGCAGGCAAAATTTTAAGTCCTATATACTCCTTATTTAGAGAGAAATAGAGAATTGATAGTGAGATATCATCCACTGTCATTCTAGGACGAAGGAAATCTGTTTAGTTTACAAAACCCTTGCGTGACGGAGGATTTTTACTCCTTTTGGAGATGATCTCATGTGGCGATCAAGATGAATTACAACGACCTGGAGTACGCGGTACGTTGGATATACTATAGCAAGAAGAAAAAAATACTTAATGCTATCTTTGTAGTTTTTTTCATACTGTGTATATAGTGGTTCATAAAACTAAACTAAAGATGACAAGTGTTAAATGAGAATGGAGGAGAGAATTATGTGATAAGTTCCCACGGCTGCAGGCAGACATTTCTTACACTAATTGCACCTAATTGACTTTAATGGTCTCTACAAACCAGATCATCAACATCAACATACTTATAGCCATGGCCATCCCCTTCTCTACAATGTTAAAACAACAATTCAATATATTACTGTCTAACCTATGTCATACATTCACGCATTTATGTCATTTACTTATAATTTATCTATTTAGAAAAAATAATACTACTTGGAAGCAATTTTTTTTTTTTTTAACGTTCAAATATATACGGTATAAAATGTATAAAAGTCCGTCACGCAGGGGCTGCGTAAAAACTAAGCAGATTTCCCAAGTTTTAGAATAGAGAAATTTTACAAGATCCGAAAAGTTACTGAAACGGCCGAACTAGCTAGCCGGAAACTCACGACTACAACCGAAGTTTGCTGATCACATCATGTCCGTTACCCTCAAAGAATACAAATATCTCGGTTAATATTCAAGATAGAGAATAAATGTATATAACAATATTTATAGTGAATTTAATTTGCAATAAGAGTGGTTTTATAAAATTTTTCGATCCGACGTATACTAACGGAGATATTTCAAAAATCTCCCTCTAAACCCCCCCCCCTCCCATTGGTCCGATATCAGCTATTAACGAACTTGACCTGTATTTTAACATAAAAACGTTTAAATATCGAGTTTGGTAACGATATAATATATATATATATATATATATATATATATATAAATATATATATATATATATATATGTTTATATATTTATTTATATATATATATATATATATGTTTATATATTTATTTATATATATATATATATATATATAGATATATATATTTATATATATATGAATATATATATATATATATATATATATATATATATATAAACATTTTGAACGAACTTCATTTTCGTCATCTCCTGGTTAGGGTCGATAGACATTTGAAGAGAATTTTTGAAAATCGCATCATGAGTACGACCTCAATAGCTGATTTCCCTTAAGGAAAATCTGCTAAAACGGATTTCTCTTTTGGCAAGTTTCAGAAGAGTGAAATGTGCTATTGAGTTTGTCAACACATTGGGTTTTAAAAAGAGGGACATATAAGATCAGAGGTGAGTGAGATAGCCATCTGCTATCATCTTTGTGTCATTTTTCAGAGATGATAAAACTTCATTTAGACTTGAGTTTGACCATTGTAAAGGTTTTTAGTTTATTTATTTAATAATGCTATATATGTGTCAAAAGCTTCTCTTACACTAAAAGCATAAAATTTAGAATTGTAGATTTAGGGGAAGGGAAAGGGGGGAGATCGCTCTCTAACAGTAATTTGTTATATAAAAATAGAAAAAGTCCATCTAGGGGATACAGTAACTAATCAGATTTCCTACGTGCGTTTGCGTTATTTGTATTTATCACAAAAAGTAAAAGTTCAATGAGATCAATATTTGGTACCTAGGCTTCAAATAAAATGTTTCATAATATAAAAGCTTTTATATGACATGAGTAGGAGTACGAAAACTAAAATAAGCCAATATCTCGGTTAATATTCAAGATAGTGAAAACATGTATATAACAATATTTATTGGACATCACATTTACAATAAGATTGATAATATACAATTTTTCGATCCGACGGATAACAACGGAGACATTTCGCGAATTTCTGAAATTCTCCCCTCTAATACCCCCCCCGCCCCTCCTTTCTACTGGTCCGATATTAGCCGTTAATGAACATGATCTTCATTTTTACATAAATCGTTTAAATATCAAGTGTAACAATCAGACAAAAATTTGGACTGCTAAAGGGTTAACAGACAAATATATATAGTTTTGAACGGACCTGATTTTTGTCATCTCCTGGATAGGGACGATGGATGTTTGAGGAATTTTTTTCAAAAATCGCGTCATGAGTACAACCTCAATAGTTGAATTCCCTTAAGGGAAGTCTGCTGAAGTGTAGAAGAAAAATCAATCATTCTATATTTATTTTAAATAATTGTTACATATAATG
The DNA here is from genome assembly GCA_019009955.1 of Riptortus pedestris. Taxonomy (NCBI): domain Eukaryota; kingdom Metazoa; phylum Arthropoda; class Insecta; order Hemiptera; family Alydidae; genus Riptortus; species Riptortus pedestris. Next base: position 60,473,181 of record CM032231.1, read on the forward strand.
TGAATTTCAGACTTTTATTTTGGTTCATCGACCCTCCCCAAATCATAACGGAAAGTCTGCGCCAATCTTTAAACTACGCAAACTTTAAGCGGATTAAATTATAAGTTTACTTCTGAGCTTCAATGGATCAAATGATAGTGCTTACATTTACTAATGACTTCCCTGACAGAAATTAGGGTTAAACTAATTGGAATGCTCCGAAAGAAAATGGCAATTGAAGCCCATTGAATGAAGGGTATAAAGCGAGCTGCGGCAGGATACGTCCTGGCAATCAGGAAGGGATGTGTTGTAGGGCAGAGAATACCGACCCCTTGTTACGAACCATCAGTTTACGTTTGTTTACCTTTGAATAGCGATGGCCAAAGCCGCACTATCAGAACGCAACCACCGCGGCCGGGTCAGCCAGGTCCTTCTCTCTATTCCAATTTTAAGCTAGTCGAAATCACAGGATGGGATTGTCCGGAGTGTTTCGCCAATGATTTACGTCCGTCCAATATCCCAGGGCCTTTAATCAGAAGGGAATCTCTTCGCCGGTAGGGTTCTATTTATCAACCTGTCAAGCCCCTGTCCGAAATAGAGAGGAATTTCAAATGAGGAAAATATATTTCAATCATCCACCGTATCTAAATCAAAGCCAACTCCATACGAGCGGAACAGCACGTCACTAGCTGTGTCATCTATATAAATGAGCCTATTGGCAGAATTATACTATATAAGGCACCTTGATTGCACAAATAATATTTCATTCATTGCACATATTACGTAATACTTAAAAGATTCCAATAAGTAATGAGATATTCATTCCAAAAAGTGCAGCCAAGACGAGAGATGCTAAATTTTCTATCCGTATAAATACTTTCGTTTTATATTATTGTATTCCATGATATAAACCAGGTTAATAAGAAACACTTTGTGTGGCTCCTCACAATTTGTTAAATATAATAAATTGTCAGGAGCCACAAAAGTATTTTTAAGTAACCTGATTCACCACCCTCACCACCAGCTGAAAATAGAAATGCAAGATATAAACAATCATTTCAAGTCCACGCAGGAGCTGTGTAAACTAAGCAGAATTCGCACGTGAAGGTTTACGAGAGATAAATCTGGATACTGATAACACCACAGTGAATATTAAGTGAATATTCACGGTAATCAGAAATCTGTCAGTCAATTTTCATGTTAATAACCTATACAACGGAAAACAGCTGAATTGTAAACATACTGGTCAGCCAACCTCTCACTTGCTGAATAGATCGATAAATATATTCTAGACTGAAAAGAAAAAAAATATTGAAATATATCTGAATAGAACATATTAACTTTATTGAAAACTATTCATTTTAAATATTAATAATTTCAATAAGTAATAATAATAATTTTGTGCATCTTACTATCAGGTTGATTAATAACAATAAAAATTTTGTGAATCTTACAATGAGAATTAAGGGGAATGAAATTCCTTCATATAATGGAAAAAACAGCCCTTGATCTTTTAGCAGAATTTAAAGGTTCTGATCTTCTTCTTTGTAATAACAGCCGTCATGTCAGTGCAATGGACCTTTACCCATTGTAGAACCGGTACTTTTTTGAGTCAATCTAGAGGACCCATAGACAAAGCTATTTCTTTTGGGTACTGACATATTTAAGACCATATATTAAATATCATTTGATTTTTTTAATTGTAAACAGAAATTCTCCCAATTATAAGTAAAATATTTGAGATTTCAGTTTTTTAAATCATTATTTGATAGCTATTTTCGCTTTTCCTTACGAAATCATCATTTATTCTAATAAACCTTATTAAATCTGAATAAATTTGATAATGTGCTTACAGCAATAAAAGCGTTGAATAATAATGTGCACTTTTAGCAAAATGCGAACTGAAACGTAATTAAATCTAGCAAATGCAACAATTAGAGAATTGTACACATGAGTGATCATAAATTAAATACTAATTTATAATTTATTGAGCTAGAGAGAAACGCACCGTGCCAATTGATTGTTTCGTCTAATGTAGTTTGACTAGCGTGCGATAGGACATTTGGCATTTGCACTAGTGCTAGAGAATGGTGATTATAGTACCTAAATGGTTTGGAAATCGAAAGAGATACTGTTTAATATCATTAATTCTAAGCGTAAATCTAACAGTCTCGTTAATATGAAATGTTATAGCAAGCGTGTTTCCATCGAGTCCAGTAAATTAATCACAAATAACAAACTCAATTACGTAAGCTCCACATTGAAATATTTAGGTTATCCATATTTACGTTTATAGACTGAGCACAAATTATTATTATCTTACACAAAATAATTGTTATCGTTGAAAGTAAAATTGCCGAAGGTCATTAGATGAAAAAATACATGAAAAATCTACCACATATTTATTTTTAACTCAAAATGTTAAGCGCCTTCTATCACGTCACATCAGGAGTTGTTCTTGTATAATAAAATGATTAGACCTTACCACCTCTGGGGGGAGAGACTAAATGAAGACAGAGAATACGAGGTAGCTTACTATTTCGAAATATTATGATGATTAACAGAATGAAAAAATCCATAACAGAAAAATGGTCGAACCATGAAAATGCTGGAATTATTCTTCCCCTGTCAGTGATTTTCAAACTTCATCATCTTAATGTGAATGATAAAACAGTACTCTTGGCTGTGTCACCACTAGCTGTCATCTTCCCTTGGATGCAAAACGTTTTCATTACTAGACCTGGTTTTGTAATAACATGGTTATCGTAATTATATGTATTAGGTCAGCTTCAAAATGGATAGGGTGAAAAACTATGGAGCACAGGGTAATAGCAACAAGGAATATCGTGTAAAATAAGAGTCGGATTTCCTTATGTATTATGAGATGATACCAACCCAACTAAATAATTACATTTTGATTTGTTTGGCCTAAGCATGTAATGTAAACTTATATGCATTTTAATGCATATTTACTTAGGTAGGTTGCACAAAAGGCCTCAATTATCCTTTCTTTTTTCTTGGAGAGGGAAGCATTCCTTTACTTTTAATACTACAAGACGAAATAAATGTAAAAAAAATAATGAAATGCTAGATAGCGGCTGACATACAGTCTTGCCAAATTTGTAAAAGAAATAATGAACGCAAATAAAAACGAATTTCAATAATTTGTAACGTGTTTTTCTTCAAACAAAATGGCCTCATCTTATCGGGTGGTTCACGAACATTGGAGTAATGTGACATCATGAAGGGTTGGTTGCAACCCAATGCAGGACCTCAAATCCTTGGGATTCTATTAGGTTGAATCCTTTCCCCATTTCGACTCTAAGAGGCCTTTAAATTGCTCCTCGTTCAAAGTGAAAGAGGAGGCAGAAAGAATGGCAAAAGAAAGACTTGAAAGAAGAAAAAAAGAGGACGGGAAAAAACGACTACAGGGAAATTAAGAGAGAGAAGAATTTTAAAGGCAACTCTTAAAGCTTTTACTCGCAAAGGCGTTCCTTAAAAATATGGAAAGTGTTAAGTGAGAAGTGGTTTTTCTTTGAAAGCCACATTATTTGCGGTTTTAATGGTTGTTTCAATTAATTACCTGTTTTATGGTTACTTTTAATTGCTCTGCACCGTGCCATATTTAACTAATGGCATTATCATGGCTTAAGATGAACCTACCACTTATTTATGCAGCCTACCTCCATGTTCACTTTATAAATAACGAGTAATACTAATCCTAAAAATATATAATTATTTATATAACATAAATGATTTTTCCATATACTTTGTAATATATGCATTTCTCTAATAAAAATAGCTGGTTTATCTTAAGAAAAATAAAAATCATAAGAACAGTTTTAAATAATTATGGTGTATTGCGTCAAATAATGTTATATTATAAAATACATTTTTAAGCTTATCTTAACTGAGACTAAATTTAAGAATAGGAATATAAAAAGGTCTTCAGGTGTCTGAAAAAATATTGTTATAACTCAACAAAGAGACGTATAATAAGAATAAAGTTTTATAAAGCTCACCATATTTTAGATTTATGGCTTTCATTTAATATTACGTAAGTTTTTGACTAACCCAAATCATTTAAAAAAAATCAAAAATGATGCTTAAATGAAACAAGATTACCAATTATAATTAATTGGATTAACCCTAGAATAGTACCTAAACACAACAATAGTGAATGGTACCTATACGTCTTATAGACGTACAACCCTGAAAAGTGCCAAAAAATGGTATAATAAATATTTTAAATTCTGTAAATGTCAATAAATTTTAATTTTTTCTTCTATTTGCATACTTACTACCTATCATAGAATGAAAAACTGCTCTTAGAATTAAAATATTAAAAAAAAACTGCAAGTAAGAAAACATCATTATAGAAAATAAATTTGAATTCGATTTCCAGGAATTTTTTCAAGCAGGTAAAAGTGTTTAAATGAAAGGATGAGGTATATAAAAAACACTTTAATGAGATTTATACAAAAATTGGTCAAAAATTCATTATTTTTTACAAACTTGGCAATTGTTGAAACAATGTTCGCCACACACTGGCTTTCTGCTGTTGCAGCAGGTCATTTTACTCATTCTTTTCTTCTTATAAGAACAGTACGTACAATACTGCCTTTTTTCAGATTTTGATGCCGCTTGTATTTCAACAGGTGCATCCGTCACACCGACACAATCTTTTATGATGCTTCGTAGGTTGTGAGGCATGTGTGACTGTTTCAGTCTCTCCATCATCCACGGAATTGACAGTTGATCGGCCAATTTCATGAGGAAGTGAAATCTTGACAAAGGCTTCTTGTCACCATTCTTTTTCATAAAAAAATTGTGCAAATAAATAATGTAAGCATTATAGCTTGCTATATTTAGCATATTGCAAAATTGGTTCATTGGCCACCTTTTTGTTTTTCGGATGCAAGAAGTATTATTTATACATTGATCAAAAGCATCCACCGCATCTTTTGTTTGATTATAACAGAGTATTATCTCAGGCTTCATAGTATTTTCGTTTATTGCATCATCATCATGCATTGTAGAAATTAGTGAGACAAGTTTGTTTCTTCGTGGAACATATGACACTGATGTTAGATCCTCATGGAAAAGAAATAACGATGACTGAGCAGGTCTTGAAAGATACTTGGGGTCTACAAACTCCTTTGGAAACTCAGGTTTGTTTCTTTTTGTTGTCCCAATCATCGTTAGACCTTTATTCGCCATTTTCTTTGCTAACGGGATGTTAGAAAACCAGTTATCCATCGTAATGTTACGATTTGAGTTTTGTATGATATCTGTAAGATTTTCGACGAAGTAATCTGCTACAGGCATGCCACATGGTGTAGTACCTTTACCAAGATAGGGTATAGCATTCAACATGTAATTCGTTCCTTGGTCGCAAAGCATGACGATTTTTATGCCGTATTTGGCTGGTTTGTTGGGTATATATATCTGAAACGTTAGAAAAATTGCTGTGAATGTGAAGATTCTAACGTATCAATGGTACCACCACTACGCCAGTCAGACGTGTAAAAATAACCTCATAAATAGTGTCAATAGGTCTGAAAGACGTAAGAAGGTAACCCTGTGAATGGTATCAATACGTCTCCAGGACGTATAAAAATACATCAAGAATAGTACCAACACGCCTGAGAGGCGTGGTAGGATTTGTTAGAAAAAATGCACTGACCTTGATATGAACATTTCTGAGGTTTGAAGTACACTAATCCTCCAATGGAGAGTCAGGTGTAGCATATCTAGAAGGCAGGGGTGTTATTCTCCTCCAAAACAAAATGGCGGCTGTTCAACTACTGAACTACGTCTAATAGGCGTATACGTACCATTCTAGGGTTAATAATACAATACTCGTATTTGAACTCACTCTAACATTGGACTGCAACCATACTGCATTAACTTTGTACATACCTGAAATAAGAAATAAATGTTAGTAAATACATACTATTACATTCCTATTTATATATTTATTCTAGTCGTCTTCTCTCATGATAATATTGAGAAAATATTTCTTAATAGTGTTTATACATTATTTAGAGGAGAACACACAATCATTAAAAAGCTGTGGTATTGCGTTACAAGTCAGCATTCATTTGTGTTTTACCCGTTTATATAACCCTATAAAATTTACTAACCGCCCCCCTCCCTTGTTCATTGAACTTACTCATAATTATATCATTTAAATTATATAAAGAAAGTTTCTCCAATTTCAACCCGTTGTTTACATTGTCAATATCCTTTATTTTTTAATAAATCGGTTAAATGAATACACAAAATTAAATTATTATTCCACAGCTATCAGTTTTTAGTCAGATTTAATTATAAATAAATAGAGATTACTTGAGTTCAAAAAATCGAATTTTTGACGGAGTTTTTATTTGTTTCTATTGGCTTCCATCTCGAGAAAGAGAGAGAGAGACCTGGGTGATTTCACGCGTCACCTTCCATTTTCTTCTTAACGCACTTTAGCTTTTCACATAATCGGCTCTGGTGACAGCCCCATAATCGGCCGAAAATAAGGCAAAATAAACACTTTTGGGCAAAAAGTGTGCCTTCATGGTCTAACTTCAATCGCCTGAATACCTATCACTCATTAATTTAACGTTAAACAAGCTTTTTGATTTCGTTGATTTTAACAAGAATACATAATTGGTATATAGAAAACAAAGAAGAAAAAAAGCTTCCAAAATAGTATGAGTATTCTTAGGATGTGAACATCTGGTGCTGGGAGGTTAAAAAATTGATAAATATATATATTCTGAAGTGAAAACCGGTTGTAATAACTTGTGACTATCCTCTCCAATGAATTATTTAAAGATTCAATGTTGGATAAAAAGTTTACTCTCGTTTTTCTTTCTCTTCTATCTTGTCATTTATCGAATCCATCTAATAAATTTATACGTTCATTAATTTCTTATTAGGGTAACTTCGAGAACCAATAAAATTATCATAATTCCGCAACAAATTTTGTTCTTGAGAAACATGTTTTTAACATCCAGACTTATTTAAATATAAATATCGAATGGATTTATTCAAATGTTTGTAACCCTTTTTTTCCATTGTTATTTATGCTTTCTTAAACATTTTTATGCGTTGTTTATTTCTTCAAAGTACAAGTTATTCTCCAGAAGGTTGTTTTGATCTTCCAGCGGATGTGTCTTTGTTATTAATTGATGCCATTGAAATTCTATAATCATTGAAGGGGAATAATCGCCTCCAATAATTACGATATAACCTATACGGAGACATCACGCGTCAGGGGAGTTGAATACTTATCGACTTGGTTTAACGTGCATTTTATACAACTCAGACTATATGGAGTGTACCTCCAACACATTAAGACTTTATCTGGTCTCGTTAAGATCCCATCGTTATTTGGTGGCTTCGACATCAATAAACACACATGCTCCAGTGAGAAACGAACCTTATATCTGATGTTCGCGGAAAGCATCAATTTGTATAGAAGAAAATGGAAAGCTGGAAGAGTTTATAGCTATTTGGAATTTATTAAGTCTGTTGACCGGGTTATACTGCCTCCTATATAATTCTCTTTCGCATAAAATTAAATAATAAATTACTCAATCTGGTTAATTATTTTGCAAAAATTGATAATAATTGAGTCCAGAAAGTGGTGGGTTTATGACTTGCTGTGGGTAGGATCCGGAATATCACGTTGTTAGAGCACACGGTTTAAGATAGTGGTAAAGGTCCAGGTCCTTCGAGTGTTGTAGCCCTAATAGTTAGATGATAATTGTTATCAATGAAGGTTTTTGGATATACCAATGAATATATAGCATAGTGACGTCTATTTTTGAAATGTCATTTTTCTTCATAGGGAGGGACACAAAATTCGGGGGAGGGGGTGCAAAATTCTTATAGCCTCCTTTGAATCAAGGTGCCAAATTGTTGGTACTGCAGTTATTTCAGATTACATACAATTAAAATCGAGCATAGCATTCGACACACCTATTTTGCACTGACAAAAATACCAAAAACTTGGATTTTTTTTTTTTTTTTGCTCAAATCCCAATCATTCGTGCATGCACTGTTGGTTGTACAGGTTAGAGCATTTTTAAGATATTTAAGGTAACGGCGGTTCCTGTTTGCCCAATTTTGTGTTCTGGGATTGGTTATTCTATATGTGGAGTTAGTTTAAATTCGGAGCAAATTACCACTATGTTTATTTTGTTAGCCCTTGATCACGATTGTCTTATTGCAATCCTAGGAAAATACAAACAGAGTGAACTCGTTTCATGCAAATTTTCTTCTTGCACTTATAAACTGTCTAGTAGAAAAATATCTAAAGTCTAAAAGTTGTAAAAATATATCTAGTCTTGTTTGAACACTGATAGTTGATCTTGACAGACAACTTACTTTTTGAGAGATGATTCTGTTTTGATTAATCATGATGTACTTACATGTGAAGGAACGCCTTTTTTTTCATAGTTTTTTACTCATATCGTTCTAATATTTATTTCACCAAGCAAAAGATCTATGTTAAAAAAATGGCATATATTTTTAAATAGCGTTTTAGTATATCATCGCACTATTGTTGAAATTCAAGAGCAGAGTAATCAGAAATAAATAGAACTACATGATGCCATAGAAACTTGCGCCAATGATTCTCCAGAGAATTTATTATATTCTATGTTGCCAGAACCTTCTAATGGTGAATATTCGCCCAGCGAGTGTCTGTCTATATTTTATTCATGTGTGTAACACTTCTCGCACCAAAATTATTCATAAAACATTTAATAATAATAAATGATGATTTTCACTATTGCTGCAGTGATTATAATGTCACTTGAAGAATGTGGCCAGAGAAAGTTTTTATTAAGAAAAAAAACTATTGGCTTTCTCTGTGCTATTTATATTCAATACAAAGATAACTTAAAAACTATTGAGGTCATTTCTGAATTATTTCTTCTTTTCATGAGCATATTGTTATTTAGTTTTTGAACGTTCGTTAATGATGATGTTAATTTTTGGCAATACGTTAACTTCTGAATTTATGCATTAAGTTAAACTTTTATTTAATTAACGCTTGCCAACTTCTGAAGTTTTTTTTTTTTAAACGATTCATCGTCTCTTCTTCCAACGTTATTCCCTGTTTTTCCCCATTCTGCTTATTTTAGAAACTTCTGCTCATTTGCTTCATAGTTGGAAGTTTTCTGTCGATTTTTTAATGTGATGAATAGTTTTCGGTAGAGTGCAAGCAGATATGTGCAGCCATGCATACTTGGGTGTTTCAAACTATATATTGGGTTAGTGCATATGTATGGATACTGTTCTTTTATTGAGCTACTTATTACAAATTTTAATTATGACTTAAAGTAGGTAAGATTACTTGGGGAGAGAAAAAGACGTCCAATTCTTCACAAATTTTTATTTCAGCGCTAAGCACTTTCGAAGACTATTGTCTCCATCTTCAGTGCTAGTTGCATGCACTCATTGGGAAAGACAGCAAGCGACTCCCCAGCAAGTAAGATTACTTGGTTAAAATCATGTATATACATATATTTAAATAAAATATTTTAAATAAAATCATATGACCAAACTTTAAATAAAATAAGAACATGCACTTTACCCCTAAAAATAAGTACATTTTAATAAAAGTATTTTTTAAATACGTTTTTTGACCCAATAACAAAAATAAAGAAATATATTAATAAGAAAGGTCAATGGACAAGAATATATGTATACACATACGCACACACACACAAGCAGAATTCGCTGTGCTGCGGATTATTATTATTTATACATTTATTTTATCTGAAACTGAAATAAATATACAATTAAGTATTCTTTTAGTCAGTTACTTCTTAAAATAATAACTTAGCAAATTTAAATCATTCATTACTTTAAAGATTAAGAAAATATTATATTAATGATAAAAGAGGATCTAAAATAGGCGAATCAAATGATTAAAGGAGGCCGACGGAAGAAGCCATTACTGAGTTAATTATATTTTAAGAAAAATGAATTCATTACTTAAGAAAGAGGAGAGACTGGGAGGGGGGGGGAGCTAATAGAAAATTAGTTTTTAAACTCATTAACAGAGAATGGGGGGGGGGAGGTCCCCCTCCCTATTCTGTCAGCAAAAGTGATAAATTGCAATTATCAATATTGTTTTGATGGACTATGATAAATATTTATTGGGGCGAGATTGATGTAAATTGACTCAAACTCATCTCAAAGCTAAAAGCAAGCGTGAGCCACAATCCGTACCTCCCATCCAATTCCACCTTCTCTTGAACATAATAACTTTTCCACGGCGGGATTTTCCGCCTTTCTGAACTTTTCCGTTTCCCAATTTATTCTGTAAATTATTTATAAGTTGAGTCAATTTGTTAGAATTGTCTGAAGGGAGTTCTTCCCCAAGGGAGAGGGGTGGTCGGGGCGGATTCGGCCAGTGGAGGTTGAGATCTGCTCAAGATCGAAAAGGGGTCTCACTAATCGAGTTTGCATATTTTTTTTCCAAACTCTTGTCGTAATTACCTCAAGATTTGTTTATTTCCATTCTACATTTCGAGGTATATTTTAAAAATGTACAAACAACTCCACTGTTCTACTCCATTCCATGTTTGCCCAGTCTATTAATTTCTAGATTAAGCCTGCTCTTTCTCTGAAATAGGAGTTCTATTAAACGTTTTTTGGTCTATGTTAGTTAAGTTAAATTATAGTTTTGATAACTAGTCAGTCATATTAGGAAAAGAAATATTGGGTATTTTTAACAAGCATGAGAAATATAGTTATAATTGGATAAAATCTTGTAACAAAAAATCATTGCTTTTATGATTTCAAAGGGTTATTTTTATAAGTTTATTTAAAAGTCATGCACCTGAATAGCTACAAATATATTTTACGCAGGTCCTTTAGTCAAATATTGACTAACGAGAGAATGACGGTTGCAGTGCCTTTATATTAGTTTTTAGCACACTTGCTTTACGACAAATCAAATATTGACTCAGGAGATGATTTTCGAAAAATTTCTACAAATGTACGTTGATCTTACACATTAAATGACAAAAATGAGATACGTACAAATTTATTGTTTGTGCTTGTGCAAAAACTTAAAATCTATTGGTCTCTAAGGACTTTAACGGCCTCTGATATTATTCCATGGTATATCACATTCACTCATATAAGTCCTTTATTACAGGCAGAGTACTTTTCTGGAATTTTTTGAAACACAGAAAAAAGGAGAGTCGTGTCTCAGAACACTGAAGATGGGACATGTTGCTTCGAAAATACTCTCGCTGTAATCAAGAACTCATAAATCCCTATAAGAGTGGCGGTGTTTGACATCTTCGAAATCTTACCGTCCATGATAGGCCCCCAATTTTTTATGTAAAACTAAAATTCAAGTTCATTTCAAGCCTAAATGGTGTTAAGTTCATATTGAATATAGAATCCTGTTTGGATTATTACTCTACCCTATTGTCATTTTCCTATGAGAGAAATAGATGAGATAATATGAGTTGAATGCACCTTAAGCTCTTCAGTACATTAAATTCTACTTAGTTCAGTGACGCAGATTTTATATTAATATTAAATTAACGGACCTAAGGGTAATTGAAATAAGGATTTTAGTTGGTGAGTCTATCACTAAATAAATTCATATTACCCACATAAAATAGTTTCTTTTAAATTTATTAATTATTTTATTTACATAAATATATACATACATATTTATACTTTTATAGAAAGACTAAGGTAAATGTTAGTAGATATGATCCAACTCTGCAATATGAAGAGGTGAGGGAGATAAACTAGTTTTATTAAATTTGTGTTCTTCCCGACCGCACCAGTCTCCCAATAAAATCCTATGACGGCCATATTTTATATTCGAAAATTAAAGAACCACCCTAAAGGTTAAATGTCGACATTAATACGAAGTGTCCTTTTAATGCTATTCTTAATTTATGCTCCTGTTTGTTTGATTAGTTATATCAGATTTAAAGGCGCACTAAAAGCGACATCTATCCATAACATTGGGAAATCAATGTTGGGAAGTAGCGCCCTCAATGAACGGGAGCAAGTACTTCACAAAATGCTTTAGTGGTAGTAAACTAAAATAGCTTTACGGTCGTTGTCAGGTTGGTAGTAATGGCTCTATTTCTCTTAACGGCCTGTCTGCTTTATTTCTTCATGTACCTTAATCGTCTTCTTACTTTCTCTCAAATCGCGGTACCGCTATTAGACAGAGAGAGAATTTTTCCCTCGACGATTCATTTCAAGTCAAGACACTAATAACTGTAAAGTAATGCTTTGTTCTCACTTTATTGATGAGACAGTTGACAGATGAACTGGAAACAATGTATCCAAACATAGGATATGAGATACAGCGGGGCGGTGTGTGTGTGTGTGTGTGTGTGTGTGTGTGTGTGTATATATATATATATATATATATATATATATATTTAAGAAGTTTTACCAAACTATTTTTTGGTGCATTTTTGCTTATTTTAATTAGACCTACACATTAATTGCACTTTTTTAATTTTATATTTCATAAATATTTACGGATTGGCATTTTAGTTTTCTCTAGCAGGCCTTACACAAGACGATACCTATCTTGTTGGCAAACTATGTGCTCAAAATTTCAGAGATTTCCCTTATGGGGTTACTGAGGTTGTACTCATGATGTGAGACTGTATATGCTATAGCGGTCGTAATTTTTGTTAGATCGTTACCAAACACGATATTTACCCGTTTCTACTAAGACGATCAAGTTCGTTAATTAACACTTATTACTACTGACGGAAATTTTACGATTACTTGAACAAATTAAATTTTATGTTACAGCTTCATAGGATAATTATTAGCGGAAAAATATAATTTAAGATGACAACATCAGCTTATCTTTCCTACAGGTGGAAAATATGCATAGTTTACATAGGACCTGCTTGGTGGGGTTTTAGATGTTCCGACGTTTGCCGTTAGTTGACGGGTATATTTTGTATTCCATTTGCAGGTACAAATACATTTATCCTAAATAATAATAATAAAAAAACTGATTTGATATATATAGATTGTTGGTATTAGTGAATCTATCGTGAGTGGGACTGAACATAGTTTTGACAGGGAATCCATTGCTATTAAAGAGGACGGTGAACGAATCAATACTAGTCACTGTTAACGTGAACAACTCTAATAAAAATGGAAGGGAGTCCCCGAGAAAGATCCGCCATGTTACCGTTAGAGGATAAAACTTTCCCTCCACCCCCTTTTCCTTTTGTTTAGAAACTTTTCCAATCCTCTGGATGTATATTCTTTCCTTCCTTTATTGCAGCATAAAAAGAAAAATAATTTTCCTCATATATATAAAAAGGGAAAGAGTCTTCAACTTAAATTTCTCTCCGTTTTCCCCTCCGCCAGGGAACAGTCTTATCTTATCTTGCAATATTCTGCTAAATTCTTGGGAGGGTCGAAGGGGATGCCCTGTTTTGTAAATTGGTTTTTGTTTGCTTTACTCACAAAGCGAATGAAAGATAGCCGTCCTTCATATACGTCAAATAGAGGCTATCAAGGGGGTTTATATATATTTTTGCATAAATAGTTATTGTTTACATTTTTTTTTTTTAGTATTTTCGTATAAATGGATTAAGAATTCTTTATACAGTGTTTAGAATACACAATATAACTAATATATTTCAGTCCGTTGCTAGTTGGATGAGTGCCTCCCTTCTCTCTCTTCTTTATAGGTAATTCTATGTCAAACATTTTATTTGTGTTCACATATAAATGCTTATACATATATATATATATATATATATATATATATATATATATATATATATATATATATATATATATATATATATATATATATATACATATATATATATATATATATATATATATATATGTGTGTGTGTGTGTGTGTGTGTGTGTGTGGTTGTGTGTGTATATGTATATAGCGTTTTCATTTATCATTAAGGTGAAAATGAAATTTTGAGTGAGAGGATGTGTCATATTTTTAAATTTTTTATGTATATCACTTATATATTTTTTAAAAATTGTGACTATCAAAGTTATTTACGTCGGGAATTTTTAAACTATTTAACTAACTGTTTTTTTTCTTAAATTAATCGGGTTGCTTTATACTACTCCTGGTTAAATATGGGGTTCCGAACACGTCACAATTATGGGTAAAATGCATTTAGGGTGTTAGGTATAGTTTTTAATATTGTTTCTAGAGAACTACATTTGAAATATTGTTGTTAAGAATATTTTATTTATTATATAGCGTCCTATGTGCATTGTTGTTGCACTGAGGATGGTATACTGCCCCGAAAATTTTATGCCTTGAAATATACTTTTATTTAGAAGAGAAAGGCCATTTATTGAAACCACAATGTTGAACCAGCCATAACAGGTTAAACGTATTTATTGAATCTAAACATAAGAAATAAGTAGATTAATATTGAATGCTCAAATCCAATCTATATTTGTACTGTGGTCAAATGAGAAACAGAAAAGCATATTCCTTTAATTGATGTTTTTTTTAAAGAGTAAGTTATTTTACTTCTTTTAGAAATATCCAGTCATAGGACATCCAGAAAAGTAGAATAGAAATAAGCTCTTGAAGAGAATTTTTAATTATTTTAAGTACATATTTAATTGAAATTCCCTGCAGAATAATTACAATTTTATCCAAACTTTTTGAATGAAAAATGAGATTTTAACTACCTTTGCTCGCTAGCTTACACAACTCCTTTCTTATTTTAGATATTGAGATGATTGGCTAACGAACTATAGTCTTGTGGTTTTGTGCAATTTTCATGGTCGGGGAAGCTCCATCTTTGAAATGATTCTTCTCAAACAATCAATCGCAGGCACAATCTAATATACGAATAGAACTGCAAACACTGAGCCACTAGTATTGAGTAGTTGTATATTCTGAACTAAGTATTTCTGAATTCTACTCTCCCAAACATTTAGTTTTCCGAGTCTTCATCTGGTACTTGCCTGTGCATATCGCAGTTTCAAACTGCAACGAAGCTACAGCACCTGCAGGCTGCGGTGGAACAATACACAGGTCAGACCAAAAGTCATACAGGACGTGTGAAAAGATACTGGACTCACCATGCAGGGAGCTTTTTTAGAGCCTCAGATATAAATTATTTCAAATTATGTTTGTCCTTGCTAATGCAATAAACAAACACTTGTTACATGGCCAAACGTGTCAAAAAGCGAGCGAGTCAAAAATAATAAAATCAAGTTGAAACTGAAGCACTCACTAAATTGGCATAAAGATCATTAATTTAAGAATGGCTCTGCCCATCAGCCTGATGAGCCTGTGAATGACAACGGACCAATAATAGAAAACTGAAATCTAAACTTTGGTAAAAAAAAAGAGGTATTGAAAACGAGCTGCAATGAAAATAATTCTTGTGAGCTGTACCAAACGAAGAATGTAAACCATCGCCTACCAACGTGTTCAAATGGATTTATCGGGAAAGGTAAATAACGAAATATTGTTAAAGCATAACCGACAACAAAGAAACTTAGGTAATAATTACTTTATCTTTAAGCCACGTGTATTAGAAATTATAGGAATATGAAACATTTTCCTCAGAGGGTAGCTAAGTTGAATAGGCATATAACTGCCAACAGTTTTGAGAGTCTTACAAACCTTCCGCATCCAGATTACTCGAATTACAACATGGTTCATGGGGACGAAGGATGGTCAAGGTAGCGTGGAAACTGATAAGGGGGAGGTTTTACAGTAATTTGATAAGACACTTTAGAGATCCATAGTCAAAGCTAATTACGCGAGGAAGGATGCGGCGAATAAGATAAGCAGCGAGCGGTGGACTAGGAGACCAGAAAGGCAGGATAGGGAAGGCTAGTATCCCCTGGTTGGATAACTCCCCTCCATACCTTGATGATGATGAGGATGATAAGGTCATCAACGTAGCAACATCTATTGCTTCACTGAGCATTTACATAGTGTGGCACAAACTGCAAAACACGTCTAAGCCTGATCTTACTACAATATTTTGGCTTTATATCGCATTTTTTAAAGATAAGAGCTGGAAGAACTGCACTACTATTGTACGTGAACAATAGAAGAAGTGTATGGGGCTATATGAGTCTCATTTTAAATCAAAGTTGATACACTTCCAAAAGACATTAATATGCAAAGACATTATTACGAAATATAGTATAGATGAAGGGGCAGCGAGTCTCAATAACACTCTATTGATGTTGTTATTTGAGTCTTACTACCTAATTGAGCATTGGTTATTGAATCACGGCGGCGTTTGGCCAAGGTTGTTTGTTATTTAAGTTTATTGTCAATAAGCCGAGGTACTTAGTATTTAAGAGCATTGGTTGATATTGGTGCAGACTCTCGATAGTATTTGAGTATAATGACAATAAGATTGTCTACCTAGCATCTGACAAATGTTCATAAATAGGTTTTGAGCCCTGATAGCGTTTGCTCGTAGTTGTTATTTGAGTCTGTTGCCAGTAAGACAAGATACCTACTATCTGACAGCATTGATTGATATTGGAACATCAATAGTTTGAATAGCGTTTGCTCGAGGGTGTTATTTGAGTCTACTTAAAATAATACTGCAAACCAAAAGTATCTGACAATATTTACGATAGGCCATTGAGCGAGCTTCCACACACTTCTCATTGAGGCTCGATAGCGTTCTATATGAATATGACCAGATACTAGTCTGAGAATACTCGTAATGAACACTGCGTCTCGAAAGGATTAAATCGTGTTAATTATTTCTTTCCAGAGCCAAGAAACTTGGATATACTTATCTTATAAAGAGATTACAAATGGTGGGAGTTCGAATTTTGAAAACTCATTAACGGATAAAATATCCGTGGAAGGCTGACTACTACTAACTGATGAATAGGTGCTTTTCCTAAAGAATAAAATATATAATGTTTCCTATGAGTAAACTAAACGCATTTTTGAGGGATATAACGATAGTTTTTAGTGAAACTTAAAATGAAGAAAGCATAATTCATACAGGAGTTTTAATTCGATTCAGTATCGATAACATTAGAATTTGATAGAAGTGATGGAATAATCACTACTTGTCGAGAGAATTGTACGTTTGTCAAGTTGATCGTGCATAAATTATGAAATATTGTTAAATGATTAGCCGAAAAGGTTTTGTATTGTGTAGCCTCTGTTGTAATAACAAATTTACACTTCGCTAGTCCCAATAAGCCTAAAATCCAAACATGATCCGTGCCGCTACCAAACTTGTTGTTATTTCAAAAGGTCAAGCTGATTTAGTTATACATCTCGTATAAATATTTGGAAATACAATATGGCGAGTCAAAACCTACAATTGTAAATATTTGCCCAAAATGATAAACCCAGATTTTACATTTATAAATACATTTTCATTTATTTATTCTATTGTATGAATTTTTTTGTGTGTTTTAATTTAACTGAATATAAAATTTCTTTAAAGAGAAAATTAAGATACTGCTGAAAAACAAAATTTAAATGGATTTACTTAATTTTTCTTCAGAGTTTTCCTATTTTTATCGTTTTTCTAAGATGGCTTTTGAGAAGCCAACTGAGAACACTATACAAAGTGACACCCAGAGTACGAATAGAAATTTCCATTTGACTAAACGCCCAGTGAAAAATTGTATCCTTCGTTTTCATTCATTCGATTTTATTTATTATTAAGAATATCCAACGAACTGAAACCTGTGATCGTCTACTTACCATTTTGTCATGTCCACCCTCGGTGTTACTTTGATATATAACAGTTAGGAAGAATAATGTTGGAAGGTTTCCCCCTGGTCTAATGACGTCATTTATTTTAGAACTTTTTTATTATTACCAAATATACAACGAAATAGAATCCCGTTCACCCGTTAACGCTCTAGAACCCACATTTTGATTGTACTATTTTCTTTGGCCAAAGTAAGCGTTAGCATATCAAATGTTGTAAATGTTTAGTACGTTATTGGTGCTCATAAGAATGTGTAAGATACAAAATAGTGAAAATATTTTTCATAATGCGTCCCATCGAAAAATGTTAAACAACTACTTTTATTGAAAATATATTTTCTAACATTTTACTTCTCCGCGAAACGCGCATTGAAATTATTAACTTATATATCTCGAGATGTCTTAAACCCGTCTCGAATAACACGTTTTGTTTTCATCAATTTTGGAATTGATGGTGACATGGAACGTCATAAGTGTGTCGTTAAGGTGACGGAACTGCAAGTCGCCTTGGATATGACCTAAACCTATGAGTATTACTGACCGAAAGAAATTAACTTAGTTTAATAATTAAATATAGGATTGGTACATTATTTAGATCAAATATTTCTTTGACAAATGTACCTGAAACACTCTAGCCCTGAGAATAAACTCTTCTCCATCTTAGGGATACTTCAAAATTAATGTTTAAAAGTTCAGCGGAAGGCATTATAATATTATTATACTCTAAGTTAACCCTTTGTTAACTAGGAAAAGAGAATACAATTGTACTTGTTATAAATTTTATAGTGGTTTCCTATTTTATGCAGGATTTCAAGAGAAATGGTACATATTTCCTGCAAGCTATTGTTCTTGCAAAGGGTTTATGGCTGTACTAAATGACTTTTATCAGCGGGAATTTATTGTTCTCACTTATTACTGTTAAGTTGTAAGAAAGCCCTTTCTTATGCCGGTCGGAACTACCTTTGCATTTTGATGTTCTCAAGTTATCGGGGTGGAATCCTGGAGATTTTAAAGAAAATAAGGACCTGTTTTCAAATTTATTGTTAACTATACTCGGCATCGGAGTTTTTGCAAGAACATAAAAAAACAAAAACATAATTGCTTAGTAGACAAGGTATGGCACATTATCAAAAGACTCAAAAACCATAAAAGTACACATGAATGAACTTAGAACCATATGATATCCAGTATATAATATAAACGTAGCACCAGAATAATTGTTGCCCTAGGCACTAATATATTGAAAATCCACAAATGGTCAAATAATGCTAGAATGGAAAAGTCCAGAATTATATTGTTACTAGAAAACATATTTTGGGTGTAATTCTAATTACTGTGATCATTGTAAATTGTTTTTTATGGGTATTGTAAATTGTGTAATTATGTCTAGGGAACTGAAGTTAGTCATGTGAGTTAAGGCGTTATCTTAATACAGTTGGCCGACCTAGAGTTGTGGGTTCGATTTCCGCGGGGATATATGTACAATAGAAATTTATTTGGCGACAAACTCACTACTAAAATTCTTATTCCCGTTCTAGCTACAGAATGATGCCGTCATGTAGATCACCCGTACTCAGTAGCATAAAGTGGATGATAAAAATATATAACATAATAATCTTGTCTATCATTACCCATGGATCATTATTAAGAGGTACATAACTTTTCTTTCGTTCAGTCCAATGTCAAAATTACACAAATCTCATAAAACATGATACTTGGTTTCTCTTCCTTAGCAAAAAAAGAAAAACACGGTAACGAAAAAATGTATAACAAAAATAAAAATACTACTACTATAAATTGTAGAACTATTTAAAAAATGACGACACATGCTCTGTTTACCTGAAGAAAGGCGATGTAATAAATAAAAAATGAGTCGTTTGGAAATCACTTGTCATCTGGTTTATTTTTCATTTATTTATTTATTTTGGTATTATAGACCTTTAAGGTAAGCCGCCCTCGAGCGAGACTGTGGACCCGGACAGACTCTGAGGACTATTCACGCTGTCGTCTACCTGTGGACGGGAGCTCATACTCAGAAGACATCCCTAGGGGCTGTCAGACGTATGTACTGTTTAGACTCCCGCTGATCCATTAGCACTGAGACACTAGCACGCTCCGTTAGCGACCTCGTGAACTGAAGTTCTCCCTTGGCGGGGACCGAACTATTTTTACCTTTAGCTTGCTGACGGTATATAACACAAAATAAGGACATACTCGAACTCAAAAATCCTCAGCTAGTTTTGCTCAACTAATCAATAATGTTTATATTGTAACTGTATTCTCATTGTTTATTTTCTACGTATATAATATGGAAATATTAAGTTTAAATTTTATAGATGAACAAATAAAGGATTATTATTATTATTGCTGAAGATAGTGGTAGGTGTACCCACGGCTTAACCCGCACGGCCACCGGTGCCCCCTCCCCTATCGCGCTATCTTGTTTTATAATGATTATAAATGGTTTTGATATATCTTTTAACTATGAATAATATTTTTCAAAAATTTTGGCCTAATTGAACGAGATACCGGTGAACTATAATAAGGTAATAAAAAATAGTTTACTAAAAAGAAGTTTTTAGACGAATGTTCGATTGTTATTAAGAAAAAAATTAAATAAATAAAATTGAATTGTTCTAGGTTAATTGTATAATTTACCGACTAATATAATTAAATTTAAAAGCAGAGGGCTAATACTTATTTATTTATATAGAACAATTAAGAGGAAGTATATTACTAAGTCGATTATAGCCGAGAATAGCCAGATAGAGCTAAAAGCAATTTGAATTCTCCTCTAGTCCCTGGAGATAATATAGTCAGGCAGTCATTGTTTCATAGTAATCACGCAACAGAGAAAATGTGTTAATTATACGCTACAAACTAGTCATTATTCCCATCATTTCACATTATTCAAAATATACCACACTAATATTTCAAACAAAGTACATGCCTCAGAATTATTATTATGCATTCAACATTAGAGGCATCTTTCTGGCTCTAATTGAAGAATAATTTTCAACAAATCTATATGAATACATTAAGGATAAAGATTAGATATGTTATAGGTTAAAACGGACACTTTAAAGAGTGTTAGGAAGAATTTAAGCACTGTTGTAATTTTACACTTGCAATTGGATTCTTCTATGAACATGAAAAATGTATTCATCATAACCTATGGCTATTTTCATATGAGCTGTCATCTCACTGTGCCTAACAATACTAAATGTTTAATATTAATTTGTAAAATATATTACACGCTAAACCATTTTAAGGGTTATTATTATTTCATAATTTTAAGTTTCTAATATTACACAAAGCAAGTGTAAAATACTTTAAATAGTTTAAACACAATTATAAATTTGTATCTCTTTTTGATTTCTCGGCGTTCTTTCAAACATACAAAGGACAATTTAATTTACCGTAATTCTATGTCTCTTTCCACTAAATAGTTTATACATTTATTTTCAATGGTTATCATCCATCAATTTTTGACTTAAACGGAGAATTTTTATCTGTGAAAATATATGTCTAGGCAAAGTGTTTTGCAGATATCTAATTTTTCTATATATAATAAATTATAATTTAAACAAATACGACAAAATGAAAAACAGATTAGGAAAATAATTTATATGTTTGGCTAATACCCAAAAGTGGTAACATTGTACCTAACGGACGTGGAATTTCAAATAAAATAATAATAATGTAATAAATGCTTATGTATATTAATAGAATAAATTTCAATAAATCATTGAATGAATTGAAACATGGATCTATAATAGGTAATCCTATAGTGCGAGTTCGATTCCCGCGTGGGCAATAGGAATTTATTTAGTGACGAACACATTAGATAGAATCCTTAGTCCCACCCTGGTTAAAAAAGGGTGGTAACCTGTAGGTAACTCGTCCCAATTAGCCTCAGTATCAAAAAGTGGGCGTTAATAAATAACTCATAATAGGTTTAAAGTGAACAGTAATTATCTATATTATGACCAGGATTACTAATTTAAAGAATTTGAGCAAAGATGTGATTTTGTATTTAAAATTGTATTTCATAATATTAATTAATGCATTAAGGGTTGGATTTGAGATTTAAAGGGCTAAAGTGATTCCTTTAACTAATTTTAAGCACTAAAGCATAGTTGTGATTTTGAGTTTGAAACTGATTCTATATTGATTTTTTGTTTTTTTAAACATATTCAAAAAACATATATTCCTCATATTTTTGTGTTTAATTGGCAAGTGATGAAGCTAATTTTTTTCGGTTGTATTTTATTCATTAGACGTTTCGTGTGCATAAATTTAAATTCTTATGGAAAAAGCAAAAGTTTTCGAAATATTCAAAAGCATTTTCCTACATTTTCCACAAATAAGAAAACAAATTTTATACAAAAAGGTCCCCAGAATAGAGGAATATGCCTCCTTAATTTAATGAATACTTTTACATAAAAAATTAGTTTAAGTTTTTTAATATATTTTTGAGAATTTGTTTTAGTATTATGGGTTTTTAGGAGACGTTTGATTAATACATTATAATTATTATTAATTATTTTAAAGTTTTATTTAGAAATATCACGTTCACGCATATTTCATTATGGAACGAGTGCTTTTTGTTTAAATTCTTAGGTCTATGAAAGTTGATAGTAACGTTGTTTACTGTATGTGTAATTGAATAGCTTATTTTCATTTCTAAAAGCCAACTACAAATTTTAATATCAAAAAAATATGTTTGTTGAATTACCTAAATTCTGAAGAAAATCTCTGCCAGGTATAGTTTACACGTTCAAAATTTAAAAAAAGGGTATTAATACTTTTCGTCCGGAAATTTTCATGAAACAGTAATCAAGATTATATTTGAGACGGTAGTAAGGCCAGGAAAAATAATTTTTCACATTATTAACAAGAGGCTCCCATTTTACTCAAGTTCAAACCTTTACTTAGAAGCAGAAGTTAATGAGCTCAGGAAGTGTTTGTGTATTCCCTTGCGATTTCTACTTCCTATCCCATGGACTCTTCATATCAGTTGATCTTTGAGAAGTCTGCTGATAGACTATTTGCATACGGTCTGGGCGAACCTTTCTCACAATGCATAACTAAAAAAATTATTTAACTGCACAGCCATTTTACCAAGACAATTTTCCCATCGTAATACTTCATCAATTTCACCTTCCCTGAAAGCATTAAGTAATAAAGAGGAAGAAATTTGCTTCCTATATTTAATTGTTTCGTTCTAGGTATTACATCATTTGTGGAAATAGGTTCTTTTAGAATTTAGCTAGTAAAAAAACAGGCATTTAAAATAAATTTATTAAATTAAATTTTATCGTTTTGTTAATTAGTTAAAAAGAATTTAGAAGAGATATAAATTGTTCTTGATAAAAAACAAAAATAAATACTCTGTAATTTAGTGGTGAAGTTGACTCAATTCATTAAATATAAATATACGAAACCTATCATTTTTAGTACGCATTGATTTTTATAGACATAATACGGTAAGTTTAGTTGCCGAACTCCAAATTTCGACTCGAAGTCGATCTAGTAATCTAAATATTTAACAAGCTTAGTAAAATTTAAAAAAAGTTAAAATTAATTTTTTTCATACTCTATGTTATTGTGCGAAGCATTAGTATAGTAGACTATGTGTTATTGCATTGGTAATAAAAAAAAGTGTGAGATAAATTTAAATGCGAAGTCTGAAATTCAACGTAATCACAGACATTGATTTATTAATTTATAAACGTCCGTTTAGTGCAACTCCGGCTAAATGGGACGGGTTATCTACAGGTTACCACCCCTTTTTAATCAGGGTGCGACTAAAGATTTTTTAATCAGTTTATCTCTAAATAAATTCCAAGTGACCTGGCGGGAATCGAACTCACCACTCTTGGTTTACCATGCGAGATTAAGACCAACGCACACAGCTAACCTGAGCCCCACCTAGACATTTAATATAGCTAAACACCTAGTTAAATTTTGTTTCAAATAAGATTCAGTTAATGGTTTTATTTATTTTTTAATTGTGGTTGTAGATCGTAGCTTAAGAATTGAATGGATTACCACTGAATACAAAAATAAAATATTTAGTTGACTGAATAGGTTATCAATCGTCTGGAATAGGATGTTTATATCTGTACTGAACGTATATTATTATAAAAAGAGAATATTTCTTCAAAACATTGTTGTTCAAACTGTACAACTAATCCCAAAACATCTTGAATACGAGAAAGTGTGCATCAATATTTTTTGGCTTATTGTTCAACTTAATTCGAGTTAGCGACAATTATTTTACTTAAAATAATATTGAATTAGAAGTATTGTATTTATCTAATAATAATGACCGCAAGCAAGAGGTTTGTAGGAAGGAATTTATAAATTCTCATAGCGAAAAGATGTTTTCCTTAAATAACTATTTTATAAGTACGATATTCGGAATCATGCCCATATATTTAAATTAATAATTCAGATAGATTACTTATAAAAAGTATATAGCAACATGAAGATAATAATCTCATTGTAACCATATCATAACAATCTCATTTTTGTTGTTGAAAGTATTATCAAGAAATTTGAATTTTAGATTTAATTTGCTTGATATCCCGGAATGTGTTCACCAAAAAAGGAAAATTTAGTTATACAGTGTATTGTAATTTCGACACAATAATAATGAAACATTACATTATTTATAAGTTCCATGAGTGTTCATTTGCCTTCCAAGCTATTCCTTTATCAAATAATTAAAATATTATGAAGGATTAATAATTATATAATTAAAAATATTAACCAACCAAGATGGTTTAAAGTGTTTTAGGAAAGAAAATTAGAGAAAGACGGCTTAAGGGAGAGGCTATTTAATAGGAAAAGGGGGAGATGGAAGTGGCGGGAGTTGAAGTTATAAATTACTTTAGATAAATGAAAATGAAGTTTGAAGCTGTTTTGAGAGAGCTGAGAACAGTAATGGATGCTAATTCATTCGGACTTGCAAATATCAGCTAATCTCAGTACAGGGGAGGGATGATTCGGAATAAAGGTAATTCCAAGATGAATAAAGCCCGCCTTCATCCAATTAATCAAACCATCAAAGGCCCAGTATCAAATTCAGAACTTTCAACTTTTGCTCCTGCGAAATGCTTGCGCATGCGCGTGTGACTGTAAATACGGTAGTGTAACATTTACCACTTTTATAGTTACGCTCTGAAAATGTATTGTTATTCATTTGGATATCTAATTAAAACGCTAGATAATTAACTTCCACTTTGTACTACTGAGGCTCATCGAGACGGATTATCTACAGGTCGCCACTATTTTCTAACCAAGATGGGACTCCCTTTTCAAATCAGGAGGGGAGTGATTTCGTCAGTAAATAAAATGCCCACATGGGAATCGAATCCAGAGCTCTACGTTAACCGAATTAAACTTTTAATAATTTCATGAACAATATACAACCTACACAATATAGTTACAACTAGTTTACAATATAATTTCATATACGTAAACATACATGCACAAATATTTGTTGAGGAAAAACTTATATTTTATAAATACAATACGCAATTAAGAAAATATGCCGAACAAGTATATAACTTTATGAATTATTTAAAAATCCACTATTGTTAATTTAATTATTTAATTCATCATTGAAACCAAATTTGTTCTTTCTTTTTTTTGTTATTGAAAATAATTTATTATTATTATTATTATTTATTAACGTCCACTTTTTGCAACTTAGGCTAATTGGAACGGGTTATCTACTGGTTACCACCCTTTTCTAGCCAGGGCGGGACTTAGGATGTTATTTAATGAATTCCGTCACTAAATAATTTCCTTTCCCCAGGCAAGAATGGAACTCGCCACTCTAGGTTTACCACGTGAGATAAAGGCTAACGCTTTAACACACATGGCTAACCTGAGCCCCATTTATTATTATTTTAGAAATAATTTATTCATTGTATTAAAAAAATACATAAAATATTATTATTTTAGAAATAATTTATTCATTGAACTAAAAAAATGTGTTATGTACAATGAACAAAAAATTGTTATGTACATTGTTGTGATGTACGGGACGTGTGGTAAATAGGCTCTCTTCCTGTTGGGTAACTTTAGGTAGAAAATAAATGAAATAAAAAATACATTCGGAGCCACCATAGGGAACGATGGCCACCCGAAGAAGCCGATTGTAAAATCGGAGAAACATTGTGGATTTTACTAAACTGACAACGCTGGAGTTATGGCCGTTTTCGAGAACAAGAATAAGTTCCCCATGAAAAAGACAAAAACAATACGTAAAATTAATAATGTATAATATTGAAATGTATTTATTATTTTTGCATTAGTTTTTGAGTTCAATCTTTTATTTTTTGTTATAATTAGAAGCTGTAAATTTATTTTTTTTTATTTATTTATTTAAATGAGTTCCGCAACACCGGCGATTTACTCATAATTAAATCGTGCACGCAAAAAAAAAGAATAGCAAAAAAAAATATAGAGGGAAACGTAAAAGGAATGAACAAAGGTGGTTTTTGATGGGTTCATTGGAATACCATTTTTATAAGAATCAAATAGTATTGTATGGAAACATCAAGATGGTGAAAATTAAATAAATGAAAATATAAGATTGACTGGGGGGGGGAGGAATAAATAAAAATAATAATAATAAAATAAGGAAAAGAGAAAAGCAAAGAAATAAGTAAATTAAAAAAAAAATGAATAAATAAAAAAAAAAAAGGAAGGGAAAGGGAAACTAAAAAATAAAATAATATATTAAAATAATAATAAATAAAATTAATGTTTATACACCCTGCTAATGTAAGAAAGAAGTAAGGAGTAGTGTGTGTGTGGAAATTGTAGATTATAGTGTGTTGTATATATTAATGTCTTTTAGGTGTTTAATGATTGAGTCTAGGTAATTACTGTTATCGGTCAAAAGTTCCTGTAAGTCATGTGGAATATCTAAATTGTCTCTTAGTCGACAGTTAGTCAATATGTGATGTACAGTTAATGTTTCGTTACAATGTCTACAAGTCGGTGTGTCCTTGTTTGTCATTAAGTGTCCGTGGGTCAGCAAGGAATGGCCAATGCGTAGTCTGGTCAGCACAACTTCCTCTCTTCGTGTGCTCCTGTTACTTGATGGCCATTCCTTAACTGTTTGTTTTATTTGTCTTAGTTTATTGTCGTTTGTGTTATCCCAAGAAGCTGTAAAGAATATAAAATAAAATAAATAAGTAAATAAATAGTTTGACTGAACACATTGAATTATTGAACATAGATTTTGTACTTGCATGTGACAAATAGTTTTCCGGCTCTACTTAATTTGAATCTTCGTCGAAACCAGGACTTTGGCCAACTGAAGCAAGAATGCTTTAAACTTGCCGAATATGAAGCTGACCTTCGTTCAGAAGAACATGGTTGAAAGGTATTAATGTAATTAAGACATGGTACTGAAGAAACTTAAAATAATTGAATCTACTTCTATTCTTTGGGATTTTATTTGATATTTTTCTCCCTACTTATAATATTCTAGTAAATTTGTTTCATGATTTTGATATAGTTAATTTTGAATATTTTAGGATTTATTGTGAATATTAATATGTAAGTTATTGAGAAATATAGCTCGACTATAGCTCAAAATTAACATTTGTTTTTTTATCGAGTATAAAACCCTAAGAAGCTTCATTAACATTAGTGAATAGCTTCGAAAATGAAATAGCTTTTGAATTTGTTCTATGTTGTAGACTCAAGAAAACAGATATAGAGCTTTTATAATTGCATCCATTTCAACAGTTTCTCTAAAACTTCTCTTTTAAAAAGTTCCCTCCTGTGAAAGTCTTCATGAACCAATTAAAAGTTCTAATACAGTAAAGTTTTAGATTACTTGAAGCTCTGGGAACTTTGAGGTTAGACGAAATGAATAAGTCAGATTTAAAGAAAGTGCGTCATTTGAGCGACAATTCAAGCGTAAACACACGTTCATAATATTTCAAGAATCTAAATTTCACAAACGTCATCTTGTTAAATGCAGTGAATGTCTAGGACAAATTATGTAATGAAAAAATATATCTTTATATATATAATTCTACTGTACGTGTGTATGTCATTGAACTGCTCCTAAACGGCTGGACCGATTTTAATCAATTTTTTTGTATGGGTTAGGGTGACGCCCTGGATGGTTTAGATTCACTAATCAGCCCGGCAGATGGAGCAGGAGTGGGGGTTATAAGGGAGGCCTATTGGTTTCCTATTTCCTATTGGTTTTTCGGCAAATATGCACCGGTCAAAAGTTTTTTATTTTGTTATAGTAACTTTTACTTTGAGTACTCTACTTAGAGGGGGGGGTTATAAGGGAGGCCTGAATAAAAAATTCGCCAAATTTTATTTTCTATTTGTTTTAAGGCAAACGTACACATAACAAAAGTTGTTTTTTGTGTTATTAAATGTATCTTTTGTTTTAAACATAATATCCTAATCGCTTGAAATATCATGCAACGTCTGCCGGGTCCGCTAGTATATATATATATATATATATATATATATATGTGTGTGTGTGTGTGTGTGTGTGTGTGTGTGTGTGTGTTTGTGTGTGTGTGTGTGTGTAGATACATCTAAACGTGCTTTATACCTAAAATAAAATTTAATTCCAAATTTACAATACTCATAATAAATAATTGTGAATAATACTGCAAATTTGATACAAATAAATAATATTTTTAATTTTAACAATATTTTTTTTTTATGAATAAAATACAATTTTAACCCAAATCTAATGAAAGAATAGGATTAACAGAAAGAAATTTAAATGATGAGACTTTTAGAGCGAAGATATCTCCTATTTAAATTCTTGTTTCCTACGTTCTTGTTGAATGCTCTGTTGATGATTTCCCGTCGTTTCTGCGACCATCTTCCACTTCACTCACCATCTCGAGTAGTGTATATGTGTATTTATTTACATATTACTATATAACATTAAAAAAATCGATTAGAGTCGACTTGGTTTGGAACACAGGTTCTCCCGCTATTAAGACAAAGTAACCATAGTCTTGAGTCAGCTGAGCCAAACATTCCCCCCCGTCTTCATATCTCAGAAG
This sequence comes from Riptortus pedestris, assembly GCA_019009955.1. NCBI lineage: Eukaryota > Metazoa > Arthropoda > Insecta > Hemiptera > Alydidae > Riptortus > Riptortus pedestris. Next base: position 60,501,975 of record CM032231.1, read on the forward strand.
TGAACAGCTAAGCGCAAGGGAGGTTTGAAGAGGAGGCATTACGGCCCAAATTATCGTGGTTTCAAAGTAGGTCAAACCTACTAAGGCTAACTACATTTATTTTAATGGGCAGAATTCAACTTGAGTATCTAATGCCTTGTGCCATCATCAAGAGCTTTAATTAACCTCACTCGGATGAAGCTGGCTGAGATCCACGAGGGGCGTTCCAAGGAGAGGATGTTGTCTGAGGCCTAGGCCTTTTAAGGATTGTAGCGCTCCGTTAAAATTGTACTTGGTAATATTAATGGCTAATATGGTGAACATTAATGTCTAAAATACTTAAAAGAACAATAACATACTAAAATAAATAAATTTCAGAATTCACTAATTGATTTACAGTTTTTGTTTTCAAATATAGCGTAAAAATTCTAAACAATTAATTATTCATAGGAGCACTCTTGTCAAGAATTAAATTTCATTTATACACGAATAAACAATAAAAATTATCATATTTAAGGTCGTATCGCTCAAAATTCGATGGGACAGTATTTATACCCTGTTATATTAAATTGTGTTTTTTTTTGTTTTTTTTTAATATATTCTCAGTCCATTTGGAAGAAGTGGAAATAATTTCGATTAAAAAACAGTAGACTCACTACTTTCCAAAAATCAAAGACGAAGTGCGGCTTAAAATAAGGCACGCTGATTTTGTAGGCTCACATTCTATTCTATATTTCTCCATTAATAAAGAGCTCATGTATTCAGGACTTAAAATACGTTCTGTTTATCACGCACCCCCCTTCCTTTGTTTTGAATTACTAAAATTTGAGTGATTGAGGTACAAATTATACTGATTCATTATAAATTACAGTACTAAATATAGTAAATAGTTTTCAATAAAATTAATATTATTTTCAAATATATTTCAGTAATTGTTTTTCTTTCCGGTGAAGAATATTTCTCGCTACCTGGTCAGCTCTGAACGGTTGGCAGACCATTTTGTTTAAAATTCAGACGTTTTACGTTGGACGTTATTAAAATTGACTGAATGATTTCTCATTATTTTATGTATTTATTCACTTAATATTCACAGTGTGTTATTAATTGTTACCATTATGTAGGTTTATCTATTATAAAACTTCACGAAGGAAATCTGCTTGGTTTACGCAGCCCATTTGTGACGGACTTTCTTTTTTTTTATAAGTGAGTCCATCTAAGAATTGCAATATACTAAACCTTAAAATTAATTGTCTATTGCGTACGTTGACGGCTTCGCGCTTAAAGGACCTCACCAGTAAGTTTTTCAGCTTGGCTTAATACAATCTGCCTAGACATATCGGAACAACCCAAACGGCATGTAGTATCTGGGTAACTAGGTCTGCATGGATTGTATCCTATCTGCGGGTCAGATATCTCTTTCCGTCTCAGACCGACAATAAAGAACCGCAAACCGCAAAGAGACGGTGCCTTCTGTTCGCTGCCATTAGTCGTCTCATTGTGACTTTTTCCGCCGCGGCGATTACAACTGGCGCAAAGCCTTGATACTCCACTTCCAATGGCGTTCAGGGAGCTCACACTCGAGCTTCTATGACCCATACAGAGCAATAGCTGTAAGGAAAAGTCCGTCACACAGGGAACTAAGCAGATTTATCACGTGAACCATGTATTCAGTTCAATGAGAACAATATTTGAAATTTATGCTCAAATAATATGACATGAGTAGGAGAGGTGGTTTACCGAAGGCCCAGAATTATATAATGCAAATATCTCGGTTAAAAACTAAGATAGTGAAAATACGTGCATAAAAACATTTATACATTACATTTGCAATAAGATTGGTTCTATACAATTTTTCGATCCGACGCATAATAACGGAGATATTAAGAGACATTGAGTACAATCTCAAAAGCTGATTTCCCTTAAGGCAGTGTCTTAATAGCGGATTAAAATTTGGCAGTGAAATCCTTTTCTTGTTTGTTCTCAATAAATTATTTATCTTTGAGCACAAACTATCTTACAAGGTCGAACCCCGAAAACACTAAGAGTATTCGTGCTTTGGGCTTATGAACACTATGAGTATAAGATGGGAGCAACATGCAATTGAAATATTTAATTTAAAGCTTATTTTAAAAGTATAATTACAAGAGTTAGTTCGGACACAAATAGCGATTAACATGCAACTAGTAACGCAATTAGTCCTGAGTTATTACGTTTTAGAAAAATAACCAAATAATGGGTAGAAAAGTATACTTTCGATTGGAAAAATTTAACGTACAAAAACAAATTAAATACTGGTATAACTCGTATTTTATAATTATGCAGTTATTCCTTAGCGTTAAAATTCAACAAATAAGGGGCATGTCTAAATATTGGCAAGAAAATAAGGGTATGTAGGTGGTTCATAAGCGCTTTCCATATTTTCAGTTAAAAAAAATCAGCACAGATGATTTTTTTTCTTCTTCTTATTATTATTATATCAGTGGATTATAACTGGTGCTTTGTAATTCCATGAGTGGTAACTATATACCTATAATGTATCAGAATAATGTATGTGCTGATTGCAATAAATGATACATTAGGCTCACGAAAAATACTTACTTGTGACTATGCAAGCTACGGAGGCGTGTCTGTTGTGAATGATTTATTGAATGTACCTAGTACTGAAAAATTATAAACATATATGCAGGAATGTATCATTTTTGACCATGGATACACTTTGGATATTTATGTTGTTTAAATGGGCACGAGAATTGTTCAAATAATAGTAACCTGGATATTATTGTCAAGGAAATATTATGGTAGATGAAAATATCTATCCATATTTTACTCGAGGAATAAGTCTGAGAAATTTTGAGTATTTCCGCAGGACAATTGTATGAAGTATAAAGCAAACAATATCGTAGAATGATTAGGTAAGTTGCAAGTAAAAATAAAAGAAAAAAAAAGGGGAAAAAACTTCAGAAATTATAAGCAAAATGAAAGATAGTTCTAAAGAAAAAAAGGCAAAAGCGAGCGAGGGGCATTGCAGAAATGAGCAAAGCCACCAAGAAGAAAGGCCAAATTCAGATGAAGCCATTAAAAACTTGTCCAACTGTTTTGTAAAAGGCTTTTCTTATCTTTTCTTTCCTTTACTCCCTTTAGCATTGCTTTTACACTCTAATATAATTGTATCTTTGTTCTCATTAACTCTAAGCTTTTGAAAAAAAGTTGTAAATTCTTTCTCTTAACAGTTGCTTTAATGGTATTTGTATTCATCCTAGGTTTTAAATCACTGAATCGTTTTTTCTACTCCAAACATTATATATATATATATATATATATATATATATATATATATACACACATGTAACTTATCTTATTGCCATCCTGAATAAGCTCACATACAAACTTCCATCCAATTTAATATAAATAAATAACTATGTTAGTGCCCTGTCACGTAATATATTTCCTGGGGTGTGATTTTGAAAACATGTCCAAATTAAGGCCGTTGTAATTAGACAAAGTCTTTACATTTTTGTGAAAGTCTTAAAATCATTTGAATTCACGAAAATCTCTTTGCTTGTGGATTTTAGTTTTTGATTGTTATTAGTAGCCAGTTCCATAAAATTCTTGAGCACACGTGTGAGGGGGAGGTCGTGATTCTACATAGATCTGGAGCTTTTGATTTTTTAAGCTTTAAAATAGTTGAGATATTAACGACTATAATAAATGATAATTTTTTAATCTATTGTACAATATTTTGTTCTCTCCATCTCTGTGGCCAAGCGATGATTTCTAAAAAAAGAATACGTTTTCTATTTTTTTACTCTGGTGTCTTCAATAAAATAGTACAATTAAGAGAAGCCAATTAAAATTTACCATTTTTCCTCTGAAATAAGTTTCTCTAATTTTTCCATCATTTTTATTTAAGTAAATTTGAATTGCCTCTTCATTTTGTTAATGTTATTTATTAGGATTTTATTTAAGGGGTTTGTCAGTATATAAATACCTATTGTCCAAGCGGGAATCGAACTCTCAACTCTACGGAATCAAGTAAGATAAAGACCTTAACTCATATGGACAACCTTCATATGTCTCATGATTAATTAAAAAAAAAACAAACAAAAATATATTGTGAAGTACCTTATGTTTACACTGAACTGGTCAAAGTTGTTACAGTTACATAAGTTGCTAATACCTAATTGATTCTCTATATTCTTTTTATTTTATTTCACAACCTATGTTAAATGAATATAATAAACGATAATTATATAAAATAAGACGCTATTCATGAAAAATTATTTTCTGTGCAACATAATAGATATTTTATTTTACTTCAATTGATATTCCCATGGACTATAATCAATATTTTATTCAGATTTTTTCGTGTAATAATTACGCAATGGGAATGTTATGTCACAAGTTCAACTAGTGCATGGCTTATGCAATAGATAAAACGTAGTAGGAAATCAATATAATGTAATCTGTTCAACCCCTAACAAGGGAGGAGCCGGCGCAAGGGATTGCGCACTAAATTTTATTTGCGGGCTAAATTTAGCTGTGCGGTTACTGGTCTTTGGAGATCTTACAGTTCCCCCGGGGCACAATGCTACAAAATTCCAAATGTATATATATTATATGCATATATATATGCTATAAAGGCAGAATATATGTAGTAGCCTTGTAAATTAAATGAAATTATTTACTGACGTCCACTTTTTGCTACTATGGCTAATAGGGGCGGGTTATCTACAGGTTGCCACCCTTTACCAGCCAGGGTTGGACTAAGTATTTAATTTAGTGAGTCCACCACTAAATAAATTCCTATTTGACCAGGCGGGAATAAAACTCACCACTCTGTGTTTACCATGTGAGATTAAGACCAACGCTTTAACTCACACGGCTAACCCGAGCACTATACACGATTCCATAAGTATCGTGAATTTTCAGTTGGGTTCGAAATAAAAAAAAAAAACAAGGAAAAAATATAACAAAACCTTTAAAGAAAATAGGAAAAATAACAAAATATGTAAAGTGCATCTCAATGAAGAATTGGTCGCAGTTCCGAGGAGATAGCAGCTTATTGTAATCAGAATTATCTAGATTCTACTTATTTTAAATAATTTTCAAGAAATAATTATTTTTAATTCATACGATAGCAAAAATACTTTACTTTTTAGAGAGTTCACAGATTTTCTTCAAAAAATGACACGAACATACCTGGAAAATAGAAATTTATGATATATACAAATATTATATTACTAATTCAGTTGCATACATACAAATATTATTATTATGCATTCTTGTTTATAAAAATTTGTATCTGTACAGAATTCATAACGTTTACTTAATTATTATTATTAACTAATTATTTATTAGATCATGCTGCCTTTATATTTTAAAAATATTCACAATTAGGGAATCGATTGTCTATATTTTCTACACTATTTTACATGTTTCAATGATATATTGCACGATATACTATTTCAACACCCCAGTACATTTATATTTTATGTTTTAAGAATCTAATCTAAAGATAGGTAATTTGAGTTTTATTATATTACCAGGATTAATAATGGGTAAAACTAATGTATTTTAAATAATATTGGCAATCCCTCTAGAATACTCATTGAATCGTACTTTAAGGAAACAACCTAATTATAAAAAACACATAGTACACCTGTTAAGGAATTTGTTATTTATAATAGTAGACAGTTTCTCAATTAAAAAATGTGTTGGGAACTTAAAGGAAAATTAAATGTATTTATGTATTCATTCAAATAGATTCTTCCTATTTCTTTTGTTATGGTTTCCTGGCACTTATTATACCAATTTCTTTTAATCTTAGGAGTAATTCAAAAATAAGTGTATATTCATCAGTAAAAATTTCAGGGTTATTGAGTTAAGTTTGAAGAGGAGAACCGTATAATATTATAATACGGCCATCTAAGAGGTACTTTTATTGAATATTTTAATTTGACAATCATAAGCAATTATTGGAGTATAAGAAAGAACAATGGATAATACCGAAAAGCTGTAAGCACATTTCTACTGAGTTTCAGAAGATAAGTGGACATATTTTTTTTTAAATAAAAAAAAAATGTTATTAATGAAAAAGAAAATGATTTTCATTGTTGGAGGTAGACGATAAGACTGTTAAAAATAATGAATACATTGAAAAGAAAGTAAGACTAGAACTGCTACATTTTTTTTTTAATTTTCTCTCTCGGTGGTAAATACTAAATGGTAGGAAGAGAACGGTAGAAGATAGTATTTATTAGGGCGGAATAGTGGAGAGATAGCGACTGAGACGAATTCGTTACACAATTGAAGTGAATTCAACAGGATGTTTTTCACACAAAGTGGAATTCCACTCTTTTAGAGGGCACGCCCCACTTCTCCACTTTCGGACTCTTCGCGAAGGGTGGGAAAACTCCTCCTGTGTTTTAGCACTTCCTGATTGCAGTCAGGACAATTACCAGGAACACATAATGTTAGTCCAATTCCCACACGCAGTCTCACTTTCCCACATGTTAAAGTCTCTTTTAATAAACGTTCAAACGACATAGTATTTAGCGAACGATTCAATTTGGGAAGAAATAAATTCAAAGGTATAGAGGTTAATAATTTATTCAGAAATTTTATATTTATACATATAGCACAAGCGTTTTTGGAGACTCATGTTAGCCGTGAGAGCTCCACTTGTATAACTTTTCAATCGGTGGTTCAATTTCCACTGTGCAATAGGATTTCATTAATTGACGAACTCACAAGATTATATCTGAAGCACTTCCCTGGAGAAAAAAATAGTGGATAGCTGTTATTAAAGTTTCCCGATTAGCCGCACAGAGCATTAAGTGCACAACTAATTTTAAAATAATGAAATAAATAAAGACCTTTATTCTACCTGTGACTAATGACTTTTGTAAGAATGGATATTCATGAGCATCACATATATCTATATAGGCCAAGGAGATATGTAAGCAAACGCTTTTATAAGCAACAATGTTCATATTTATGTCATATATCTAATTTTTACATGTCTTTTTTTTTCTTTTCTTTTTATTATTTTTGTTATTGTTCTTATAATGTTTATAATCAATTGTTGTATACGAAATACTGTAATGTAATCAATGAAGTGTATGTAGTATCCAAAGGATGGAGCATACAAAATTTCAATAAATTCCCACATTAGAGGGATACTCTGCGTGGAAAACAGGAACAATGTTCATATTACTGTAATCTCCAATAGGTTATTTATTTTATTGTAAATAGGCACCGAATTCGCGAGTTATTTGTGCTTAGGTAGTCGAAATTTTTGTGCTTTCCTTCCTTTTGTTCGCTATTCCCACTCTTCAGAGAACCCGTCGATTCCTTAGCCCTCAGTCATCCTCGCCTATGTTGCATCTCTCTTATTTTTCTCTATGGGCGATCCTGTGACAAGTTAATGCAATATGTTAGATGGCTTCATAAAAACATTTCCATACCTTCAAATATATTTTTGAAGGAATTCATGTGCATTACTGCCAGGATCCATGTTGAAGAAGCTACACCCTGCTTCGTGGCCACGATAAGACGTTTACTTCACTTATCTCATTAGATCTTAAATACTGGATTTTATTGAGTCCAACTTGTTTTTATGATACAAAGTCAAATTGTTTCAAATCGATTATATTCCCATTTCAGTGGGGTTTTCAATAAATTTTGGAAGGCCAGCATAATCGGTGCAATTTTTCTATCAATATTAGGTCTAATAAAAGGCCCTATGAGGGCTAAGGAATCGGTGTCGACGTTTCCCATGCAACAAATTTACTTCATGCATTCAATTACGTCGATACTAATTTTTGTATTTATATTGTATTTCTATTAGTGTATGTAAATATATAAAACAAAGTGAAGAATGATCCCATTGATTTCTATTGATCTAAGGAAGGTCTTTATCAATTTTAAGATAAGCCGTTTGTTAACTACGAAGTTTAAGTCAAAGAAACCGACTTTTAAACACCTCCCCAAGGTGTTAAGTGGTAAAAGAAGTGCATCACAGGTGTCAGATGAATTTCTCTTATTCTTACACATGATTTCTTCGAGAAGCAAGGCTTAATAAAGTAGACTTATGAACACAATACTCTTGCACATTTATTGAGTTTTTCCAGTCATCGTAGCTATTTCATTGCTGCAAAATCTCATGCAAAAAGGATCGGAAGGCAACGGATAAGCCGTTTCATTTCTTTTCATTGTTTATTTACTTTAAAATGAGGACTTCCTGTTGGTGTGCCGCCTTTTAATACACTAATAACAATCTGAAAACCACCACTAGTAACACAATTAGTTATCATTTAGACGGACAATCGTGGTTATGTATGCATCATTAATAATGTAACTGGCCCGTAAATCGGCTGGGGTATATCCTTAAAGGTTAACAACCACTGCTGAAAATCTGGCTTCATTAGGCCAGAAACCCGTAATGAATCATCGGGAATAGCCACAATTAAACTTCACTCCTACTTTAAACGAGGGGAAAAATTATCATCACGTCTCCATTCATCTTTTATTCAAGAGAAAACATTCTTCATTCGAAACACTTGTTTGTTTTATATTTTATTCACTTTAACCGCTTCTTCTCCATTTGTTGTTCCTCCTCCTTTTGTTGTGTTCTTTTCCCATTATTATGTTCCTAATTGGTTTGCTCCGTACAGAATACCACATAAACAGGAATATATTTAAAAATTACACTCTTCAACGTGTAGTTTATTTTCTCTGTTTCTGCAACATTTCTCGCTAACCACAGCGGAAAATATACTTCATTTGTATTAGTATTTTCTGAATGCCAGGGAAACAAAGAGCCGTTAAACTTTTTTAATAATGGTAATGAAAATTTTAACTTCATCCAGATAACAAAGCAAACTTCCACTGAAAACTGTGAAAACTAATTTGACATTCGACTCTCGCCCAAAACACAAATTGTCATAAACCATAGAAAATTATTATTATTATTATTTATTAACGTCCACTTTTGTGCTTTTGTCCAGGCGAGAATCGAACTCGGTACTCTAGATTTGCCATGTGAGATTATGGCCAACGCTTTAACTCACATGGCTAACCTGAGCCCCTCATAGAAAATAAGCCAGGAAAAATAACTTATAGTAACAACAGATAATTTCCACTCGGTTAAACAACACGTATTTACTGATATATACTAAATTATGATTGTTACTTAATAGCCTGGGCTGAGGTTAGCTTTTTGAGTTAAGGCGTTGATCTTAATCTCACTTGGTAAACCTAGAGTGGCGGCTTCGGTACCCACCTGTGCAATAGGAATTTAATTAATGACGAACTTATTAAATAAGATCCTTAATACCATCCTGGCTAGAAAAGGGCTGTAACCTACAGATAACTCGTCCCAATTATCAATAATGGGCGTTAATAAATAATATAACTTACTAGCCTAGTTATTGTAACTAATTTAAAATGTACCAAATTACATCAATGATAATTCATATGGACCATTGCACGTCTATCCAGGCAAACGTTTGTTCTTCGCTCACTGCAATGTTTTAAAAAATTTGGTTAACATGTATTTTTTATGGCGCTAGACTGAAACATATAATATTAGGACGAGAAAGTGAATATTTCAGGTCCATATATTTAGTATCATATCTGACACTCCTTCCCAAGAGAAGATGAAATTTCTAGTAAGTTCCATACTGTAGATAGGTCAATAAAAAATTTAACAAAATTATTTAATTAATATTTTAAATAAAGTGTTTTTATTTAAAAGATAATAAGAAACATAGTAGTAGTAATTTTTACTTAATTACCTTAATATTTTAAGTTTTTAGATTTGATATTTTGAACTTAAAGATTGAACTAAGTATCCTTCTACAGACCTTATCCTGAAGTTTAACTATGTTGAGGTTGTTTAAATTTAATTTAAGTAGAGTGGGTACTTTTTGGATCCTCTTCAAAAAAAGTAACAACTTAAAAATGCTTTGTCTTCATGCTAATTTTCTCCTCATTTCAATTATGGTATTTAATGACTATTTCTCGCAGTCATTGACCTCGATATACGATATAATAAATCAGTTTAATAAACGATATAAGAAAATTAATGCATACTTCAAATTTATTTTACTTTTGTTTTATTTATGTATTTTAATTAATGCATTCCCTCTACATTTTTTTAGCACTTTTTTAATGATTCGAAATTCATATATTTTAATAGCCATTGAAATATTCATTATTCTATTTTCAGAGTAGATTCGTTACTTCAGTTTGCTAGAAGGGGTGCAATACGTAATTATGTACAGCTGATTTAATATTTTAACTATATACTTCAAATTATATATACAGTGCAATCCATTATTATAGATTTAAATTTGTTGTTTTAACTTTTCTAGAACTGCCTGAACACAGACGGAAATTCTGAACTTTATTAACTTGAAATTTTATATTTCTACATCTTAATTACCATGAACTTACAGAAAATTCCCTCGTTACGAAGCTCCTTGGATTTTTTAACCTTCTCTTTAATATAATTATTACCAACCATTTCTTCATTCCGTTCCATAATACAAATATCCAATACTTATCTCCTTATATATTCCTTGATTTACTCTATTATAATAGCTCTGAGTTCAAAATGTCTCGAAGAGCTCCGTGTAAAGAGTAATAATAACTTCATTCGAAATCATATAAAGGCAAGGCCCACATGATCCCAGGCTATTTATTATTGCTATTCTGATAAATGGGATTTAAAAACTTTTTAGATGTTAATAAGAAACTGTTCTCTCTTAACGTTCAAGTGGAACATCACTCTTATTCCATTAAAAGCTGGCAGAATGCAAAAAGCCTCGACGTAGAGGCGCAAAAATGGTGTATTTGAAATAAAATTACATGTATATAAAGAGCTGAAGGGATAGGTTGGAGGTAGGGAGGGAAATAGAAGCGGGGGAGTGAGAGAGAATAACCCCAGAGTCTTGATGGAAAAGGAGAGATGAACAGAGGGGGTGAGAGAGAGAGATAGAGAGAGAGGGGTGAGAGAGGAGAGAGAGTGAGTGAGAGAGAGAGAGAGAGAGAGAGAGAGAGAGAGGAGGGAGAATAGCTGTAATAATAGAATACAATCATGCAAATTCCGCCAACTAAGGGAGGACTTTCCATACAATTCCGTTCCTATAGAAGTTAGTCCCATGAATTATGGAATCCCTCAACTCTACATACTAAAAGCCTCCTAGTATTACAATTTCAAATAACGGACTTTTTTCTTCTTTTTAACCCTTTTTTTCCTTTCTTTTTTATATTCTCTTTTTTTATTATTTTTTTTAACTCACCAGATTACAATATAAAAGTACAAATTTCATGTGTGATAAAATTATTTGAGCCTTGTAAAAACGAACACTTTTTCATTCTGGAAAGTCTTAACTTACAAAATGGGTTTTCATTTAAATATTTATTCTACTTTTTTTGTCGCCAAGAAGAAGAAAGATTAAATAAATCCATATTCTACTTAAATACATACATAACAGTGACGCCATTGTCTTCATGAAACGAACAAGTGTCAAAAACTGGCTGCACTATATGAATGGCATGGAACTGAAACTGTCGGGCAAGCGAAACCCACTGGAAGCGAATATGACTGAGGAGAAAGCTTTTAAACAAATTAACTTATAATATGATTATTTTATTATAAGGGTGCTATTCGATAGTACATAGGATTATATAACCGATGTTTCCTATATATATATATATATATATATATATATATATATATTTATATATATATAGATAATGTTTAATATAGAAATCCTAAGAAGAATTACTTAGTTTAGGAGAAATGGAGTTATAGAGAAAAATAATACCTTCAAAATTATGATTTGGATCGAAAAATATTGTTTAACAGAACTTGGTAATCAAGTTTTTAGGGATTTATATAGTTTACCAAACTCGACAATCATGTTTTTGGATTTCATTATCAGTAGATCCCCGTCCCTGCTCATGGAATTTCACGCGAAGCTTATATTATTAATAGATATCTCATTTACAGTTTAAATTTTAAGTAATGTTTACTTAGGGTAAGTAGATCCATAATCTGACGGGAGGACACAAAACTGAGATCAGTGCTGAATATCTTGAAATTAATTTGATTTTAAAACCTCCATTCCCTAGAAGGCACATGGAATAATATCAAGTTATTTAAGTAACATAAATAACATGTATTTCTTCATATTAGAGTATATTCATTTACTTTTATAATGTTTCTCATTCCCCACTGTAAATCTAATATAATTTTTTTCTACTAACGATAAATATGTCAAAAGCTAAACCCTAGGGGTCATTAATAACTGACCGTGCCATTATAATAATTACACACTTCTAATAAACTTAGGACCCTCTCAAAGAGAGTCAGAAAACTTTAACACCGCAGGCACGGATATTTATATAGGGAAACGGGGGTCAAATTCTGAAAACAGTATCTTAAGAACATGGAGAAATAGCAAAGCAAACCTCACTTTCAGCTAAAAATATCATATTAATTTTGAAACAGTGAAAACTATTGATAAATGAAGAAATATTACGAAGTCTCACAACGTATGAATTTCTAATAAAAAGGCGAGAAATGAGTTATATTTATTTACTATAAAATCGGCGTTATCCATAACTGTCATTCATAGAATTTTCATCATAAAGACTCTCACGAATGCTAAGACCATTGTATAATTTTTTTGTAGTGGTCCCTATAATGTGTTGTGCATTATCCATTTTATCGTTACATTTGTAAACATTTTTGTACAATGAATAATGAAAGTGTTGAACAGTGAGCGTTTCAAAATACTTGGCACCTAAAGGAAAATAATGGTTTGAGGAAGCAAGAATGTGTGTATAAATGTACTGTCCGACCTCAGACTAACCATAAGAACGCTTCTTGACTTGTAACAAAGCCGTTTCCCATAAATTTGAGATTCATTTATTTATCTTTTAAATCTTAATGGGAATCAAATAATTCTTTGGAGAGAAAACTGACCCCAGGAGTAGTCGTAAACCTCGTGAGTCACTCTAAAGAAATATAACTCTAAAGCTATTGCCTTTATAATTAAGTGGGTTGACACGTTTGATGTGTAACCACACATAACTAGTGGTTGAATTCCTGGGCAGGCCTCCCTTTGAAGGAAGCTAGTCGAGAGAGATCACTTCTCACAGGCAAGTGATCCACAATAGGGCCCAATAGTTGCATGGCTGATTAACTTGTTAGTATCTTTCCTCTATCAGATTAGTTCCAGGGTCGTCTTTGTGTTTGATTTTCGCTCTAGTCCCAAACCACACAGTGCTCCTATTTTCAGGGCCAGATGTTTATAAAGAATTATGTTAACGACTTGACACTATTTCCTTTGTAAGACAAGTTCTCTGACATTACTCCTTTGGACCATTCCTCGCGTTTCCCAGGCAGATTTCTTCATTTACAAAATTTCAGCCTTTTCATGTCCTCCTCCTAGTCATGAAGCTACCACCTTGTCCATGGCTACCTCGTTTCCTACTTCATACACCTTCCTGATATAAAACATCTTCAGCAGACTAACGAGCTCCATTCTAAATTATACCAGAGATGATTTCAAACTTTAGAGCTACGAGTTATCTGTTGTTTCCCTTCAACTTCAGATATATATATATATATATATATATATATATATATATATATATATATATAATTCATAAACTATAAACAGTGGGCATTGCTTCTGAACATTTTAATAAGTATCTAAGTATTTTTTATTTAATAAAATATTGAGAAAACGTCATTCAAAATATAGTAATTTTATTTTTATTTATTTATTTATTTCCCGTAATTTTAACATTAAAGGAATCTGGATTTTTAAAGGTACCCAAATAATTAATAGAAAATAAAACAAGTGTGTGTCTTAACACTGTTTGTAAAATATATATAATTTTCTTTTTAATTAACAAAAATGTTTAACTCACGACCAATATTGGTTGTCTTCTATATTTGAATTAGGGCATGTTTGTTAAAGCTAGGTAATTTATTATGTCATGAATGTATTTTAACCATTAATGTACGCACTTTTCTTCTTAACAGCTTTCCGTTCAAATATTTTAACAAATATGAAAATATGATTATAATTATTAAGAGGAGCTGATTTTTATTATTTCATCTATTGGCACTTCTTATCAACGTGGTTTAGCTTGAAAAGTGTGAAATTAACTATGCCCATAAAATTACATATTAAATATGTAATTCATTAAATAAAAAAAATGTAACTAAGTGTGTAATATCTTTAATAAACATAATGCCAATATAAAAGGGGAAAAAATTGTATTGTATGGGAAAGCGTTTAGCAAGAGATTTTTTTTTTGCCAGTCAGCCCTAGTATTAGTCGAGTGAAACCCGACCTACATTCTATTTTTCATCACCATTTTTAAGCAAGCAGTTGTTAGATAAGAAAAGCTTTCGTGCTTATATTAAAGAAACTCTTGACACCAATAAGTAACAACATGGTCAGATAAAAATTTAGTTTAGCATGCAATTCAAAAATTAGACTTATCGATTAACTGAATGTTACTAGGTACAAACAAAATGATAATTGTTAATTATTTAGCAACATATTTAATTGGTGAGCATATTAATAAAATGTAAAATCAAAATAAAATCTTTAGATGGAGCGGATGTAAACAGATATAAAAGTATAACCCACAAGTTAGGTACTGTTTCGTAATAATAAAGACGTCGTTTTATAGTATAATAGTTATTAGTTACTGATTGTGCAGGCATCTTATGGTCTTTATTTTACAATGATCAAGAAAAAATAGTCATGACTGGGAGAATTATATTCGCCACCCCCAGTAAATTAATATGGCATTCATTTAAATGTACTTATTTCAAGTCCTAAAATAATTGATATACATTAGGCATTATACACTACAATTTCGACAAAAATTTAAACCATTTCATTTTTAACTTAAGAGGAGGGGCTTACAAACGCAAACATACTAAGATGTTATATACAATAACAAATCATATCAGTTACAAACAAATATGGCAACGAGAAGTAGATAGTTGTTAATTTGGTTACAAAAATATCTTTTTAACTTATTGCTTGAGATTTAAGTCCGTAATATTAAAAGCCTTTCAGAACACACATTCTCTTCATGTTTAGCATTCGATAGAACAAATACTTGTGCAGAAATCTAACATATATATTTCAAACGTTTATACATATAATCGTATAATCACTCTGATGTTGTGGAACCAAGCTCAAGTGAAATTTTGTGCAGAGCATTGGGCAGAAGTAATCATATAAATTTACTAATTACGATTTATGAAGGAAGGGTGAAACGAAAGCCCTCGCAAAAGCAACAAATCAGCACTGTTGGCCATGCTTGGGTTAGAGAATGAGAGTTTAAAAGAAAAACAGAGTGTAACGTAGATCAGTTTTAAGGTTGTTACTTGTCGGCTTTTACGATTCCGTGGCTCGAGCACTGATTTACCGGTAATACGTTTCCTTCGCCACTTATTGCTAACCTCACTATGAATACAAAGCATCTTCAGGTACTCCTTACCTGCCTACCTCTTTGGAAATGCCCTCGTTGGAATCCAATACTCGACCTGCTTATATACAACCTTACCCCTTAGAATGGCTACAACACATGGTTATTTATTGTCTTCATATATTATATTTGCTGCCAAGGTTGGTGGGGAGAGGGTGGCAGACATTGCTCAGAAGAAGAGAAGGGTAACAAGGAAACGTAATATCTCTAAAGGTTATAATTTCGAGGCTTCCAGACAATATATTTATGTGTCAGTTTGTTTTATAGCATATCATAAACTAATAATCTAGCTAAGGAAGGCAGACTAGGCTATGAGTTCTCGTACAAAATCAATTAGAGCTCATATACTGATTGTTTCTATAATTACCAGTCAGTTTCCAATTTATAACATAAAAATTTCAGGTTGACGTTCCTTAAAAGCAATTTAAAAACAAAAAAAAAAAGTTATACTCTTTTTTCAGTTGTTTGTCATAATTTAAGGTTAAAAGTAAATTAGAGCCCCCTCAACTCAAAAAAAAAATATTATCTCTAGAAAAGTAGTTTAAAGACCTTAACATTACAAAAGTAAAAGCGTAAATTATACAATAGACTGGAACTTAAAATTAATTGATTATATTCATGATAAATTTAAATAATCCTTATCATTTATTGAAGTTTAAATAACTTATGAATGATTCAAAGGGAATTGTATGAAGATGCCAATTCGGCCTTAACTGAGTTGACATTTTCAGAGGCTATAATAAATTCAGACGTTAGGGGCAGATCTTGGGAACCAGCCCAGAGAAATATGTCAGGTTTTTCTCGGTTGTCGGGAAATAAGTGTATTGTCAGGTAACGGTTCAATACTATTTATATATATGTATTATCTATACACATATAGTATATATTATTGATCTACTAGCTGCGGTAAAGTACAATAACAGCAACTGGGTAAAACCACTACCAATGGACACGTACGTCGTCTTTTATGTTTTTGCAACCCCCCCCCCCTCAGTGTTATTAATTGTATATTGGAAGCTAAGGAATGAACAACATACTGATGCCGATTAATTTTTTTTGTTGTAGCTTTATATAAATTTATGTGCATGTGTGAATTGCGTGCGTGTGTGTATGTGTCTGCTAACTTTCGAGCGGAATGTTCTTTACATGTAAAACTCGGAATATAACCATTTTTAAAAATTTACACAACTATGTTTATTTACCAACAAAATTAGCAAACATAAAATGGGGACTTTATCCAGGCTTATTAGAAATTAAGACTACATATAGGGCCTTTCTAGAATATCATAAAACTCCTAAAATATATTAAGAAAAGCTACTTTTCATTAAACAATTGCTAAAAGCGAATTTCCTTTTAAATGTAGAAAGTCAAAAATTCAGCTCGGAAGTCCTTACAGATCACTGCGATGGGAGTCTTTATTTTAGTAAATAATATTTTTCTACTGATAAATTATAATTTCATGAACATGTTACATATTTGTAAAAGAATTGGTTAGTATGAATTTTTAAATGTTCTGTGGTTTTATTATTATCACTATTATTTATAATCTCCCAAATATCATAAGATTGATAAATTATTGAGTGAAATTCGAACAGCTAGCCAGAGCTGAGGTATTGACGCTTCAGACTTTTAATAATGAACAATTAATGTTACGCATGTACCGTGCACGTGCAACGAAACATGCAGACAATTTAATTTCCATCGGGGAAATACACATTCTTTAATTTCATACTTTAATTTTGTTTTTCAATATCGAAAGAAAGAGAGAGAGAGGGGGGTGGGGGTTAAAACAAGTATGTGACTCTTAATGAAAAATGCGGACGAGCGCAATGCTTCTCTAATTGTCAATTTTTCACGGTTTACCTTGCAATAAGAGGACTCCACGTGGAAGCGGGTATTAATTTCAGCACACACATTTAAAAAGGGAAGTATAAAGGTAATTGGTCGTAAGGTCTTGAAGGCGTGGCGAATTGTCATATTGCTCTCCAGACGGCCATCTCATCGTCCGAGTCGGTTACCTTACGCCTTGACTGCTATAATTGAAATTTGGATTACGATAGAACTTTATTGGAATGTTTCATTTCATGTTCGATTTGTTTTTCTTGTGGTTGTGGCGGGGAGACCAGAAAAACATATTGTTTCCAAATTAATTTTTTTTTTGCTTTTTCGTAACCGAACTTTAAAATTAAAGTCAGAATCAATTGTTGATCTCGTGCTCCAAGATGCTAAATATTCCACAAATCCGGACAGACGACTAGCCTCCCTCCCAATGATGCTAAGCGGCAAGATGATTTTGAAGAGTTGTTTGGTTTGGCAAGTATCCACATCAGTAACGAAATCGACAGCACACCAGCTTGAAAATGAGAGGATCCCTATCGGTTCAAATATTTCTGACATAAAGAATAAAATTAAATAGTAAAAAATACGAATGTCTCTATAAGTCTATCTCTATAATAGAATAAATATAGAGATATACTGATGTTAAAGTCGTCTATACTCATATTGACAGGAACACCAAGAATGCTAGAAACATGCGTTCTCTATTATCAAAATGAACAGCCATTGCCAGAAGGTGTTAATTTGGGGAGAGAAAAAGAAGTCTAATTCTTCACAATTTTTTTATTTCAACGCTAAGCGCTTTCGAAGACCACTGACTCCAACTTCAGAGCTACTTGCATGCGCTCATAGGAAAAGACAGTAAGTAACTCAATAATGAGTCGTATTTCCCTATGAGTGCATGCAAGCAGCTCTGAAGATGGAGACAATGGTCTTCGAAAGCGCTTAGCGCTGAATAAAAAAAACTTGTGAAGAATTGGAAGTCTTTTTCTCTCTCCAAGTACACAATATTGTTCACTTCCAACAACATTTGCATTGACATGGACTGAAGAAGTCTAACTGTACATTATGTTCTCATTCCTGAATTCGTCTTTCAACTTTGAATTATTTTATTTCACCCAAAACTATAGTATTGATAAAATTATTAAAAATAAAATTTTCGTTTTACTCTGACCAAAAAATACTAGAAAAACTGAAAAATTTAATATATATTTTTTTCTGAAAGCAAATATCTCCTAATTTTGTTGAACACGACTAAAATGATAACTGGTTGCAATACATTAATGATGCAAGTAATGATATCTTAAACCCTATGTTTTAAATGGTGAATAAGCTACGTTTGTCAGCAATATACTATACCAAATTGGTACTGCAATTGCACAAGTAGTTCTAAAGTCAAATCATTTAGAACGCAGGAAAAGTTCAAGTGAAGTGATGTCATTGAGGTAAAGTAAAATCAAAACTAATATTAAACAGTTCGAAAAACTCTAGAAGTGACCGTGAAGACAGAAGTGGAAGCTATGGCAGATCCATAGTGATGCTCATAAGAAAAGAAATATAAATCAGTTTAGTTTTTTTTTTTTTTTTTTTTTTATCTCTGCCTGAAATATAATTAAAAAAATAAAACATAATTTCATCTTCAATATGCATAAGAGTGAAAGTAAATTGTTGCAAACTTACATCATGACTAGTGCAACATTAAATTTAACTCTAAAGTTCCAAAAAAAGTAATAGATGACGGATGCCAAGATATCTTATATTAATGTATTCAAACATGGAAATAGGCTAGATAAGATTCCTTGACTAACTTAAAATATATTAATAAAAAACTAAATTCGATTTTAACTTCCATTCCTTGAAGATTAACAGACTCATAAATAACGATTTGTATAAACCTATGAAGTTAATCCACTAAATTAAATTAGACTCATTGGATTCGCAGATTCTAAAAGCTGTTTTATTGTTTGCAAAAAACTTAATGTTGGACCCAGTAATTCCACAAATCGATTTCAAGTAAAAACGAGCCGGAATGTACGAACGGTCAGATCCATATAGCAGTTCAGTTAAAGGATTATAAAATAATAACCAATAAACATTTAAAAATACGTAATTATATGTTGGAGACTTAAAAACAAGCTTCGTCGCGTGCAAAAATAATGCGCAAGCATAAAAAGAAAACAAACTCACCCATATATTTCAGACATTCGTCAGAATTCTCCACTGTTTACTGAATTACCAATTGAAGAAATATAATAGCAGTAAATAACTTTCTTTTTTTATGCTTATATGTAGTTCATGCAAAATCGTAACCATTGAGCTTGAAATATCATTAAATGTGGTTTAATAAATTTGGTTGAATTGAATAAAAGTTCATTTTAAAATTAACATCACTAGCACAACAATTCAGTGTTTATAAAGAGTATAAACAAGAATGATGATCTCAGACCAATATAATGGAATCATTTTGAAGAAGAGTTAAACATTGGTATCAAAAGAGAAAAAAAGTCCGTCACGCAGGGGCTGCGTAAACTAAGCAGATTTCCCACGTGAAGTTTTACAATAGGGAAATCTGCCTAATAACAACTGTAGTAGTAAGAAACCTCTAAACCTAAAACATTATTTAGGGCGTAATAACCCAGTAGTTTCTAGCCCCAAAAAACAGTTGACCTAACCTCTAAACCTATTCACGAGGGACGAATAGTTATGGAAGCGGCCACCAGAGCTCTCGGCGGAAAGTCCGAACATAGCCTACTGGTGACCATACGCAGAATACAAATGCAAATATCTCAGTTAATATTCAAGATACAGAATAAATGTATAGAACAATATTAATAGTACATTTAATTTGCAATAAGATTTATTCTATACATTTTTTCGATCCGACGCATAATAACGGAGATATTTTGAATTTTCAAAAATCCCCCCTCTAAACCCCCCCTCCCACTGGTCCGATTTCAGCCATTAACGAACTTGATCTTCCTTTTTACATAAAACGATTAAATTCCGAGTTTGGTAAAGATCAAACAAGAATTGCGACCGCTAGAGCGTTAACAGACAAATATATATATATATATATATATATATATATATATATATATATATATATATATATAATTTTGAACGGACCTCATTTTCGTCATCTCCTGGGTAGGATCGATGGGCATTTGAAGAAATTTTTCGAAACTCGCATCATGAGTACGACCTCAATAGCTGATTTCCCTTAAGGGAAATCTGCTAAAAGTAGGCAATTTTAATATTATGCTTTGTCAAAAAAAATCAATATCAGCCAAAGTTGAAATCTTTTCAAAATGTCAGACAGTAAGGGTCATAATGATGGTGATTATTCAGGTAACACTAATACATTTGGCTTAACCCCTAAAGCTCGTTGATAAAAGTTCCTTTAATGGGAGTAAAAATAAAAAAACTGATGGCGTTGGAGAGCTCTTTATCTGCCTTCTTTTCCATTATAAAGAGAATTAATTACGACTTCATTGTGTAGAGAAGGAAAACGAATTTCTGAAATAATGCTTGGGATAATGAGCTTCAGAGTGGATTTATGCTTTTTATTAATGCTTCAAAACCAACTTGAGTGGAGTAATATATTGAAATATTTGAAAGGAATATTTGTGGTATAATAACGGTTATTAGCCGTTGTGAGAGATTTATTGAAGTGCGCAACTTCTATAGGAGAATATTATTAATCTATAACTCAGGTTGAGGGGAGTTGAAATGGCCCTCAGCCTCTCTTCTCGCCTTGCCCATTTTCTTTAAGGGTCTAATATCGCAAGAAGGGTTAGGCCAACTCGCTCATTCTCTATAGTATGACACACGCTCTAATCATTTTTAGTTTTAAGATTTACTTTTAAATTCTTAATTTATCTTCTAATGTATGACTTCAATAAAAATGGTCTTAATCTCTGAATAAACATTTCAAACCACTAAAATTATTATTATTTATTAACGTCCACTTTTTGCTAAATGGGAAGGGTTACCACCCTTTTCTAGCCAGAGTGAGACTAAGGATTATATTTAATGTGTTCGTCACTAAATATTGCCCAGGCGGGAATCGAACTCGCATCTTTAGGTTTACCATGTGAGATTAAAGACAACGCTTTAACTCACATAACTAAACCTGTGTCCCAAGACAAGTCCGGAGCGCCCAAGTGTGATAAAATCACAATTAGTCTAACACTAAAATAACAAGCCATATCCGAAGCGAAAAATATTTGAGATGTGAGTTTCATATATTACTCAACTGAATAAAAAATGTGAAGTGAGCACGCCATGATCTTCTTTTACTGACATTGAAGTAAAAACAAATATTTCGGGTTGCATTTCATTTAAAATTATTTTATTTGAAAGTGATATACGATATGAATGAAACGAAGGATCCTTAGTCCATTAACCTAAGGATATAACCTTACAAATAGGCGAAGAGAAAAAGATATGGGAAGTGGCAGTGCCATAGTAATAAAAAGATCCATTTCATAAAAATATGTTATGTTTTATTACACTCTTTGTCCGATAAATGGAAAGGGTTACATATTTATTTCAATAATTTAAGACGGACTTGCACGTTCAAAAAATGCATTTTTCTCGAATAATGCTAGGCTTTTTGATATTAGAGCAGTAGAAAATTCGTTGGGTGTATTTTCTGAAGTGTTTTATTTTAACAATCTAATTCCCTAACGGGCATAACCTTCTGTAACAAACCCTTTAAAACGTTGTTTAATATTAAATACATTGGTTCTAAAACTAAATAAAAAAAAATTGTATCAACAGAACTGAAACTGGTGACTGTGAACCAATTATCTTCTAAAAATGATTTTTAAAATTTCTTGCCATAGCTCTAACTATTTATTTTTATTTTTCAAAGCTCCTAGTGTAAATAAAATAACAATTTGTAACTAGCCTGTTAAAACTATAATTCAATTTATTGGGGATCTATTAAGTCATACAACTCTACTTTGTAAGAAAAAAGTATTCTGTGAAGGGTCAAAATGACATTTTGATACATTGTATCATTTGATCTAGCCAATCTCGTTGTTTACTCTAATTATTGTGTAACACATATTTCTGTAGCTTCATTGTTATAGATTAAAAAATGTTTTTATCTAGTACAGAAATAATAATATTAAATATTCCAATAAAAATTGAGACACGATTTGAAGGGATTAGTATTAGTTGCTTTTGAACAAAGTTAAAAATATATACTTTTCCCATGGAGATTATCTTCAAAGAAATTTCCACAGTATTTAACACGCGTCACAACAACTAAAGTACCTGTAGATAAGACTCCATAAAATTATAAAACCGAATTGAATTAATTAGTTCACATTACACATATTTTAACTTCGTGATTTATTACAAATGAATGTCATTTATACTAATAGATGGGTAAACGTTTTTTTTTTTCTTTGATCGAATGTTATAACGCCTACAATTATTAATCTTATTTAAAAACTTTCTGTTGAGTTGTTGATAGAGTAAATTAGATGATGTATGCAGGTCATGCGTTAGGCATTACACTCTAACTGGGCTCGGCCGAATTTCATTCATGTCATGTCGTAGGCTTAAAGACTTGTTAATACGTACCAAGATAGGTGTTAGTTGAATACTGATGATGGACCTCTCAACAGCTCTCGTCTCAATACAACTCAACTCTTTTTTCTTTAACACTTTAATATTTCTTTCTAAGATTATGAACTTCGCATACTTGCATCTTATTAATAGCTTACTTGAAAAAAATGAGGTTTATGAGGATTTAAAAAACACGAAAAATATACGGGCATATGTTTATGTGCGTGTGTGGGTTTCTTTCAGTGCTTGTGTAATATAAACATAACTATGCTTTTTATGTGTCAAAGCAATTATATCATATTATAGAATTGTGTATGTTGCTGATGGTTGACAAATATTTATTGCAGTGGTTTCATATTGTATGAACTTTGTAAGACGGTTTTTTTTTTACTGCTTTTGCTGGACATCTGGAAAACATTCTCCTAAGAGGAAACATTCTGCCTATATTATCCAGTAGTTTTCAAACATAGCAGGAAAGGCAAATAATTCAAAAAAATAACTAAACCTTATTTCTGATTAATTGATTGATTTAATTGATTGTATTTCTGATGGAAATTTGTATCAGCCTGCTCGAGGTTTAGCTCAAATATCTATACCACTGCACTTCTATGAAACATTATGCAATGTTTCAGCAAATATTAAGGAACTTTTAGCCTTCCCATTGATTGCATAATATATAAATCAAATTGAATTAGCTCCTTAAACTTGAAATAAATAATTAAAAAAACAAAGAAACAAGTATTCAATTTTTTTTCCTCGAGGGTGAAAATAATGATATGGTAGTATAAACATCAGTGAAATAATTAGAGCGTTCAGTTATTAGTTATTATTATTAATTAGTTATTAGTTATCTCGTGATATTCATTTAGAGTTTAAACAGTCTTTATTGAAGCGTAAAACTAAACTTGCAAGCTCTTATATTTAATATTGTTGTTATACAATTATTTTTAGTATAACAATAACCATTCAATATTTCCTGCTTTACAAATAATCTAATAAAGAGAAGTCTAATAGTAGGTAGCTAAGAGCAGGTGCTGTATATTATCACTTACAATAAATGTATTTTAATGGTATTTTTAATTATTTTGGAGGTTTAATAAGTCTTGAGTTATGATGTATTTTATTTTTATTATTTTCTAGGTCCATTGCTACCGAATTTACATTTGGGAAAGTACAAAATTACTGCGTGTCACATTTTAATCCAAAGCCCGGGGAACGTGATTTATTTTTGGTTGTATGTGTGTGTATGATAAACTTTATTATGTTTATAAACGCACAAATTACATAGCGTAATAAAAATACGCACATAGAAGACGGGGTTGGGAAAATAAAGGTATCTACAGATGAAGTGTTTACGGAGTACCTACGATTTTGATTTTTGGCAACCTGATATAGAAAATTTTTATTTATTAACGTCCACGTTGTTCTACTAAGGCTAATTAGTAGGAGTTATCTATAGGTTACCATTCTTTTCTAGCCAGAGTGGGACTAAGGATTTTCACTAAATCGGACTCATGAGTCTAGGTTTACTGGTTGAGATTCAGACGAACGCTTTAACTCATATTCCTGACCTGAGCCCCAAAAGTATGGAAACATCAAAAATGTTAGAATTATGTTTTAATTCAATTATTATTAACGAATTTATTTGAAGATATTTTGTAGGATCAGGTAAGTCATTCAATTAAAAGTGTAAGAATAGAAATTTAGGATGGGTAATATGAAAGTATTACTGAGAATTCAAAAAATAAAATTGTTAGTCCCACTTGGCTAGAAAGGGTGGTCACCTATAGGTAACTTGTCCCAAAGAAACTTGTAGTATAAAATAGAGGCTAATAAATAACAGGGGCTCAGGTTAGCCATGTGAGTTAAAGCGTTAGCCTCAAGTGTCGCAACCTAGAGTGGCGATTCCCGCCTGGGCAATAGGAATTTATTTAGTGACGGAATTAATGAAATAAAATCATTAGTCCCACTCTGGCTAGAAAGAGGTGGTAACCTGTAGATAGCCCGTCCCAATTAGCCTTAGTTGTAGGAAGTGGACGTTAATAAATAATTTAATTTTTAATAAATAGCAGTATTTTAAGTTTATATCACTAAGAAATACGTTGGACGTAGGAATTCCCCCTCCCTTCAATAAAGGGACATTCAGCAAAAGGAATAACTTTCAAATACTCAAAAAAATTTTGAGTTACGTTTCTTGTTAATGAGGTAGGTGTACTCGGCATACTCTGTCTGGCGGATAAACTTGTAGCTCCGGTTCGTCAGGAATTCATCCGATCCTGAATGAGATGCTGCCAGTATGCGGGCACTTTGTAGGCAGCAAACAGGTAGACCTTAAGTTACAGGTAGCCCTGACAGTTGGAAATATTGTCGTAGAGAGGGCGTAATGAAGCCACGGTATCGTGTAGCACAGGAGAACTGCCGCCTCTCAGGCAATACACATCTGAAGTATTGAGTCGGCATACTCCCACATTTTTCATTGGGTGTCCAGGCTGGAAGAATGCTGGCTACTTGCATTTGAAAATAAGAGGAATAACTGCAGAGAAAATTCTTTAGCCTTCCAGAAAAAAAAAACCAAAAAAAAAACCGAATTAAATGACTATTACTTTGAAAAAAAAAATACAGATTTAGTATATGCATACCATTTATATTACAAAATGTAAATTGCATATAAGTTGATTTCCTAATAAATTCAGGCAAGGCAGTGGCACGCTAAGTTTAATAATTTATTTTGTTTTAGGTATTAACGCAGCGGCAGCTTAACAGAGATTATAAAAAATATATATAAAATAAAATGGTACTCATCGGGTATCGGAAGGCCACCCATTTAAAGACGATTATTAAATCATGATTAAAAGGAAATCGCTTTATTATTAAGAATAACACTTCTAGAATTTATTTGAATGTCAAAATGTAATTATAAATTAGAGTTAGTCCAAAACTGGACGATGTCGCGGAGTAGCTGCATAAAGCGGTCGTCCCCAAAGTCGTCTGTTGCGTGAACTCTTCAAGGTAGCTGTCCAAGTGGCGTAATAATAAACGATCAGTCATTTTCTTATAACAAAAGAAACAGAATGACTAAGATAACCTAGTCAAGTATGAACAGCCTAAAGTGATAGTAATAACACCGGACACGCGGTTTTGAAACAGTAAATAATTTACCTGTAAATAATGAGCGGCCTCCCGTTCAACATTTTGTCATTCAAATAAATTCTAGAAGTGTTATTTTATATTTAAAAAAATGGTTTCAATCATCTTTAATTAGATGACCTCCCGATAATCGATAAGTGCCAATAAGATATCACAATATTGAACAAAAATTTTGAATATTGTTATATATAATTTTAAGGTAATCGTGGTTCTTTAAAATGTTAAAATTACGTATTTAATAAAATACTACAACAGGAACTGTTAGAAATAAATCAAATTAAAAATTTGAATGATTGGTTTAATTTTAAATGAATATTATAATTGATTAAATTAAATCAAATACTAAAAAATGGTGGAGTAAAAATTAACTTTAACATGTGTGTTCCATATTCGCAGAGAAATCTTGTTATACGTTATGTAAGGTTTTTTTTTATTTCTGTCAATATGTGTTTTTCAGTTACATCCATGGTTATCGAAATAAAAAAATGAACTTATTCCGAGAGCAAAAGGTTTTATAAAAATAATCCAATATAATTGGTCTTTCCTCATTCGGGTTCGATGAGTTCGACTGAAAAAAAAGTAAAAAGTGAATAAACGAATGGAATTTGATTGCTAGAATTGCTGACATGCAGAAGACTTGTGTAGATAGTTTTGCTTTTCGTTAAAATATCTACAAATTGTAGTAGATGGCAATTTTTTATCGGATGCATTGAAATAGATATGTTTATTTTTTTACGCCCTATACCTATCCTCGCGTGCTCTTTTGAATAGTGGAGCCTTACATCAAAACATGAAAACCAATTGCACGCCATGGATATGATTTACCTTCGCAAAGTGGAGAGAAAGGCCGATGAGATATAATCTGAAACACCACAGAAACCAAACCTGAACCGAGACCATCCTAGAAGAGTACAAGATAACGTGGTTCTGATACATTCTTAGGGTGGATCAGGAAATAACTGCCTGAAAGTCCTACGACCTACGAAATTCTAGTAGGACGAAAGCCTACAAGTTGGTACACATCTTCTGGAAATAAAGTGTTCGAGAAACATGGCATAGATTGGAGGTAGGAAGAGAGTCGGTCCAAGAACAAGACACCTGGTCCAGACTCCGCAAGAAGCAACCTCACACCGCATAGCGGCACACGAGGTGATAGATTGTAATGATGATGAAGACGTCCGTTCAAATTCCATTTAGAAAATTCCCATGTGACTTGCAATCTACATATTTTACTACTACTTCAGGAGTTTATATATTGCTTTCATTTAGATAGACTTAAATTTGTGGATTTTACTTTATTAATAGCGGAAATGTATATTTCTTATAGTAGGGTTCACTAAGTTCGTCAACAATATAAGGGTTATCTCTGGAATATGCTGGATGGTGGAGGAACCAATTGATCAGAATCAATAAGAAGGCCAAGTCCTCTACTGTTTTTTAATATAATGCAGAGTGCACTTTCGGAGTCAACGCTCCATCCTCAGTGCCTGCTGATTAAAGTTGCGTTGCCTGGACCACGACCACCGGAATATAAGGGTTCTCCGAGGTATTATAGCCAAATTGCTGTGAGTGTATCGAGCAACTTTTGGAGAACTGAGAGAAGATCGTTTTAAAATGATAGCTTTTTTTTCTCCCTTGCATTGGATCCATGAATTGCAATCCATTATTGCTCGAAAACCAGCTTCCATTCTAACCGAAATAAAATATCAAACTTGCAATCTATTCCTTGATATAGAAATAATTTTGCGGCAGTTTATTCCGCTAGCTGAGATGATCCTAAACAAGTCACAAATTGATGGAAAGGCTCTGTTGGATTTTGTAGCTATCTGTAAGGTGGGGAGACGACAGCAGGTACATCTAAAACCCCTAGCAACAGGTGTCGGCCCGTTAGACGTAGTGAATCCTGCCCCAGGGATCGGCCCAGCTGTCATTGGCCACCCAGCACTCCAGTGTAGGAGTTGGGCAATATCCAAACACTCCAGAGGCCCTCTCTCTCTCCCCCATTTTCCCAGATTTCCTTCTACACGCTATGAATGGAGATAATCCTCGTTAATCCAATAATGCGGATAATGCTTGACTATTTGTAAACAAAAAAGGAAAACAAGAATAAACACATTTTTTTTTTAGAAATTTTAAGTACCTAACATCATTTAAGAACTTATTTTATTTAATAAACAAAACTAGCTTTTCACAACTGTTTGGCGTGTCATCGCAATTCATCATATTTTGCTGCTTAGACAGGATCACTCATCTTTTGGTGAGAATATCACAAAATGAAACAGCATTCCAACAATGAGACTACTAGAACATCATTCACCCAACTTGAAAAAATATTTTAATAGGCAGAAAATCACACTTTATGGTATTCCGACGTATAAAAACTGATATCGGAGTAATGCAACAGTTTACTGTGAAGAAAATAAATGACCAGACAGGAACTATCACCTTATGACGACAAAATGAAATTTAAGGAATATTATTGGCCCTAAGGAACTAATAAACATCACAAAACAAACATCTTATTATTTGCATAGACTCATCCTTACACTGCAAGACTTAAACTCGTCATCCCATTGCCCAGAAAATAAAAGATGAAAACAAAATAATTTTGAACTTCACACTAGACTATAATCCCTTCTTAGGAATAAGGATGCTAAATTGGAAGTACGAACAGCTACAGAACACGTATACGAATCATCGTAATTTGTCACGAGGAATTAACAAGACATGAGAAACAACTAATTATAAAATAATGGCAAATAAACTGGACAAATAAAAGCTCAAAACGTAAATTACGTACTATAAAATCTACAATTTGTGAGTGGCCACCGAGGTCCAGAAATTCTGGATGATACCTAATTAACCATGAACGTTTAATGGCAATCATTACAAACTCGTCTCCACAACATTTAAACACACACTACGCATGTGCCAATCCAAAACATAATTACTGACTGCCGTAAACGACGTAAATACAACTTCCACTTAACTTTTCGGAACTTTGGACAGATCAATATGTAATACAAATATTTACTACTGATCCGAATAGTATGCATATTAAAAATAAAATTTAAATGATATAAGATGTATTTTAAACACTCAGAGCTTTGCATATGAAAATTTTCATTTTATTTATTTATATTTAGAAAAATTAATTTGAACAATTTTGTATTTTAACCATATCAAGTTTTTCAGAATGTTTATCAATTGTCGGGTACTACCATTCGAGAATACATATACTACTGGCTATTACTACCAATGACGAATCACGAAAAATCGAGTAATAACGATTTTTTTCTGAAATCGTTGAATAATGCTAACATTACTAAACTGAAATGAGTGAAGAAAGTGAAACATTTTGCAATAGAGTGAAGAAAGTAATCACTTTCTTCACAAGTGAAGAAAGTGAATTGCCTTCTTAATTAGTAATAAGTATAAATTAAAAAATTATTTAAAATTGGAAATTAAATGCTTTTAAATGTTTCTTAACATTGTAAGAATTTATTTTAACAAAATAAATTGAAATGTGAATGAATTATTGGTGGAAATAATCAATATATTTTAAAATTTAAATATAGTAATAATTACCTTCCTTGTTTATAACTGCACTACTTCACAATCATCACTAGTTGTTTTATAACTATGCTTATAACCTTTCACAACCACGCTTATAACCTACCAACAACATACCATAATCTTCACAACATCCTAATTTTGTTCATATTCTGGTTAGATCTGATCATGTATTACACGATTACAGAAAAAATTTAATATTACACACGTGACGAAAGTAGAATTTACAACTCTCGTGAAATTACCACACTCGCTTCGCTCGTGTGGGTAAACGTTTCACTCGAGTTGTAAAATGATCTACTTTCGTCACTTGTATAATAAATAACTATTTATGTATTAAATTAGTCCTCACCCTTCACTTTTCAGACGATAAAAAATAATAAAATCACAGAATTTCATATATCAATGATTATGTCATTAAAATGAACAATTTGTATACATTATCAACTGTGGTAATATATAAATTAATTATAGAAACCTTTAGTTGTCATAGTGCCATTGAAAGACTAATATCAGATTCAATTTTAATTTGTATCCTAATTAGTTACTCAATGATTTGAAATAATAAAACCTTTTTTTTTTTACTTAACCCAAGAATATAAAAGAAAGAGAAATACCATGGCAGGTAAACAGCATATCTGAAAGGGCAAGGACGTTCGTATAAAAAAAAAGAGAGAAATAAATTAGCTTTGATGACTATTACGTGAGGTGTGTAATTAAAACATGACAACCAATGAAGCGAATGCCTTTCAGAGTCGCTCGCCTGTATTTTCCTGAATAAAATTACCAATTCCAGTTGGTTTTATTAATTTGTAGGTACACTACGCACAAAATGCCTCATGGGCAGAATTTAATGTATATTTACTCATTACTAGCAGGTACAACGAAAAAAAAGTGAACATCATAAAACAGAGGAGAGGTAATTGTAATTTTAAGTGAGAAATTCACAATTTCCTGACAGTTTCGTACTATTTAAATGTCGTAAGTACATTAAAGATATGATGGACTCTTAATTACATATAAATTTAAAAGACGGAGTGTTATTACTGTGTTTAAGAAATTAAAGCCAATCACACAAAAAACAAATAAAGTAAGAACTAAACGGGGTAGTTATATACTAAAATTCAGCCACGAAAATTTTAAGAAGCACGCAAGCATGCGAGGAAAGCGTTTAGAAAAATATATTTAATACCCTATATAGTAGTTATAATACATGTATTTAACCTGAAATGTTGATTAAACATATATATTTCGGTGTCCGGATACCGTATCATATAAATGTATACACATATTTTTTATACTTGATCCGTGTGCCATTAAACTGTATCTCAAAAGTCAAACCATCCTGAAGAATTATGCTTATTCATTCCTTATATCTATTTATCCTTCAGGCACAAAAGCATTCTTCAAGGTACCGAGCATGACTCTAAAATACACATGTAAAGCAAATCTGCACGAGACATTGCTGTTATTTACTGAACACAGAATACAGTCTTGTCATGACAGGGCTTTGATAAATTAACCTATCATTTTCTTTTTCCTACGACATCCATAATTATGGCATAGACTTATTAATGGCTTTTCTTATGTAACTAATATTTGATAAATGTGTTTTGTGTTTCGTAATGCCTCTTAGATTTTTTTAATCGGCATAGGCATCTCTGGAACTAGAGGAAGGAACGGAATTAATAAATCAAATTTGAATTACTATTATTTTCGGGATAGTTTAGTCTCCCCTTAAAATATATGATAGAATTCGTCCAACGAATACAAAAGTATAAATATTTTATTTTTTGAATTTCTAGTTTTATTGTTGGCTGTGATCAGGTTCCTCTTCATTTAGCGCAACTGATTTTGGCGTTTACGGTTAGTTTACATTCTAGCCAATGGGGAACATTGCGAGAAGAGTAAAATAGATTCTTACTGATTCAAATTTTAATTCTATTGTCTAATTCTGATAGTTTCAGCACACAGATTATTAATACTCTTATTGATGGATTTGGCAAAACAAATAATTTCAACTATTTTTATACATTTTTAATGCTGACAAAATCTGGGTTATAATGTTCAACAACTCAACCATTATCCAATACATTTTTTCTGCATTTTATAGTTAATGAAGACTAAAAAACCTGTTAAAACCTCCATGAAAATATGCTGATAGTAACTGTGGTTGATTTATTCTATATTAAAAACTTTGTATTCTTCACAGAAACTTCTTAGTCATATCAGAAGCCCATGAATAGTTGTAATTGTGGCTATGAAACAGGTAGTACGATTATGAATACATGACGATTTATTTGTGCAATCTTTCAATTTACTTAAGTATTAGTCGTGTCGGTTTTATTTAACTATAATTTACTCTAGTCTGCATTACTTTACAGTTTTACTTAAACATCAAGACTTCAGTAAAAATGTTCAGTTCATAAATTATATCCTTCAGTGAAGATGTATCTCTCATTCTTTATTTATCTAAATTCGATTATTTTAAACTGGAATCTGGAAGAAAATCAAGGTAAATTCATGTAATTTAGAATAACTTTATATACTTATTTCTATAATTAGATACATTGATACATTCATCAGCTTACATTAGCTGTAATTCATTATCAGACATATTGAAATACAACCCTTTGCTAGCGTAGGCAGACAAGGAGTAAAAGATAAACCATTGTAGAGGGTGATGTCTATTAGTCAAATAGATACTCCGATAAGAATGATAAATCGATATAGCAAAGAATTGTGATAAATCTATTTTCCAAAGAAGTAAAGTCGAAATATAAAATAAGTTGACGAAATAATTCATTACTATTAGGCAAACATAGATATACTATTAAAATGTCACTTTTTTTTATTTATTTCATGCATAATCTGTTGTTACCTGTTTGTAATAGATAAATTTCAATTTAGTTTATTTTAGGGAATTTCCCAATAAAGAAGTCCGATATTTCTATAGTTTGTATGACAGTACTTACAACTTTACATTTTTTCCAAAAATAATTTGTCGAATATTTTTGAACCTAAGAACAAAAACGGAGGTATTTGCATCCCCATAACTGAATTTCCTTCAAGATATTGAATTACTCAGTATTTAGGAAATGCAATAGGAATTCCACTGTTTACACTTGTTTGTAGGAATGGATAATTTTTTATTTTACTAAATATTTTAAAAGGCATTCATTTAAAAGAAATTAAAATTAAATGTGATTTCTTCTATCCTCCAAAGTTTTTTGAAGTTCTATAGTTCTCATATGGGGGTCTTAATTTCAGAATTTTTTTTTTTAAATTTTAACGAGATTTAGAGTGAATATCGTTGTGCGTTTTTATAAATTATTTATATTTGAAAATTATTAGAATATTATTTTACCTGCAACGAGTTTGGTACGCGAAGTAGTCGTGACATAATCTGGATAAGTTTATTATTTCATATTTTAGCTAAAATAGTTATCGTGAACGGAGCATATTCCATGCAAAATTCATTAATTTATTTAAATTCTCTGTCTAAATATTCCATTTTATATTTCATAAATTTAAACTCTACACCACCTTCATTCTCATTAAGTATTAATTTCCAGAGTCATTAATAAGTTTGAATATATTCAATGGGGAATAAGCCAGGGGTTGGTTGAAGGGGTAGCAAACTTTAACGAGCAGTGGTCCAGTCAAAAACTCACCCCCCCCCCCTCCTGCAAACCTCATTATAAATTACAATCAGCAAACTGATTAGCATCGTGATTGGATTGGCGCCATTTTCATGTCGATGAGGCACATTATTTAGCAAGATTTTGGCCCGGTTTCACACAGCATCTGCCCCTGGGTCGGATTACTCTTTCCTACCGTTTGTGGTTTCTGCCGCAGGGCCAAATTGCCTCTCAGCCATACATCATATTTGTCCGTAAATGGCTACATATAACTTGATTACCTTCGGATGGTAACATGATAACATGCAGAGTTTCATCTTGATATCTCATAAAACATTAGCAATCCCGCCTTTAAATGGAAATGTATAGTTCACCATTCTATGTATTTACCGACTGATTTGAAGTCTATTAGTCAGAATT
This sequence comes from Riptortus pedestris, assembly GCA_019009955.1. Taxonomy (NCBI): domain Eukaryota; kingdom Metazoa; phylum Arthropoda; class Insecta; order Hemiptera; family Alydidae; genus Riptortus; species Riptortus pedestris. Next base: position 60,535,686 of record CM032231.1, read on the forward strand.
AATTATTCAAACTATAAAATTACGACCGGCATTTAATAATTTGTTCATTCTATCAAGTGGTTTATAGGTTGTTTATTTAATAAGAAGAGGTATGAAACTAGTATTCTATCTGTCAGTGCAAGTCCACTGGCACATCTGGTGGAAGGTTCTTCTATATGGGGGTATTTGTCGTCATATTTTATTTTTATAATTTTTAGTTTTATTATTGACTGTGAATGTACGTACTATTTCTTATTGCCAATGACTATCATCAGAACAGCTGATTGTGGCTTTTATTGTTAGTTTACACCATAGCCACTGGTGGACATTATGAGAGGAGTAAATTCGATACTAGTTGATACAAGTTGTAATTATATAGTCAAGTTCTGACATTTCCGCACACGTCTTATTAATACTCTTTTTTTCATTGTGAGAACTTCGGCTGTCTGCTCCAGCGGTTGGAATTTTTGTTGTTTAGCCAAGTTTCGATGGAAATACATCCATATTCGTCAGACAATAATTTTAAATTAATTTGAGTAGCTACTTCAATCATATGGTTTGGATTTTATTTTAATATGGCTTCCACGTCTCAGAGAGAGTGACACCGTCCACGCCGTTTAAGGTATTCGTTCTCTTGTTAATTTCTATAGCTTCTATACTCCCTAGCGAATAATTACAATAACAATTACAAATACGTCCATTGGCATAGCTGGTGGAAGGTTCTATATAAGGATATACGCGTAGTTGGAGTTACCACGTTTTATTATATTTTCTCCTGAGAGACGTCATGTGGATGCGAAAATAGAAGAAAAATAAAATTGGTTTTAATATTCATTTGATGTTTTTCATTTTTGTCGACCTTCCGCCATTAGATTGTTAAGTGGATTTCTCTTAGAAAGATGTAAACATGACTTCAAATTTAAGACGGACTTTGAATAATCAGTGATATAGCGGCTTAACATGAAAATCTCACGTATAGGAACAGAGGTTTACTTAGATACGAAGTTATTTTCGTTAATACCCAAGTAAAAGGGAAACGTAATTAATAAAAATAATTGATGAATTGTAGGGAGTAACTCCATAAACAAGAATATATACATTTCACCTCTTCTCGGAACTCCCAATCCTGACATATGCCAGTAAGGGCTTCAAAATTAGGCTATAGATCCTTAGTTTCAAGGTCCGTCAGAGTTTTTGATCTCAAGATACCGAGAGGAACGCACGGTCTACATCCCAACACATCTCGCTTATTTGTTTAATTTCTAAGTAGGCCAGTTTCTACTCCTTCAGAATTTCGGAATTGTATTAGATAGTTTTGTGCTCGCACACAAACACACACACACACACACACATATATATATATATACATAATTATATTGTAGAATTCAGTTGGGTTTTTGATATATGAACAAAAATGTTAAGTAATATTTAGCCGCTTTTCATCAAGGAAAATGTTATAATAAAATCAGTGGGACTCATATCAATAATAACATAGCCTTCTAAATATGGCAATATTATGAAAAGGAGATACTAAGAAGAAGGACGAACTTATCTCAGGTACAATCCACCACATGTTGGACTTGTTATCTCTTGTTAAATTAGCGAAGGGAATATATATTACAACGTATTCTTAAAATTTTTTTTTTTTTTTAATTTTCAGTTCGTTCCTCAAATGAATACCCTGCAACGTCTTGTCACGCCCAAAAGTACTCAAATGTAAGGAACCAATTATAGAACTGAAGATAGCTTTTTGAGAAGATGATAAAGTTGTATGCTGACTTGGCTTTATTTATCATGTCCGTAAGCACCAATATAATGTGTTTTTAATTAAAACGAATTGGAGTTTTAGCTAAAACATTTTGTCACAGACAACTTTCGAGAAGCAGAAAATAAAAATATTACGTACATCCAAGAAACGTTTAGGTTGTGAATAAAAAAGAAAATCCATCACAGGTTTTCTTTTCCAAGTTCCTAATGGGCTGTACGAAATCATATTTTTATTAAGATTTTATTACGTAAAGGTGATACTTTTGACAGCTGATCGCTGAAGTGAAAGAATATGGGACGTATGTAATGTATTAAATGGTTTCGATTTCATTTCTGTCTCCTTTTCAGCTCCATGATACGTGACTGGGCGAATACAACAGCTGTTATCATACTACTTTCACCATGTTCATAAGTAGATATTGCGTAAGGAGTTTGTGTCTTGTAAGAGAGCGTGTGTGTGTGTGTGTGTCTGTTGTTCGTCTTGTGTCGTGTTCAATCCACACGAATTATTTATGAACTCTGGCAAACTATCCATTGATGTAGTGCCAAAGTCTTCATATCTAAGCTAGTTACTATTTTACGGGTACTTGATTTAGCCTTTGTTTCTGGTTTAACCATTTAATAATCTACATTTTAGATATTTATTTTGTGAAATGATTATTTCATTTTTAGTATTATATCTATTTTAATAAACACGTATTAATTTATTAAATCTAATAGCAGAAATCAAACAAAGATTAGGGGCATTTAGTGGAAGGAGGAATTCGAAAATTCAAAATATCTCCATTATGATGGGTCTGGTCAAAAAATCGTATAGAATCAATTTTATTAAACACTTGAGACTCTACAATTGTTTGATACATTTTTCGATGTACTATTGCTGAGTCTGTCAAAGTAAACTTTAAGCGATTTCTATTCGTAGTTGAAAGCATTATGGGTCATAAATATCATAATACTGAATTTTTATTATTAGTCATTTATTATATGATTTCTTGTCCAGTCAATATAAAGAAAGAAGACTACAGACAATAGATTCAAAAAGGTGAAATTAATATCCAACTTAACGTAACTCAAAATTAAGTTAACCTCTTCCTAAAAGAAACTTGGTAAAAGAAGGGAATTCCAAAAAAGTCCGTCACGCAGTGGCTGCGTAAACTAAGCAGATTTCCCACGTGAAGTTTTATAATAGAGAAATTTCAGAATATAGAGTCAAACAGTTACGGGAAGGGCCCGAACTAGCTCTTGACAGAAACTCACGACGAGTTAGCCGAACTCATCTCAGAAGCTGAAAACAGAAAAATGCAAATATCACGGTTAATATTCAAGATACAGAATAAATGTATATATCATTATTTATAGTAAATTTAATTTGCAATAAGATTGCTTCTATATAATTTTTCGATCCGACGTATAGTAACGGAGATATTTCGAATTGTCAAAAATCCTTCCCTCTAAACCCCCCGTCCCACTGGTCCGATTTCAGCCATTAACGAACTAGATCTTTATTTTTGCATAAAACGTTTAAATATCGAGTTTGGTAACGATCAAACGAAAATTGCGACCGCTAGAGCGTTAACAGACAAATATATATATCTATATATATATATATATATATATATATATATATATATATATATATATATATAATTTTGAACGGACCTCATTTTCGTCATCTCCTGGGTAGGATCGATGGACATTTGAAGAAATTTTTCGAAACTCGCGTCATGAGTACGACCTCAATAGCTGATTTCCCTTAAGGGAAATCTGCTAAAACCAGTTATTATAAGAATATAGAAATACCAAATCAACGCTAGATAATTGTTGGTATTTTTCGCAATAAGAAAAACAAAAAAATGTACTAAAAATTCTTTATTTACATATTTTGAACGAAATTATTAATATATATTAAACATAAGAATAGTTAAATGTGAATACTTAAATTTTTAATTGACCATGGCTAGGACGGCATGTATGTACACCAAATTTTAGGGAATTTCATAAGACAGGTTAATATTTTACTAAAAATATAGTTTTTTTAATGCCTTTATTTCCTGGGAATTATTATTGAAACTATGTAGCCGTGCAGTTACACCTCTTGAGTAGCATATTCAGAATTTTAAAACTCTGATGCCTTTAAAAAGTTCTGAAAACGTGCATTCGCTTTGAATAAAGAAGGTTTTAATTGATGTTTAGTCTTTCATAGGGTATAACCACTTCCTTTAGCTGGAACAATTATAAGAAATAACTGATGGTAAACCGAGTATATTTCTTTTATCCAAAATGGGATTTCCCCTAATAAGTAAATTGAGGAAAGGGTTGACAAAAATATTATAACCACCCTGCAAAATAGGCGAAGGAGTAAACAAATAAAAAGCAAAACCAATATACCATTAAACTTTCTAAATAATTTGCCGCTGGAAAGTAATTAAGGCCATTCCTTCACAAATAACTTACAAGTTTACAACACTTTAATGTGGTCGAGAATAGATTGCGCCCAATAAATCAGGTCTCTGGGCCTTAGAAAACATAAATCAACCCCGGAGTTATAATTTGTGACCCACATACATTTGTCAGAACTGCTTTTACGTCTCCCAGAGAGAGGGAGAGAGAGAGAGAGGGTTAGTTTGACTCTGCGAAGAGAAAGTTCCTTCAAAGCTATTACAGCTGAAATGTTTTGCAAGTACATTTGTATTAAATGGATATTATGGCCGTGGAGTTAGAGTGTTCCACTTCTGTCAGCAGAACGGAGGAAGTAACATCAGTATACATGATTTACTGGAATTGCCTGGAACTGTCCCATTTATCTGCTGGAATTACTGGAAAAGTATTTTCACCGGCCATTTGGGTATTATAGAAGTTTGACGTTCCGTTCGAATTTTGGGAATACCTATAACTCATCTATGAGCTAACAAACGGATCAATTTCCTGTATTTTTATCAACATCAGAACATATATAGCCGCAACACTCTCCTCAGGTCAGTAGGCCAAGCCTGGAAGTACGATAATGTAGTAGTTAGCATGCAATATTAGCAAATGCATATTAGTTCATACTTGCAAATGCGTGTTGGCTTCCTAATAATTTAAGCTTCAGTCATAACTTCTCCTGAATGGTGATTCGTTGTTCAGGATGTCTTTGTTGTTATTAAGTATAATTATAAAAGAACGAGATTTTGATTAATCATTTTCTTTAGTTTATTCTACATACATAATAATGGGTATCTGTTGATTTTAAACAAAATAAACTGTATGGAATGCAATAAACGTCATATAGGAGAATCATCCCAATTACTTAAAAGAAGATTCAGACAAAACGTGATAAACGTTGATCATAACAACAATAAAACATCCATAGCCGACCACGCTATTAAATACAATCATAACTTTGATTTTTAAAATGTAATTATAATTGAAAAAGAAGTAAACATAAGCAAGTGGAGGATAAAAGAGAATATGTAAATCATAAAAAAGTTAATCAATAAGAAAACAGAGATAATACATGGGAATTATTATTATTATTATTATTGTTATTTTAATTTATTAGAAACTTTAAAGTGATAGTTGATAAATTCCGCAATTACAATTTAGACTACACTTCATTAGGGATAATCGATATATTTTTATTTCGTGACTTCAATATAAATCTGACTTGTCCCGCCATGCTTTGTAAGCCATTCTCCAATTGGCATGGCTAGTGGAAGGTTCTATAGAAAAAACGTAGCCGCTAGTTTAGTTGCCTTTTTTGTAGTAGAATTTCTTCTGATGAGGCGTAAACTAGCAGACAAATAAAAATAATTTTTAATAATCATCAGTGAACTAGGTCATATTTTTACAATTAATTTTTTTCTAACATGTCAACAATATCTTTCTCGACAATAATGTTAATCTGAATTTATTACAAACACGTATTCAGTATAGGTACGCAGGTATAAAGCACAAGAAAAAAAGGGATAAGATTAACTTAGAAGGATTTATTTCTTTGCTTAGCTTAGATGATTGGTTTTGTTCAGTTTAGTACTTACTAGTGGTGTTATCCGTTGTTGATGGGTTGAAAGAGAAATGGTTGTACGAGGAAATATAAACAACAAGCAATAAGCGATTTATACGACATTCTTCTAAAATATCAAGTACATAAAGAAACTTACATTTGCTGTGAAGTATTCATGAATTGTTGTAGATCTATAATACAGGCGAAGTGAAATATCATCAAAAAGTATAAACCACATGTGGGCAACCCCCCGCGGTAAGGTTTGATCCGGCCCGGCGAGACATTTTGAAAAACCCAATTAAACAAACATATTACACTACTTACTCCAAATGAGGAAGATGAGGAGAGATTTGTGCGTTTGGCAGTACTTATAAATTCGAACAGTTCTTTTCAGTGATGAAAGTTAATAAATCAAAATATCGTACAAGGCTGACTGACGATAATTTGGAAAATTCTTTTCGGCTTTGTATCAGTGGAATTAATCTAAACATCGATGGATTAGTTTCCCAAATTCAAGCTCAAGTGTCTCATTGATTTCGGTGTCGCTATTTAACTATCGTTGTTTGTATTAATTCCAAATATTACGACTTAATTTTTATTTCATTTTGTTATTTTAATAAAATGTATTATTATTACATTGTCGTGTAATTTCACACCTGATATCTATCGTTAAAAATTATGAACACTACTTTAAAATGCACTAATTTTAAAAGCGCCCCACAAACGTATTTCCACACTAAAGTTTGGCCCGCAACATGTCAAAGGTTGCTCATACCTGGAATAAACCAACAAATAAATGTTTTTGAAGGGCGGATAAGTGATCAGTAACTTGCTTTTCTAGTGTTTGTAAGGACCTTCTTGACCCGAAGTTTAGTATTTATAACAATAAAAAGCTCCTCAGTAATCTCTCGATGCTGAGTAATCATCTCAACCCTTGAAATTAAAATTATTAATTATAATTATTATTATTGTATTCATGTACAAGAGTAGATGGAAAGAGATATATGATGTGAATGAGGAGCTGCTCTTAAATAAATAATTAATACAAGCAGAGCAAAAAGTAGTCGGATAAAACTATTCAATCTACTTCCTTTATAACGATTTGGATTTTTTTTTAGTAAAATATCTACTTCATTCTAAGGAAGAAGTCCAATGAGACATTCTAAGAAAATAGTAATAGGTTATTAAGGATAAATTGTATAACAGTAATTACATAATAAATATCTAAGACGTCAATTAAACACATAACTACGGTAGCGTGTAGAAAATATCGAATTAATAAATTGGAATCCAATTATTTCTTGGAATGAGAACTGCTTAGATATAATCAAACATGTCTCAAACGTCACTCAAGTGTGGAACACTCTGCGAAATTAACCACTCGGCTTTTGTGAGTCGAATTCGAGGACAGGGTAATATCCTAACAGGGTCTATAGAGTCACTAAGTAGACGCACGAACGAACACACACGAGTTTGTAATATTAAGCTAGCTGGGAAATATATTCGAGAGAGCGAACACAACTTGCTAAACACAGGTGAGCCAGCTCCTCTTGAGTCCGTTACGCGGAAAGCAATAAATACAGAACTAATATAAGTTTGGATCATTACAGTTCTCCAAGATCCAGAATTGGTTGAGGAAAACTTTGGCCATTCTTAGAGAATTTATGTCATCAAGATAAACATTTCTCCTTCTCCTCTTCTATTCTCTCCTCTGATTTACTATTAATTATAACTGGATTTTATCAATTCTATTAATTTTATCATTTTCTTTCAGTAAATTAAGTCTTTCCCGGTTAACGCGCTCCGCACTTTATATAAAGGAAAAATGTCTTCCATGATCATTACTAGGCACTAATTCATGTTCCGAAGCAATTAATTAAGCAGTGTTTAATCGAAAGAAGTAAAGAAATAGTTTAGAAAATCTCTTAATATTCACTTTTAAAGTGATCATCATTTTGTAAATCAAATTACGGTTTTGTCTAAGATCTTCAAATCAATATCCTATTCAGTCTAATTAAGCAAAAAGTAGAAATCTGGCTTAAGTTGAAGGTAAAATTAAAGAAAAGCTAGGAATAAAGATACAGTAAGTTATATTGAGAAGTGAAAGTGAATATATACGCGACTAAAATACATGCATTTCTATGATCCAAGCGTTGGAGATTCTAATTTATCAGACAATTTTATTTTTTTTTTTCCAAGACTTACTTCATTCAAGGTTTGAAAGATAATCACATTCGAAGAATTTGACTAATAAGCCAAATCCAACATAAAGCAAGTACCGAATACATTGATTGAACACTTGTTGAGGGACACTGGGAAGTAGGCTATTTAGGATCAAATACATAATGAATACATAGTGATGGTCTATTCCGAACAAAGAGCTTAAAAATTACAGTGAACATTTTCGATGACTTTTTCAGTGACTAGAGTGAAGAAGTTGACAAGGTTTTCGGGAGATGTCTTCTTGATAACGCAATAATATTTTAAATGTATTCTTCATAACGCAATATATTATGAGCTAAGTGCGCTCAGAGAAGCATCCTAGAAACGTTTTATTTATGACTAAGAATAAGAGACGCAAAAGTTTCAGGTTCTCTTTTATATTGAAACATCAAAACAAGCCCTTGATTTCATTTTTAAGTTTATTTGAATATTATTGAAAAACTTCCTTAACAAAATAACTAACTACTAAGGAAAGCAGTAAGCTTGAGCCTCTGGCAGCTGAGGTAAAAAGTGAGGTCAGTAGCCAGGACCCTCCTATTGTGGGCCCCAAACCTAAGGTCATCCACCAAACCTAAGCAGACTTTGGCTCGTTATACACGCTTTGTATCACATAACATTTCTTTGTTGATAAAGTACTTCTCTTTGTTTTCAATAAAGTCATTCAACAGCTCCTTGACTCTTTCTCTGTGTTAATCATCCTCTATGGTTTTTTACACTCATTACCCTAACAACGCACGGTGTATAAGCAAACATACTACATAGTCCAATACAACTCTGCCCAAGAACACAGGGAACTTTTAATCATCTAAGCAAAGTTCTCTATGCGTTATTGTCAGCAATATTTGACACAAAGAGCCCAAACTTGAAGAGGTAATTCATTTAGATTTGGACAATAAAGTACGCCGGCTGGCTGTCAATATTCTGTTTTAACGTCATAATCGTAGACGTTATCGGCTCACTGCAATATTAGGGGCTTTTACTACGCAGACAGCTGACTCTTATCGCTGCTTAGATATTCTATAGAAACCATTAGACAAAAGAATGCATTTCCCTCCTTTGTGTCCAGTTTCATTATACAAATAAATGACTTACCATTGAATGGTATCTTTCTTGATAACGTAGTATAGTGCAATCAATCATTTTTGCCTGGCATGTCAGTAATATTTAAAAATTCAAAAGACTTTTTCTAAGAACATAAACAAAATTAACTTTTGATTTGATTCTTTGAAACTTATATACACATATTAACATTTAAATTTATTTTATATTCATTTAAATTTATATATATATATATATATATATATATATATATATATATATATAAAATATAATATTAAAACTAAAAATTTTATCAACGAAGTGTATTAAACAATGACTTAACACATGACTATCCTCACACAAAAAAAAAAAGACAATCCTGAGAATTTGTATGTCTTTGTTTCTTACACACTTTCTTAATTGATTAATAAAAAATACTTTTACTTTAATATTTAACAATAATAAACATGCATATTAAATTATTTTTCATTTTACAAATTAGCTTTAAGGAAGAACTTTGCAATATGCTAATAAATAAAAAAACACTGTATTATTAAACAAAACTACTTACATTTAATGCAGGAAACATTTTTAAACTAATATAAATATATGTATTTTGTTTTAATTAGCATAAGATAACTCTTTTGAAATATTCTCAATAAATTCCCAAGTGATTTTTTTCTCCCTGTAATATTTAATTTTATGATTATCGATATATTCTGGTTTTAACGACCATCATGTATTTCCTACCAAGTTTCTCATCAGTGAATGAATGTCAGCTGTCCTATCCAATTTATTTATACTATACTCGACTAGTCCAGTTCCAGTGGTGTAGTCAGTTTTCTGTATCGTGTCCGTCATTCTCAACTGTATTAATTAGTGTTATTTCTGATCTAGTGGATAATTAATTGATATTTTTGGGATAACGGGTGTCCATAGCTTGCTGAGCTTGAATCCATCTTGTCTATTAAATTTGTTGAGACGTTTCTCAATTTTCAGGGCTTATCTGATAATTATTTTCTGATAAGTCGTACCTTTAGCCAAAACTTTGATTTCGTTCGAATTATGGAAATGAGCTGCTACATCGGATTTCGTGACTTCTAAGTTATTAACAGATTATACATCTTCAGGTACTCTTGCACATATCAATCTGCTGTATACCGAATGTACTCTTTTTCACACGCACACGGGGCGTTGATTATCACAGGTGATCTTAACTTCAGGTCATCATTTCCGACTAGGTATCATCTGGGTCATGTTTCTCACAACAGTGAAAATAGTTTGAGAGTTTGGTATTATATCACTCAATCATCTGAATTTATCAGAGAATCCGTTGAAATCGAAAAGAGTCCAAATAATTTTAATGAGCTAATACTTAATTTTCCTACTTTTTCTCCAATCTGCAGCATATTGTTTGGAAGGCTACGAAATTCGTGCCGTACATCTTGGATTGCCATCTACCACGCCAATGCCGGCACTGTAGCTGATAAATGTATAAAATGCTCTAAAATACTACCAGACCATTGGAAAAATATGACCGCCATAGCAAAACGCGCGTTTAAAATCTCAGCTCCTCAAACAAGTCTCTTATTTGTGATTCACTCGCCACACTATTTAATATATAAGTTAGCTTACCCAATAGCATTCAGTAAAAGGAATTTAGTATCGGAGGAAGTATTAACGCATTTTTAGGAAATAATCAGACACATTTCTAAGATTTAATAGTATTAATCATTAAAATTGTCAGTTTTCATTTTTAAAATAATTTGTATTCATTATTAAAATTAATTTCAATTTTGACGTTAATAATGATCTTCATGATTGACAGGGCATTAAAAAAATACCAACGTCACAACAAACCTGCTCCTCGACGAATTTTGTAAAGTCATTTAGCATTTATTATTAAATATTTAAATGTTTTGAAGTAATCTCGCTAATGACGATGTGAAACATTCAAATTTTAATTTATCGTAATCTACACTTAAGTTACTAGTGAAAGATGTTTCAGAAATTCCAATTTGTCTATATAAATATGTCTGTATTAGTATTTAAAGGCAGCAGACTTGTGTATCACTTTTTACATCAAAATAAGGTTAATGATGTTGTTATTGAAACTCTGATAGTTTAATCGGGCCGACCGTTTGTTACGCCATCACTGGCAAATCGATAGATAGATTTATGTTGGATTTTGTTAAACTTCCACATTTATGCAATCTATGGGAAGGAACAAAGAGACTTATTTCCAACCAGGAGTAGATAGTAAGAAATAAAAATATAAGTATAGCAAAACCATCACTACTATTTCTTGAGTCGTAATAGAGCTGATTACAAATTGCGTTTACATTGCATTTTTGACTCACAAAAATTAATTTTAAACTGGGAGTTCTAAGTTTTAAATTTCCAGTTGTCAAATATACTTGAACGCAATTATAAGAGAATATCTAGTAGTAATTAAATCATTTATTGTTAATCAAATTTTTTATACTTGAACGATAATTTGTTTTAAGCATTCGACCATAGTTAAAAGAGATGAGTACACTAGTATAACAGAATATTGTTTAGTTGCATTTCCTTCTGAGATAATATATACTATAGTTTAAGGAAGGAAGTTACGAGGGAAGCTTAGTAAAAGACTTGGTGTAGAAAGGTGTGTTAAAGAGTTTCACCAATTCGCTTCTAAAGACCTCGGGTCACGTAAACCAAGTTTTCACCACTCATTACTTACCATTATAAAGTTCGCAGAGTAATATACTAGACTCCCTCACCAAGTCTGGCTTATTTCCAACCAGATAGTGAGCACAATTTGGAATCCACTGAAAAATA